>JARHVA010003346.1:1617500-2035586 GCA_037957365.1 Torreya grandis | reverse complement strand
AAGTAAAAAATTGAGACCATGAAGTCTCTTGTCTACCTTCACTTTCTTATTATTTGTTCAAAACTACCTTTGCCACCTTAGTGTGTTCTTTTCTTTATTCAATCTCACCAATGGTATTATCATCATGGTTTATGGTTTTATCCATATCTCTTGGATTACCAAACAAATCTTATAACATTCTCAATTCCTCCTTTAGTGAGGTCTCATATAACCCTCCATTCTCTTTATCAAACTTGGGATCATCATCCTTAAGGATTGCTTGTACTTTACTTATCTTATACCTCATTCCATCCTTTCTTGGATTATTCATATAAATCAACTCCTTCATCAATATACTTATCAAATACAATTGGATCACCATTACCTTGTGTCTCCTTAATCTCTTCAATCTCTTCTTGAATCTATCTTGTTTATTCTTTTCCTTTAATGATGTATTCCTTTGCTTCATACTCACCTCTTTACTCATTATCCATCCATTTGGAACTCTCTCCTTGCTACATGTTAGTCCTCATAGACACTTTCCATTCCTCATTTTCCATAAAGAGATCATTAAATGACTCAAAAACATCATCATAAACAATTTTTTCACCTTTTACCTCTTTGGTATACTTCTCAAACCTCTTTTCTTCATGGAATGCCTCTTCCATACTCACCATCTCAGCTTCATTCTCTTGGCTACTTGTATCAATTTCCATCCTCCTTCATGGAATACTTTGTTAAAGATCCTCTTCACATAAATCTTCACTCTTTTCCTTCTTAGGTACCCATACTTCTTTCTCTTATCATTTGAATTCTTAAGAAATCTAAGCATCTTGTATCCATGTTCTTGTGCCAATACTATAAAGTCAAATTTATTTGTCCTCTCATCTCCTTGCACACATACATTCATATGATGGGAATCAATCTTATAAGGTAAAATTACTTATTTTCTTACTTTTTCCTTGGGTGTGTGCTTCACCATCAATTTAGGCACCACAAAACCAAGTCCTTGAGCCTTTTCCAATGGATGTAATCTTATTTTCACTTTACTCACCTGCACATTAGTAACCTTCTCATAATAGCAATCATAATCAAGTTATAAACACTCATTTACCTCATTGTAGGACTAATATATGGATCAATCTTTCTCTTCCTTTGTGTTTGGTTGTTCTCCTACCTCTTCCTAGTATTCCATGGCATCATGGAATTCATATTCATCTTCCATCTCTTCTCTTGCTTGTATAAGATTCTCAATAATCTTATCATGCATTAACCAATGCATTCCTTCTTATTCTCTATCAATAGGAACAAACTCTTATTTATTTCTTTCACATCTACTTGTATGATTGGTCTCTCTTCTTATACCAATCTTCTCACTCTTCAAGGCCTTTCTTTTGAAATTTATAAGGATGATCATACGTGTAATTACCCATTCAAAGATAATATTAGATATAAAAATAAGAAACCACAAGGTTCCTATGAGTGTTTTATTTACCAAAAATCTCATCTTCTCAAGTGATCTTCTTGTCACTTCATCCTCTCTTTCTTTTCTTCTCTTGTTCTCCACAATGAGAACCTTCTTCACAATCTCTTTCTCCTCTTGTTGCTCACTTGGCAACTTATTCACACTCTTGCCTCTATAAGATTCACTCTTCTTGGAAATCTCCTTTTGTCTTCATATATTTTTTATTAGGAGATCTATTGGCCACTTCAACCTATTCCTCATTGGCCATACCCATGATTTCTTATTCAACTACATCCAAGACTCATATTTATCTACAAACCTCGCTAAATTTATCTTAAAACTAACAATCTCTTTATCAATTTCACTACTAGTCATACCTCTCTTATTTTGGATGATTGCTTTCTCCTTATTACTCTCATTTACTCTACTTCTCTTCATTATTATCAATAATATCTCCATATTTGATATTTTCACCCAAGTCTTTTCCACCTTGGTCTCTTAATCCCTTCAGGTCCTCACATAGGTATTTTACACCCTAATCTCTTGATCCTTCTTCCAAATCCTCTAACAACTCATTATTAATCATGATCATAAAAAAATTATCAAATTACCAAGAGCCTCAATCTATGATACCAAAAATTTATGTAACCCTTATTTATACCTCAGGGTCACTCATATAACATATTTGAATTTTCCTTCATGGATCTTTCTCAAGTGATGAACTTTTCTCTTTACTAGGTTGATATATATATTTAGTCACCAATGTTCTTATTGGTGAAAATCCTCTATACAAATTTTTTTATTTGATTAAAAAATCCTTCAACAATAAAACATTCCTAGTGAGCCTAATAACAATAACACCCTTTTTTAGATAGCTCAAGACTCTCAAGTTACCTGTTGGCTAAGGTGTCTTCCCTTGTAACCCTTTTTATCTATATATTAACCATATATTTATTAAATTTATATTAATAATTAATGTAAAGACACTTTTGGATACCCATTAATACTTTACATAGCATACCTAAAACTTAGATAGGCTTATTTTGTATGGATCTATACTTCCTTCTTTAGGCACTACTCCAATTAGCCCTCCTTTTATGCAAAGCTCCTTGTCCTATAAATTATATGGACTTTATCATCAAACCAAGCCTAATTATAGATACCCATTAGTCTCTTATAGGTTAATTAATCACTTTTTGGTTCACTCCTTTGGACAAAATCACTTTTCTTAGATAGGCCTACTCTCTTTTGCATGCATTCACCTAAGACTCAATTGCAAGTGATGTTTTCTATACTTTTTCATAACATAATAACATTAAAAAAACTCCAATAGTTTTATAACTTCATCAAGGGTAATATTACAAATTTTTAGGCAATTTCAATGCTTTAAACTTTTTCTAGCCTTCAAACCCTAGTTTAGGGCTTTTCAAGGCCTATACAAGGCCGATAACAAAGATATTTTGATTGTGAGAGTTATAGGAAGTTTCAAGGTTTATAAATTATTTTTTAGGTTAACAATAAGTGTCCTTAAAATTCATCATTCACCAAAATATCAAAACTAGACCTTTTTTCATCACAAACAAGAAACTTTAGTTATCTTGGCTGTATATGTGTGACAGTCAATAGGGTTTCTTAGGTTTTATTCACAATTTCCTTTGTCAAAAAAAAATTAAGGTGATGTTAAAAAAATTAAATGTCTTAAATTCCTTCCAAATTCATATACTCATTCCAAAATATTAGCTTATCAGTCAATCTACTACATAAAACATACAAAATTCTTATTCTCTGCCTATACCGTGCCACCTATAGGTCAAGGGTCAAAATTCAATGATATTAAAACATTTAAGGACTTTTAAGGTCCAATTTATAATAATTTGGGTTATCATTGATCTCAATAACCTATTAATAAAATTATTTAAGCCCCATGAATTTATTTACACATGGATCAAAACCTTGATAGAGGATTGTGTTTGCTTGAATTCTTCTTGTTATACCCTATTCATTGAACTTATACAACATTTCAAACATTATAAAACATATCATGAGTTAAAAATTGTCCTATACACAAATTAAAAAATTCATAAACATTAATATTATTCTAATATAAATTCAATTCTTCCTTAAGCTCTATGAAGATACACGTACACACACATACCTATATATCCTTATCACTGTCTAGACTAGAATTCTCCAAATGAGATCACTATCTGCATAACATTTAACATGAGAATCAAAATCAATATTTCTTATAAAAAAAGGATACTTAAAAATCAATTAATTAAAAAATAAAAATGTCTTACAAATCCTTATTGGACACATCCACTCCTTTTTCCCTTGCTCACATCTAACCTTCACTCTTCCTCTTACATTCCTACATTCTTACATTCCTGGTTATCCTTTATCTCTTCTTGAATGAGAGATTCTCTCTCACTGTCTCTCTCCTCTCTTCTCTACATTCCTCTCCTTTTAATTAAATTCATACATAATACATATATTACTCTTTTTGAAAGAGTCTCCTCTCTCCTGTGCCCATTTTGGGCTCTAAAGCCAACTAAAAAGATTTGTTATCTACAACAACATGCTAATTTGGAGAATATTGTTTAAACTAGTATCTTATGGTTGAAATATTTCAACCACTTCCTTTATTTTTTTAATAATATTCCACTTTGTGGATTCCTCTCTTAAGTAATTTTAGCTTTTCACTTTTCACTTTTGATAATTAAATTTACTCTCAAGGTAAAGGTTTGAAATCTAAACACAATTTGGAGGGAAAACAAGAATTTGAATTCAAACTCAAACATGATTATAAATCATCATGCATATTTAAGGATAATCTCAACTTGAACATGTTTAGCATGAATGTGTTTAAGATGCTCCTACATCAAATCTCTTGGCCATAACTCCTTTGTGTATCAATCCCCATCATGTACTTTTCATAACTCAAAATAATTTTCTTAAAGCTTGATATGGATTTTTGTGGGACATGGTTAGGATGAATAAAAGTATCATGATGTTTCTTATACTAATTATGAGGATAGGTAGGCTACCAAGACTGATTAAGAGGATAGGTGGGTTGCCAAGGAGGTGAATAGGACTCACAAAGAGGGTAAGGATCAACATGTCATTAGTGATAAGCATCATAAGGATTTTATGGGTTATAATATGAATGGTGAGGCTCATTTTAGGGATGAAAAGAGGGTAAAAAATAACAAATATCTTCATACCAATCATTAGACATTATGATTAAAATGAATAACCAAGTAAAATGTCAACAAAAAACTATCCTTACCCTAAGATGATGATCTTTTGATGACCACTTAGTATGAAATTCTAACTATAAATCCACTTCTTCAATGCTTTAAGCTACAAAGATCACTAAAATTCTTCAAGTGAGTTCTCTAATTGATTGAATCTCATCCCACTAAGCATGAAAAAATTGTTAACACTCTAAACTATAACCTTAGGAGGAGGTTATTCAGACCTACATCCAAGTTTAGGGTAACATGGTATTAGCCCAATATCATGGTTGACCTACGATTAGGATAAACCTCTATTTTATGGGGTTAGCTCCCTTGGTGCACCAATTAATCTCAATTTAATTAGAACTATTTATTATTGGGGTGAAAAGGGATAGAGATATTCATAAAAGGAAACCTAATCTAAAGAATTGATGCACCAATATTGATTTATCCACTCTAACTAATATTCAATCAACACTTTATGAATCGAGTAAATATTTATGACTAAAAAAATCTTCCCAATGGACTCCTAAGCATGATTATTTCATGTGAAGGCTATGATGGATGCCTATAACTTGAAGGTAATAGACAAGAGATCTACTTGAGGCACTATCAACAAGGTTAATCTTTAACATAACTACCAACACTTTAACATATCACATGACCTACATAGGATGACATTCTAGAAATTAGGTGAAGGAGAGGACCTGAAAAGGAGAATAAAATTCACACTTTATACAAATTAGCAAACCATAACACACTAACATAATAGATAAACATGAAACTAATCTTTTTTTATTAATTCAAAGAGTTTCTCAAGATACAATTTGGTAGAGTTTCATTACACCTAGTCGAGGGATAGTTATAATGGCCTAAGAGCCTCAATATTTAGAAGAATGAACAAAGATGATAATATATTAAGGAATGGAAAGAGAATGAAGAGGTCATGAATGACCATAATTCCTTCAATTGGAATTTATAAGTAGCCTCCATATTCTTCCATGTATTATCTAGGTTGGTGGTCTTCAATAAGCCCTTTAGGCATTGAGGTGGAGTGGTGGAGGCTGGTAAAAAATTGGTTGACCTATTTCAAATCATGTAAATTCATAAATATGGTCAATGATTCCTCCTTTGGTAGTTATAAATCATTGAATTGGTATACTTAGGTATCCATGGGTCATCCAACAACCCACCTTCTTTTTGAGCATGTTAATTAGGCCAAGAAACTACCCATTATTCATAATGACCAAATAATGTATGCCTAATTATTTCAATGCATTAGTTACAATAGTATTATGACCCTAAATTAACCTATTTATTATCCACTCTATGTTACTAGTCCTCCTCTTGTTTGACCAAGTAGGTCTACTAGGCCACTAGGCTTAGTGGCTTTATATTAAGTGCTTGGTGGATAAAAAAATAAATCATAACCTTTAAGACAAGTGAATGAGTATGTTTTAGACCTAAAAAAATGTATAAAATCATCACATAGGACTTTACCATAGTGTAAACCTAAAATTTTATCTGACTTAGGTGATTAGGCCATCTCTTACTAGTTCTTACGGACTACCTATTGACCAAATTTGACTTTTGGGTCAAACTGGGGCACCCCTAGGTAAAAACATGACTTTTATGTGTTTTATGGGTCTAATAAATATATCACAATGTATTTTATAGGTTAATTAATGTCATTTAATGTTATATTAGCCTTTGTCCTTAGTCATTTTAGTTTATTTAGTCATTTTGAGGTCAATAAGGGGTATTTAATGAGTTGTATAGATTTATTACAAAGTGTGAAGGTTAAAAAATAGTATGTCATGTCCCATGTGTCACAAGAGGTCATAATCAACTGACATAACTAAAAGGTGGTAGGTTCTTTAGAAGAAATGGTAGTTTTCTTTAAAATAAAGGTGAGTTTGGTACTTATATAGCCCATGGGGAAGTGTGTCATGTGGGAGAAGATTGTAATATGAATTTTCATATTCCTCAATTTTAGTTCCACATTTGAAGTGCTCTGAAAGTGCCATTTTTGGCCCAAAACCATTCTACTCCTTTTTCACCCTACTTGGTAAGCAAAAGCAGTCTTCAAGTTTGTACTTGGTATGGCCAGTAGATGAGGTTTCAAATAAAACACCTTAGGGAGGTGAAATTAAACTTATAGATATTAATTTAAATATAAAGAGTTTTAATAATGGTGCCTTGTGCTTCATAAACCATCCTCATGAAGTTGATTATAATTTTTTGCTTGTTATTTCATGCACCCTATAGGTTTTGATCCATTTTGGGCAAGTCCATATGAACCAATTTCTAAGGATGATTCCAAATGATGTTGAATCCCTATTATCATTCTTTCCATGATTATTTTCATGTTTGGAAAATATGTCATGGGTTTTTTTGGGTTTAGTTTGTAGGTGAATGTCCCAAGTGGAATGGTAGTCCTTTGCACTATTTTTAGAAGGTTTTAATCTTTGTAGGGGATCTATATGAAGGGTAAAATATGTTTTCCCTTTTTTAATTCCATAGGGGACACCTCCTTCCATGTTTTGGTCTCATAGCTCCATACTTTGATCAAACACCCAATATTTTCATATGCACAATCAACTTTATGCTTTTTCTTGACTGTAATCATGGTGTTTTGAGGTGTGAAACGTTCATAAGGTTGTTTGAGAGGTCCATAAATTTTTTGGAAGAGTCTCACAACAATATTAATCAAATAAAATATCTCCAAATGATACAATATTAAACTGTGATGACTAATGCTTCTAATTAGCCAATTTTTTTGTTCACTATCTATATGTAACCTATTATGTACCTACAGGAGATTCTTAGGGTGATGTGATGGTGAAATGAGAGTTTGATAGGCTTTAAATTTTTTTATGGTTTTAAAAGTTCATTTTAAACTTGGTAAAGGTGATCACAACAAATATACCTTGCACTGCCTAGAAAATCTCCACCTATAGGTGATACCATAAGAAGCTGAGATGTCAATGGGAATTGGAACTAGTTGAAGATTTCCTTTAATATTTGGTGAGTTGATCAAGTCATTAATGTCTCATGTATAGTGATAGGTTGTTAAATTTAAGAATAAACCTTCAAAACATGATATGGCAGAGTTCAAGCCCTTTTTCCTTGAAAATGCAAAATAGAGGTCTAAGTGGTTTTGTTGATATCTTATGATAAGTTTACCAATGTCATTTATGCATATGAATGGTCTATTCTTATAGATACCACATATAAAAAATAATCTAAAAAATATGGAGGACATAATATTAAGGGAAGATAGTGGTTTAGCTCTTCAAAGTTGCTCTTTGAACACTGAATTTCCACAATGTTATCTATAACAAGACTTATATAGGTAAGATTTTAGGCCTAATGACTATAATTGATGTTTGGGACTAGGTTAGATATCTTATTACTCTAAGAAAAATACACTTAATATTTAAAATAATCAAGTATATAATGAAATATTTTTTACATGCACCAAGAATGAGATAGTTTGTACACATCCTGGACAAGCACCTAAAGCCAATCCCCAAAGGTTACACTCAATTATAGGTACCAAAAAGAGAAGTGGTATATTTTAAGACATGTTTAAACCTTATTTTAGTAAAAGGCATATAAATAACTATATAGGTCACAAATATGGGAATTTATATTGTGTTTTAGGCTCTATACTCACCTATAGAATCTTATTTGACCTATAATTGACTATGTATATCTTTGACAAATAGTGATGAACATGATTAAGGTTGAAGATGATGGTATAAAGACTAATCAAGGTGAAATAATGAGTTATGATCAATGTTATATGGTCATGGAAACTTCAAAAAGTGTTCTAAACATGCTTTCAAGGCCTAACACCTATAGTATGCACCTATAGTCAACTATGTTTGATTATCTAGGATAGTGAGCTAAGGGGTAATTATTCTTGATGTGTATGTATCCAAACATCTATAAAATGGATCCAAGTAGGTTAAAAATGGATCCAAGGAAATATAAAAGGGTTTAAAACATTATCTCATGCCTAAATAATGCAAGTGAGCTATAATAGTCCTCTCTTCAAAGAAAAAAAGTATAGTCAGACCAAACAAAGTAGAACATGATTGAGAGAGACTTAGACATGGAGACACTTAAAATATCCACAAAATATGATTTTAAATGAATTTATATGATATAAAGTTAATCATGGATAATTTTTTATAGGTTATAAGGTTGATGTTTATCCACAAGGCCCCTACACTACCATACATAGTTAGCTATAGCCAATTGTAGTTGACAATGATCAAATTGTTGTTTGTCTTAGGTCTTAACATAGAAGATGCATAGCATAAGTGACTCAAAGAAATATTAGGTGGGAGTAAATATTTCATAAAAAATTATACTAATTTAATCAGCTCCAACTAATTAGTATACACCTATAGGAAAATAAGACAATCAATAAATTGATCTCAGTCTAGGATAATCATGTTAAGGCATGAATAAAGTAGGGTTTAGAAGGAGCTTCAAGGTTTACATGATAAATAATATATCATAGGGTATTTTAATGTAATATTTGATTCCTAAATATTTTATTACTCTTTTCATAAAATTTTAGCTCTTGGTCATCTCATATGACCTTCTAAAAAAACAAAAAACCAAACCAGACTGTAAAGCAAAGGTTATGTGTAGGATTTTGACCATGTGGACTATGTTTTTGCTTTTTTGAGCCACTTATTTTCAAAATATAACAATTATAGATACATATAAGGATGTTTAATGTATCTATAATTGTTATATTTGGAAAATAAGTGGCTCATACAAGCAAAAACATAGTCTACATGGTCAAAATCCTACACATAACCTTTGATTTACAGTTTGGTTTGGTTTTTTGTGCTTTTAGAAGGTCATATGAGATGACCAAGAGATAAAATTTTATGAAAAGAGTAATAAAATATTTAATAATCCCATATTATATTAAAATTATTTGAGATAATATGGGAAGTACCCTCTCTTTTATCTCAGATAGAGGGTACTTCCCCTTGTACATGAATCTACAATTTTGGGATATATGGATGAAAAGGAGGACCTAGAGTTCTTTGAATATTTATAAAATTTATGGAAAGATATATGAAATATAATAAAACATTAATAACCAAAAAAAAATGGTGAATCTCAAAAAAAAAAATTTAAACCATAAGAGTTACAGTCAGGCCTATATGGTAGTTTCAGGTATAAAGACCAAGTGTGAGATCATTTTCACTTTTAGCCCTAATTGAGATTTATAATTTATTTTTAAATGTCTATGGGATAATAATATAGTTTATTGATATATTTATAGGCAATTAAAAGAATAAAAATTCATTCTAATATCTAAGGTGCAGTCAAGCTTGTTAGGCAAGGTTCAAGCCTAAGGCCAAATGAGGGGTCATTCATAATTATAACATGAGATGAGAATTTACATGAATTATATAATGTATATGAATACATAATATATGTGTTAAAACTTTTTAGATGAAAATGAAACCCTAAAGAAGATATTTTTAGATAAGAGACAATACTAGACTTACAAAAAATGGAAGAAAAAGCTCGATAGGACAAGTTTCAACATTCATATATCTCTTGATGCTTTGCATGGGAGAAAAATGTTTATAGGAGTTATAATAGGTATTTAAAAATCAATTTTTTAAATTTTTCTATAAATATACTGTCAAAACTTTATGAATAAACCTTAAGAATGAAAATAAGACTAAAACCCTCATAAACCCTTGCTAGGGAATAGTTTGGAGAAATGGAGTTGGATAGATTCTTTAATGTACCATTTTAACTATTATGATGATTTTAAATTTAAAATGACTCCCTAAAGCTACTCCCAATGTTTTTTAACTATACAAAACTATACATATAGGGTATAAAATAAGAGTTTCTTAATAGTTTTGTGTACTGTGTATGTTGTAGGAGGTTTAAAGAGATGATAATCACATGAAAGAGAATATTAGGACTTAATATAACTACCAATGTAAATTTAATTACTTGTAACAACTTTTAAGTGCCTCAACTATTTAATTAATCTAAGCCAGTCAAAATTGGCATAGTGGACACGCTAGTGAGAAGGGTGGAAAAATTCAAGTGGGGTGATTTTAAGGTGTGTCTGATGCTTCTAAGGCTATATAGGGTCTTAAAAATTGTCATAAACTTCCTCCCATGTATTTTCATAGGAATTTGATACCTATTTGGATGACAAGTGTGTAGGATGCATGAAAGAAGAGTTTTTTGGACTGCAAATGATAATGGCACTTTCTTAGATGATTATAGATGACTGCGCCTAAAACCAATGAATGTAGAGACATTAATTAAATACATCCCCTTCATTCAAATCATCATAATTATTCCTAATCATTTTTGGGACGTTCAAAGAGGTCCAAATCATGAAGGCAATTTTTTGAGCCAAAATAAGGAGTATCATGCTACTTTTCATGAGTTTTATGACTTGGATGAAATCTTGTGCTTATTAACCTTGCATAGTTCATCAAAAATACTATTTTAATTTAAAATTATTCTATTATATTATCTTTAAAAGTGTCATTATTACCCTTTCACTTCTATCTTCTCCTCTCTCTCTCAAGTTCTATAAGAATTAACCATTTTGACCATTGTAACTTATGCTCCACTTGAGTATGGTGGTGAAGCCTTGATCATTTGCACACCATTTGATAAATTAAAATACTTATTTTTACCTATTTATGACTATTAATAAGTGTGTTTTACTTGGATGATGAATCTTTCTTAGTGAAGATTATGTATTCCTTAGCATGTGTCTCATTATTTCACCCTAATTGTAGTTGTAAAGCTTCTTCTTATAGGTCATGTGAATTATTCTAGGAAATGTCAACAATTGAGAGAGTTATTATATTTATTATTTAAATTCAAGGCCTCTTGTATAGTCCTCATATATTTGCACATTCATCCATAACCTCATAGTGTGACATTAATGTGAGAAGATGCAAATTGAAGCAATGTATGTTTGGTTAGTCCTTTGCTCTTATGTGTAACATGATTCTAGTTGGAAGTAATAATATTATTTGGTGTATCAAATCCATTATAATAGTTTTCTTTCATTTATCTCTCTCCCTTTCCCTCCCAAAAGTTTAGGTGTGGTTTCAATCCAAAGTGGTGCATCAAGGGAGATAGCCCTATCTAGAGATTAACCTCATCCTCAGGCTACCCACAAGCCTAAAGGTGTTTCAATTGTGACACTTGGATGAGGAGAGATTATTAATCTCATCAAAGGGTTAAAATATAAGTGACAACAATTTTTTTTCATGCTTGATGGGACTCTTGGTCCAAGAAGTTGAGAGATTTTTGGTGTTGTCTCTCAACAATCAGCCTTTGGAGGCATCTATCAGAGTGTCAATAGTTACTCCAAACATACATCAATTATTCAAGTAGCCTAAGTTTTATTTTGAATATTTTTGGTAATATATTTCTTTGTTTTCTTGCTTTTATTAAAGTTTCATGGCTAATTTTACTATTGGGTACTATTTTACACAAGTTGGTGAGACATTACAAGATTGTGTCATTCCTTATCAATAAGATCAAGTTATTAATCAGCCATATCATGAGTTTTACCATATTAAATATGAGGTGTATTATCCCATTCATGAAATGTATCATTCCTATAGCTAGCCTTCTCAATGCCATGCTCCTCCTAGTCAACCTAGTCACTTCTCAAGTCCATCCATTTCCACCTTTAAACAAACACTTTTGGGATATGAGAGGTGCATGTTGGATATTGATAATATAAAGGGATTTTTTCAAAAGGTTCCTATTAATATTATTCATAAGGTGAAATATGCATTAAATTTGGTCAAAAGAGAAGGTTCACAAGTGAGATGCTTTATGTGAGTAGCCTAGTTTCTTCCTTAGAGGATAGGCTAAGAGTTCATGAAAGGAAACCTCACCAAACATATCAGACTTAATATCCACTTCTCTAAGTTTACTATCAACCATATTTGATCCCTACTCATGATCATGATCCCAATTAAGGATATCAAAGTCATCCTTTTCCTAATCTGTCTGAAGAGAGAGTTGAAGATAGAAACCTTATTTTTTAAGCTAATATTGATAGGAAAATCGAGTTGGATAATATACATATGAATTATTACATGTTAGTAGCAAAATAAGTGGGATTAAATTTCATTTCACTCTCACATTGCATCCCCATATCAAGGAGAGACTTCTAGATATGAGATTCCAAGTTGGAGACAAGGTGGAGAATCCATGTAAGGAGTTTCAAAGTTACTTCAACACTTCATCCAATCCTCAAATTACATCACCACCTCAAGAAAATATTTATAATTCTAAAATAATATGATAGAGTAAGATAGTGGAATCATGGGGAAAGAAATAAAATAGAAGAATTTTTAAGGAGTGTGAAGGTGAAAATGAAGTTGATCCTTTATAAGTCCTTCCCACCCTTCCTAAAGAAACCTATTGTCTTCCATTTCAACCCTCTTTTACTCATCCTTATCATGAAGAATCCTAATAACTTTAATAAATACTTTTCCAATAGAACCTAGCCAAGAAAATTGAATATTTAGAGGAAAACATGAAACTACTAAGTCAAAGTGTGATGGAAGGTTTATGCCCAAAAGAAGATCTTATACCTAAACACATCCCATACACCCTTCCTAAAGATAGTCCTCAAGATAAATCAGATGTGAATGAAGTGTTTTTCAAGTGGAAGGAATAAAATCAAGTTTTTTTATCCCAAGGTCTACCTCTCCTTCTTCAAGAGCTTCCAAAATAAACCCCTACACTTCACTCTCAATCTGATTTTGAGTTCTATGTGCCACCTATAACAACTAGTTCATCCTATCCTCACCCAATAACCCTTTGAATTGATGGACATAAGGTATGGGAACATAAGGAGGAGTATTTTTTTATAAAAACTTAGAAATATTTCTTGAATAAAGTCTAGGTCATTGGCATCCTCATTGGAATAAGTCACATGACTTCAAGATACCTAGTCTTGGAATCACTAAGAAAGAGAAGGAGATGGAAGATCTTGAAGCCCTTGAGAACCAAAGTCATGTTGTGGTAGTCTATATAAAACTTTAGATCCCTCAAGAGTTCCTAAATAATGAAGAAGATGTGGTCTCTTGTGTTAAAATTTCTTATTGGGTTGATAAGGAAGAATGTTTTCCTTTTGTCAAAGAGGGAGAAATGATCATTGGTTCTTCCATCACTTTGAAAGATACCATGGATAGGCAAGGAAAAATTATTAATCATAATTTGGATGAATTATTTGAAATAATTGGATTAGGATACATTCCTATTTAATGAGGCTATGATATGGTCAAATATGGAGAAGGTAGCCTTGACACTCAAGTATGCAAAGGAAAAGCAACCTTTCAAATCTATCCTTTCAAAAGGAATATGAATTTGATGATGATTTTTTTAACTAATAAATATGGGATATCATCCTATAAACTAGCTAGGAGAAACACATTGGTTCTTGAAGGATGGAACACGATCCTATTGGCCTCAATCTTCTAAGGAACATGAAACTACTCCTATTGAAGTCATGCCTAATAAGGAAATACAAATTGACCATGGAATGAAGAGTGGGAAGTATTATGAAGTATGTGAACATGTTCAAGAGGAATATATATATATATATATATATATATATATATATATATATATATATATATATATATGTTAGACCTATTTTAAGATGATATACTTGAGAGAAGGTCAAGTGAAGTGCCAAAGAATAGGTTTGATCTATAAAGCATCTAATTCAAGTAAAAACATGATTGACACTGTAATCCATCTCACCAAGAGGATGATTCAATAAAATTTCCTTTTGATCCTAGAAAGGAGGTATGATTAGATCCTAATTTTTCATAATATGTTGTTTTTTTCTTCCCATATGTGCCTTGAGCACACACATGTGTGTGTGTGTCTTGTGTCTTGTGTGTTTGTTTTGTTTTTTTTTTTGTGGTTAACATAATTAGTTGTCTTGTCTTGATCAAAGCCTATGGTAAAATTCCTCCTATTGTATCTCAAACTTTAAATGACTCAATCCCAATGGACTGATAAGCCTACTGGTCTAATTAGTATAGTAGGCATACTACCCCTATGAGTCACCAATTTGTTGAAAAAATTTGACTTTTAAGTTGAATTGACGCACCCCTAGGTAAAAAATTGAATTTTAGGTGTTTTAGGGGTCTAATAAATATATAAAAAGGTGTTTTATAAATTAATTAATGATATTTAATGTTATACTAGCCTTGTTAGTCATTTTAATCTCTTTAGTCATTTTGAGGTAAAGAAGGGGAATTTAATGAGTTATATGGATTTATTTGGAAGTATTAAGGTTAAAAAAAATGATGTCACATCCCATGTATACCAAGAGGTCTTAATCAAATAACATAATTGAAAGGTGGCAAGTTTTTTAGAAGAAAGGGTAGTTTTATTGAGAAAATAGTGAGTTTGGCACTTGTATAACCCATGGGGAAGTGTGCCACATAGGAAAAGGTTGTAATATGACTATTAATATTAATTAGTTCTATTTACATGTTTTAAGTGCTATAAAAGTGCCATTTTGGCCCAAAACCATTCTAATCCTTTGTCACCCTTCTTGGCAAGCAAAAGTAGTCTTTAGGTTTATACTTGGTATGGCTAGTAGATGAGGTTTCAGATCAAATTACTTGGGGAGGTAAAATTAAAATTATAAAAATTCATTTAAATATAAATACTTTTAAGAATGATGGCTTGTGCTTCATAAACCATCCTCATGAAGTTGATTATACTTTTTTTTTTGTTATCTCATGTACCCTATATGTTTTGTTCCATTTTGGGAAAGTTTGTATGAACCAATTTATGAGGATGATTCAAAATGATATTTACTCCATATTATAATGATTTATATGCTTAGTTTCATGTTTTTAAAATATCTCATGGTATTTTTTAGGTTTATTTGTAAGTGAATGTTGTAGATGGAATGACAATCATTTTCACTACTTGTAGAAGGTTGTATTATCTATATGGGATCCATATGAATGGGAAATGATGTTATCCATTTTTTAATTCCATAGGGTCTACCTCATTTCATGTTTTTGTCTCATATCTCCATACTTTGATCAAACACCCAATCTTTTCATATACACAGTCAACTTTATGCTTGTTATTGACTGTAATCATGGTGTTTTGAGGTGTAAAACATGCATAAAGTTGTTTAATAGGTCCATAAAATGTTGGTAAGAGTCTAAAAACGTGATTAATAAAATAAAATATCTCCAAATGATACAATATTAAACTATGATGACTAATGCTTCTAATCAACCCATGTTTCTACTCATTATCTTTATGTAGCCTATAGTGCACCTATAGGAGCTTCTTAGGGTGATGTGATGGTTAAATGAGATTTTGATGGGTTTTAAACCTTTTAAGTGTGATAAAATTTCATTTTAAACTTGGTAAATGTGAACACAACACATATACCTTGCACTGCCTATAACTCTACATTTACTGTCTGTAATAGAAAATCTCTACCTATAGGTGGTAACATAAGAAGCTGAGATGCCAATAGAAATGGGAACTATTTGAAGTTTTCCTTCAAGCCTTGGTGTGTTTATCAAGTCATGGTAGGATAATTTAGAGTTATATGTTGGAAAATTGAAGTAGATAAACCTTCAAAACATGATATGATTGAGTTTAGGCCCCTTTTCCTTGAAAATGTAAAATAGAGGCCTGAGAGGTTTTGTTGATATCTTATGATAAGGTTCCAAATGTCATTTATGCATATCAATGGTCTAGTATTGTAGATAACACATAGAAAAAAGACTTTTAAAAATATGGAGGGTATAATATTAAGGGAAGACAATGGTTTAGCTCTTCAAATTTATTCTTTGAACACTAAATTTCCACAGTGTTATCTACAACAAGACTTATACAGGAAAGATTTTAGGCCTGATGACTAGAATTGATGCTTAGGACTATGTTAGATATTTTTTTCTCTAAGGAAAATATAATCACTATGTAAAATCATCAAGGAGATATTGTAAGAGTTTTTACATGCACCAAGAAGGAAACAGTCTGTACACATCTTAGGCAAGCACCTACAACCAGTCCCTAAAGGTTACATTTAGTTCTAGGTGCCAAAAAGAGAAGTGGTAGATTTTAAGACATGTTTGAACCTTATTTGAGTAAAATTCATGTAAAAAAGTATATATGTCACCAAGATGGGAATATATTCTATATTTTAGGCTCTGTACTCACCTACAAGATCTTATTTGACCTATAATTGACTGTGTATATCTTTGACAAACAATGAGTAGGATTAACGTTAAAGGTGATGGTATAAAGACTAATCAAGGTGAAATAATGAGTTAAGATAAATTTTATATGGTAATGTAAAATTCAAAAAGTGTTCTAAACATGATTTAAATGCTAACACCTATAATATACACTTGTAGTCAACTATGTTTGATTGTCTAGGATAGTGAACTAAGGGGTGATTATTATTGATGTGTATGCAGTCAAACATATAGAAAAATGGATCCAAGAAAGTAAAATATGAATATATGGTATAAATGTGTTTAAAAAATTATCTCATGCCTAACTAATGCAAGTGAGCTACAGTTGTCCTCTCTCTAAAGCAAAAAAGTATAGTTAGACCAAACAGAGTAGAACATGATTGAGAGAGAATTAAACATGGAGACACCTACACTATCCATGAAAGATGATTTAAAATGAATTAATAGGATATAAATTTAATCATGTATAATGTTTTATATGTTATAAGGTTGATGTTTATCCACAAGGCCCCTAACATACATAGTCAGATAAAACCAACTATAGATGATAGTGATCTAATTGATGTTTATCTTAGGTCTTAGCATAACAGATGCATAGCATAAGTGACTAAAATAACTATGAGGTGGGACTAAATATTTAATAACACCTTATAATAAGGTAATCAGATCCAAATAAGTAGTATACACCTACAATAAAAGAAGATAGTCAAGAAATTGATCTTAGTCTAGGATAATCATGTTAAGGCATGAACAAAGTAGGGTTTAGAAGCCTAAAGGTTTAAATGATAAATAAGATTTCATAGGATATATAAGGATTTTTATGGAAAAATCATGGTGATATGGAGAAAAGAAGTGGATCATACAAGCAAAAGCATAGTCCACATGGTCAAAACCCTATACAAAACCTTTGCTTTATAGTCTATTTTGGTTTTTTGTGCTTTTAGAAGGTCATATGAGATGACCAAAAGCTAAAATTTTGTGTAAAGAGTCCTCACAGCTTGAGAAATCCCATACTCAATTAAAAGTGTATAATATAATAGGGTAAGTACCCTCTATTTTGTATCAGATAGAGGGTACTTCCCCTTATACATGAACCTACAAATTTGGGATATAGGGATGAAAAGGAAGACCTAGAGTTGTTTGAAACTTTTTAGAAGGTGTTGAAATATATAAAATATAAGACAAAATAAATAAACAAGAAATAATTGGTTAATCTCAACAAATATTCTAAACCATAAGAGTTGCAGTTAGGCCTATATGGTAGTTTCAAGGATAAAGACCTAGTGTGAGATCATTTTCACTTTTAGCCCTAAGTGAGATTGTTAATTGATTATGACATGTATATGGGATCATATTAAATGTGTTTTATCTATTTGGAGGAAAGGAAAACAATCAAAATTCATTCTAAGCTCTAAGGTGTAGTTAAGCCTATTAGGCAAGGTTCAAGCCTAAGGCCAAATGAGGGGTCATTCATAATTATAGCATAAGATGAGCATTAACATGAATTGGATAATGTATATGGGGACATAATATATGTGTTAAAAATATTTATATGTAGAAAAAACCTTGAGGAAGCCATTTTTGGCTCAGATACAACACTAGACCTATAAGAAATGGAGGAAAAGGCTTGATAGGACAAGTTTGAACACTCATATCTCTCTTGATGATTTGAATGGGAGCCAAAGAGGTTTATATGAGTTATAAGAGGTCTTTAATAATCACTTTGTGGAATTTTTTTTCAACTCTAATGTCAAAAATTTATGAACAAACCTTAAGAATAAAAATAGGCCTAAATCCCTCCTAAACCCTTGTCAGTGACCAGTTTGAACAAATGGAGTTAGATAGCTTATCTAATGGACCAATTTTACTAGGATAATTATTTGAACTTGGAAAGACTACCTCAATATACTCCCAATTATTTTTTTCTATATGAACTTGTATGAATAGGGTACAAAATAGGATTTTATTAATAATTTTATGTACTATGTAGGTTGTAGGAGGTTTAAAGAGATGCCAATCACATGGGAGGGAAGATTAGGAATTAATATAACTCAATATGATGACTCATAATTTCTCTTAAGTTCCTTAACTAGGTGCTTCATCTCAACCAGTCAAAATTGGCGTAGTGGACAAGCTAGTGAGAAGGGTGGAAAACTTCATGTGGGGTCATTTTAAGGTGTTTATGATGATTCTAAGGACATGGAGGGTATTTAAACTTTTCATACACTCCATTACATGTATTTTTATGTGAAGGAGGCTAAGTGTGTTAGGTTCATGAAAGAAGATTTTTTGGACTGTAGATGATGTTGCCTCATTATCATATGATTCTAGATGACTAGGCCTAAAACCAATGCATGGAGAGGAATGCCTAAAGGGAATCCCTTTCATTCAAATAATTAGACCTATCCTGAATAATTTTTGGAATATTAAAATAGGTCCAAATCATGAAGGTAATTTTTTGAGCCAGAATGAGGAGTTTTATGTCACTTTTCATGATTTTTATGACTTGGATGGACACTTGTGTTTTATAACCTTACAATGTTCATATTAAATCCTCTTCTCATGCAAAATTAAATAATTATCTTAGCTTTACAAGTGTCTTTATGACCCTTGGAATTCTCTCTTCTCCTCTCTCTCTCTCTCAAGTTCTATAATAATTAACCATTTTTGCCCTAAGTATGATGAAGCCCTGCTCATTTTCATACCATTTGATCAATAAGAATACCAATTTTTACCTCTTTATGAGTGTTTATAATTGTGTTTTACTTGGATGATGAATATTATGGATTCCTTAGCATGTGTCTCATTCTTTCACCCTATTTTTAGTTGGAAAGCTTCTTCTTATAGGGCATGTGAAGTGTTCTAGGAAATGTCAAGGATTGAGTGAGTTAATCTATTCATTAGTGCCATTAAAGGCCTCTTGTCTAGTCCTCCTATCTTTACACATTCATCCAGAACCTCATAATGTAACATTGATGTGAGAAGATGTATATTGAAGGAGTGTATGTTTGGTTAGTCCTTTGTTCTCATGTGTAACATGATTCTAGTTAGAATTAATCATCTTATTTGGTGTATCACCTCCATTAAAATAGTTTTATTTCATTTATCTCTCTCCCTTTCCCTCCCTAAAGTTTAGGTGTAGTTTCAATCCAAAGTGGTACATCAAGGGAGATAGCCCTATCTAGAGATTCACCTCATCCTTAGGCTAACCACAAGCCTAAAGGTGTTTCTATTGTACCACTTGGATGAGGAAAGCTTATGCATCTTCTCAAAGGGTGAAAATCCAAGTGACAAGACTACCTATTTAAATAAGACATGTAAAAGTGTTTCTAGGAAAAATTGTGAGTGGTTAGTGATTTAGAGAGGTGAAATATGCTTTAGACTACCCTATCCCATGATTTTCAACCTTTAAAACAACTCTACACCTTGTTTTCTTCTCAAAACCTTATAAAAGTGTAGTTTTTAGTGAGTTCGTACAATAATCTGTACAAACTAGAACCATGGTTAGGACCTCCTAAGAGTTTACTATGTGATTCAAGTGTTTACCAAGCCAATATAGGGTGTTTGATTTAAAATTAATTAGGTTCTTTCTCATCAAGTATGTGTTATGGTTTATGCAAGGTTTTGGAGGTTTACCATCTTAATTATGGTTCATAAAGTATAAAATTCCAATCTAAAACCTTTTTCCATGGATCTCTAGCCCATATACCCCTTCAAATCTATTGAGTATCTCTTATTCCCATGCAACTTTTACAGAGAGATGTGCGTGAAAGTTGGGATACATCAAACTCTTAGCGATCATTTTGGGAAAGTTACAATCTTAATGATTATTCATAAAGATGGGCTTCTAAATCCATCTCTTTCTTCCATGGATGTTGAGTGTATAAGGGTTGCCAAATATTCCTAAGATTACTAGATTTGAGTCCTCTTGCCATGAAATATATGAGCACTTAAGTTGGTATCTTAACATAGTTGGTTAGGATAATGGAGCTTGGGAGGATGTTAAGACCAAAATTGATTTTTCTCTTACATTCCCTTACTTTAAAAACCTCCTTCAAGACCCATATCAAAATTATACACTTTTTTATGGCTTAAATATACTTGGTGTGGTTTGGATCTACCACTAAGGTGAGGATGGGTTTTGAGACTTTAAGGTGTCTTTAGGCCTTGTAGGCTTAGACTAGGTTTTAGGACCTCAAGTCACCTATAGATGCACTTGTAGCTTTGATGTTATCATATAATCCTCTTCATTATAGTATCTACCTTCTACACTTGAATTCCTTTACCCAGAACATCACGTTAACCTTTTTCTCTTTTTAAGTTTTCCTTAAAGCCTCTTTTCCAGCTTGAGTGTTGATCATTTATGATATAGACCTTGGTAGTCTTATCTCTCCTTCCACAATGTTAATGAGGTTGGAATATTATGTATCAATTCCTAGAACTTGAAAACTCACCTTCTAATACGACTTCCTTCAATATTTTGGTCTACACACCTCTTTATATGGTGACTAGGATTTATGAATAGTTAGGATTATGAAGCCCTAGGGCTTAGTTTGGTGCCTTCCTACCTTAATTTGAGATTATCATCATCATTAAACCCTTTATTCATCTTTCTCACTTCCTATTAGGTGTCTTTAGACTTTAAACAACTACTAAAATATGTAGATAACTTCAACTCTTGAGAACATGACTAAACATGTTAGTCTTAGGCTTGATAGGCCTAATCAAGACATTAAACCCTTATTTAATATCTCAAAGAGGAAAAGTGTTGGTTTATAAATTAATATCCCTAATAAATCAAATCATAGGCTCTCCTTTTCTTCTCTACACCATATCCCTACGTAGGGTTCTTTACTTTATATATCTCATATGACCCTAACTATAGGTGGAAATTAGGCCTACATGAGTTAATGTGTATGAAATACTTCCCTTGATAGTACCTTAAGGTTATTTTGAATATTTAATCTTCTTAAAATAGGCTCTTGTGTTCAACCTACCTTGTTTCTATAGTCAGGACTATGTGTATTAGTTAACATCTTGGCTAAGTGAGTCCATTTGAGGGATGATTTAGTTTTACCTTGATTCTTTAAGCCACTAACTTTTTTATGACCCTATGTAATGATTATTTATATCCTTTTTAATCTCTTCAAACCTAAAAACTCTATTAGCACCTTTAACCATATAGTCATAGTCAGTGTGTGCTCAAAGGAAGTCTTGATTGAGTTTGTCATATTAGTTGGGTTAATTGTGTTAGTACTTATTTGTAACATATTACCTTCATCATATTTCTTTATTAATCCTCAATTATTATAAATTTCATTTAGACCCTATCCCATTAGTCCTTCACTTTTTTAGTTTTCACAATAGGTCACTATAGTCAGGATTGTGGTGGCTTGTCCTTCAAGGGTTGATGATCATAATTACTTAATTATGTAGGATAGTGGTGAGTATGAAGGAAACACCATAAAACATAACAAATATGTGAATAAAATTTATTAATTTAAAACAAATTGATGGTTGTCCATAGTCATTTCCATAACATTATATTTACACGTACATGGGATCACCTTATACACATGTTAGTCACATTGGAGAAAGACTTGAAGGATTTATTTGACCATATGGTGGATATGATAATATTGGGAGGTATATAAGTATAAAAATACTTTAAGGAACCCATAAATCAACCTAAAAAAACCAAAAACTTCCATTCTTATGCACTAAAATCTTTGTAACATGGAAAAACTCTATCTATAGCTTGTACATGTGACATCTTGAAGGTTTTCTTGCTCTCTAGACTCACATGTGTGAATCAAGGGTGGAAATTTTCATGAAAGTACCTTTGGGACATGAATAATACATTTATAACTATTTCTTTCATCAAGTAGGCCAAAATTCCATTGAAATTATTCCTTTTTAAAACCTTACAGAGATGAAAAAGACACTTTGACTACCTAAATTCTTAACTATTATTTATAGATTATAGGCCATGAATCTATAGAATAATGTCCTAGATAGAAATATCATGAGACCCCCTTCATCTACCCAAAATATATTATTTCTCTTATATAGATTGAACAAAAACAAAAGAGCTTTCCCAAGGCTACCAAAGAGTTTGATAAAAGAAGTGGACCTATTTTTGACTTGTCTTGCATCTTTTAGAATTGAAAATTCTTTGAGACACTTGACATAAACCCTAATTAAATTTCTGACTTCTCTCTTTATGGAATTGATCGTATAGATCCATACAAGCCTATAAAAAACCTAAAAATAACTTATTTTCTTGCATTTTCTCAAGTTTTAGACCTTGGGATGCCATTGATGGGTAGGAGGGAAAATATAAGTCAAATAACATTTGAAAATAGATTTTATAGTTGTGGAATTTGAAATAACACACTTTCCCATGTGCTAAACCCATTTGGTGGATGAGAGATGGGTTTGGCTTATAAAATGGACCCTTTATGCATATGGAACCATCCCAACATGACTTATAATGTTAATGAGACTCATTTTAATACCCTTATAATACAATGTGACATTAAACGTACCCCTTTCCAAAGGTTCACAATGTAATATGACTTATATGAGAGTTTGAAAAATCATTTTATGACTTTAGGGGGTAAATAAGGCATGAAATAGGTTTAAAATAATATACCATAGAGGAAAACCCTAGATACATTCTTAGACCTGATGATATGTCTCAAAAGAGACTTAGACACACCTATATCATGATGACAAGGCTCTTGTCACAAGTAGTGGCTTAAAACAAGCCTAAATCATGAGAACTAAGAACTTTAATTTCATCAAATTAATTTAGTTTTTGTTAGGAAACCTTAATCTTATAAAATAGAGATTCAACCATTTTCTATTCTTCAAAAGGACATGAAAACTCTTCCACTCATTCAATGACCAATATGACCACTTTGTACATCAACTAAAGACCTCAAAATAGGCTATAACAAATGATTATCTCTCAAACAATGACTAAAACAAAAATGAAACCTTAAACCATGCTAATAAGGTTTTCAAGAGGCAAATAGAAGAACATAAAAAGATCTAGACTAATGTGTACAAGCTATGGAGGGGTTTCATGTAAAGTTTTTGATTTTAGGGGTTGGTATTTAGCTTGGGAGGCCAAATTATCAATAATGACTATAGGACTTAAGAATTCTTTTTAGGCATTTTGATGATATCTTGCATTAAGAGGTAGTTTGAAAGCCTTTATACATGAAAATGGGATTTGAAAAGATTGATAAGACATTATAAAATACTCTTGATACACATTTACATTGAAAACCACCCCAATAGGTTTACTAAATGACTAATACTAACACATGAGCTAAGAAAATGACTATCAAATCCAATTTAATGAATAAAAAAGTTCAAAGAGCCTTAATGACTTCAACATTCCTAGATTTAGGCCATCATTTTCATCATGAAGGTACTAATAGGACTACACTCAGCTAATCTTAACAAGATAAATGACCTATTATATGCATATCATGTGTTAAGAGATCAAGGTGACTTGAATAGTCAACAATACTTTAACCTAATTACCAGTTTCAATGCCTATATCTATGCAACCTATGGGTACACCTAATTTGATTAATTATCAAATATACAACCTTAAATACTAATAGGTGAATTATATTATTCAAACTATAAAACTTTTTCAAACTAAGGTTATAAACATTGAACAAAATTCTATGAAATCTCCTTCTACTATTGATTTAAAAGAGGTATTGCTTAATCCTCTTATACTAGATGTATCTTTGCACCCCTTATCAACTAGTTTTATTACACCATAATTCACATTTTATGATGTCAAGGGTGATTATAAAAAACAAAAAACTCAAGTTGGGCTCACACAAAGGTAAGGTGTGTTATACACACCCATATACACATTTATTTTCTTTTAAACTAGTAATTTCATTACTATATTAAAGGAGGGGAAATGTAGACACTATTTATGAATTATATAAAGCCTAAGTCTTATAAACTTGGAAAATATAAACCTTGGTTATTCCTCTCAGTTATAGACCTTTTCTTATTATTAAAATACTCACATCTACTATCTCTCTATGCCTATTGATTATCTCATAGTTTGACCAATGTTATTCTAATGACTCAAACTTGCTATCTACTCAAGATGTTATAAACCTAATTATCTTCTATTTTTGAAAGTTCTAGACCTATGCCTATTTTCTAACTACCAAAACACTTGCATCCCAATCAGATGCCTACATTAATGTATCATATCCCAATGTAAGTTCTCAATTCCCTAAAGTAATTTCATGGTTAGCGTAAGTGATTTGATGTGAGATATTATCCAAAAGGGATTGATATATATACAATATCAACCCTCATTTATTCCTCACCTAACATAGACCAAACAACTCACAAGACAACTTACTAAAATCATTCGATAAAGCATTCAAGTACACAAAGATTCACTATTTCTATATTAGTCATAAGTAAAACACATCTACAGGTTTGAAGTACTAAAGGAGAAACCCATGAGCCATATTTTTTAAGTTATAAACTAGGTCAATATTATACTTGCTTATCATATATTGAATCCTTATGCACATACAAGACCACACAAAAGGGAGAGTTACATGAGTCTAATGTCCTCTTCAAAGTAGTGTCTATGTAGGCATCATCCACTATTAAAGGGGTATTTAAGGTCAAATTGACACCATGGTCCTACTTACCTATTTTTACCATAATCACTATAAATATGAATAACTAATTTTTTATATTTGACAAGGAATGATAGTCTATAAGCTAGATCTAAGCACACTAGAGTCAAGGTGACATAAAACCCAAAACATTTGAGGTAGTTTCATCAAGATTCCATATGTATTCTATATTATACACCTACATATAGGCTAGATAGAAGCATCGATGAAACCATATGAGGTCAATGCAAGTGTTTTAACTCATAGAGGTCAAATTAATAAAATATAATGACTGATTTAGAATCTAGATCCAATATATTTCTATCATATTTCATATCAGATTTGAATATGTGTACTAATCCAAATAAGTACCATTATTTTTCCATTTATTGTAATATCAATCATTAGTTTTAATTACTATTTTAAAATATCTTCGCATTTAAATTCCAAATATTGTTTATCTGAGTTTGAAAATTAATTAGCCCACTATAGGCTATCTCTATCCTTTTTAACCCTAGATTCCTTAATCTATATTTTTATGGTTAAACACAAGTTTTCCATGAGTAAAGGCTATGCAATATTTTTATCCTTTATTTTACATGCAAACTCAACCTTGTATATTTATTAATTAATTAAGAGGGAGTGTAAGACCATGCAAGGTGGAGACAAAGAAATACAAACCCCAAATACCTACTTCTCAATTATTCTAAGAATGGGTCAGTTGACTCTATCATATGAGTTCCCATACTATAGTTTCCACCTCAAGTCCACTAAGGGTACCCATAAGACTATCTTTTAGAACTTAAATTTTTATTTACATTGAATTACATGGAACCCTAATCATTTTTCAAACCTTGTTTTTAGGGATTAAGCTTTTTGACTCATTCCAAGGTTTGAAAATTACTAAGAATGATCATGTTTATCCTACCATATATGGTGGTTAAGTATTTTATTATACACTAAAAGTACCCAATTAAATGAGAGTCATTTTTAATACTTTTTAAATAGTTATTGTATAAACCAAATATACCTTAGTTCCTTACATTAAAAAAAATAAGCAATCTCAAAACAACAATTTACTATGCTATAAGGAAAACAATGGGGATGAAAGTATTACCAAATCCTTTCATACAAGAATATAATTTCAAAAACATTCTTATAGACCTATAATTACAAAAAAACTATTATACACATGCAAATAAAAATATCAACAACAATATAAAATTTATTGCAATAAAATAGGACTTAACACATGACATATAAAAAGCTAAGAAAAACAAGACTAAACTTGAACATTAATTAATAAAAAAATATAGTGTGGGTGATTGTTCCTAAGTTACTTTTCCTATTCCCAATAGTCATGATCTATCACCTTCTACCCTATGATTCTCTCCCTTAGGACTCCACTATGAGAACAAAAATAAGGACTATCTTGCATCCACCTCAGATAGGAAAAAAATGTATTTAGTCCATATTAACTATATATATAAATTTAGATGAAATAAAATAAATTAAAAATAATACATTTAGTAAAATTGTAGCATCAAAATTAGAATGTAAAAATAATCATTGTTAACATATACTTTCTACAAATAAAATATGTTTTAAATAAATAAATAATAAATATATCACAATGTAAATTCAATCCATTAAAATAATACATAATTTAATAATAATAATAACTAATATCATAACTACTCATTAATGACACAATAATTTCCATTAGGGGTAGAATGGGATGTAACATCCTTTTTCTCTTCGAAAACCCATCATCCTGATGAAGTTATTAAAATTAAACATAACAAAAAATGTCATAAGTTTAGAGTATTTAATCAAATAAATGTGGAAATAGTCTATTAAACTCTTCATAATACTCCCAAGTGGCACTATCTTTAGAATATTGGTCCCACTAGACCTTGAATTCACCCATTTTTCTACACAAGATAAGCTTGCAAGTCTCGATTATTATTATGGGATCTATTGTCACCATTCCTTGATACAACACCTATAAAGAGTTCCAATCAAGAATATGTGATGGATCAACCACATATTCATTTAAATAAGACACTTTAAAAACATCATGTATTTGATCAAGTGATGGTGGTAAATCAAGTCTATATGAAACAAGGTTTATTACTTCTAGAACCTCAAAAGGTCTTACATATCTAGGTGCCAATTTGGATGATTTACAAAATTTAATTGAACTCTTTTGGGGTTTAACTCAATTAAAAACCTTATATCTGATTACAAACTACCTTGATGTTATTTATAAATCAACTTAGTTTTTATACATATCATTGGCTCTAACCAATATTTTATGAATCAATTTGACCTACTCTTCCATTTTATCCAACATATTAGGTCCAATATTAATTATATACTCTAACTTGTCCAAGCTGATAGGTATTATACACTTCATACCATACAAGGCTTAAAATGGTTCCATTTTCAAATATGAATGGAAAGATTTATTATAATTAAACTCAACTAATGGAATATATTCTACCCACTTATTTTTTCAGTCCATATAATACATTATCAATAAATACTAGAGGATTTGATTTAATCTTTCTATTTTCCCTTTAGTTTTAGGATGATAGGTTGTACTAAAGTTGAGTTATGTTTCAAGGATACATTTATATTTTTACAAAATATATAGGTCATACATATATCCATGTTTGAAATAAATTTATATAGAACTTCATGCAATCTAAAAAAATTATTGTACAAAAATTTTTGCTAAAAATGGTGCACCATTTTATCAAATTATCTAGTATAAAATGTGCCACATCTATAAGTTTATCAACCACTACTAAAATCATACCATGATTATTTATAGACATTGGTAGCCTTTGAATAAATTCCATACAATTAACTTGCCATTTCCATTTTGTTATGTCATGGGGGTATGGTAATCCTATAAGATGAAGATGTTATGTTTTTCCTTGTTGAAATTAAATTTTTTTTGACACAATTTTTTGCATCTTTCTTGATTACTTTCCATAAATACACTGGAATAAATTATACCATTATCTGAGTCACCCATATATGACAAAAATAAGGAGCATTGTGTATATCCTTGAGCACTATAAATATTAAATATCCTCAATCTGACACATATATCTTTCCCTTGAATCTTAAAAGTCCATTTTTATCAAAATGAAAACCTTCATACCTAAGTATTTCATATTATCCATAAGGAATTTATTAACCTGATCATATTATTCATCTCATGGAGAGGATTTCAAAACATAATCTTTGAAGTTTATTTAGATAGTAGCCATTGATATTATATACCTTCTATGACTAAGGGAATCAATTAATCTATTCTCTTTTCCATTTGTATAACTTATATAAATTTCATAAAATGAGGGAAATTTGAGCGATCACCTTTATTGCGCATTTAAATTGGGTTGATTAAATATATATTTGAGTCCCAAAATGCCAACCTTGAGGTAAAATGTTTTCCCAATAGATAGTGTTTCCAAAACTGTAATACAAACATTATGGAAACCAATTTTAAATCATGTGGGGAATAATTTTCTTGATAAGGATTAAATTTTTGAGATTAATAATTTACTACTTTACCTTATTGTAACAACAAACCTCCTAAAACATCCACAAAGGAATCAATTACTACCACAAAGTGGCCATTTGGATCAAGAATACATAAAATTGGTGCAAATGTGAGCCTTTTATTCAATTTTTGAAATAATTTTTTACACTTGTCATTTCATAGGAAATATTTCTCTTTTTATTGTAGAGAGGCAATGGAGTTAGCCATCTTTAAAAATTTATTTACAAACTTCATTTAATACCATGATAGAACCATAAATCTATGCACCTCATCAAAATTTATAGGTGTCTACCATTCCATAATGGATTTTATATATTGATGGATCTAAAAAAATCCCTTGATTTGAAATATGCCCCAAATATTGTACTTTATTTTGAAATAAAGCATATTATAACAGTTTCCCATATATTTTATGATTCATTAAGCATTGTAACACTAGTTTTAAGTGTTATAGGTGTTATAATTAATAATTATAATATATTAAAATATCATCCAATAAGATGAACACAAACTAATCTAGGTAATCCCTGAACACACTATTCATAATATTCATAAATGTTGTAGGTGCATTAGCCCAAATTGTAGGAGCATAAAATCATAGTGTCCATACCATGTCCTTTTTAAGGATATTTTCCTCATTAATACTTAATTAATGGTACCATAATATAAGATAAATTTTTAAAAATACCATTACTCTTTATATTTGATCAAAAATATCATCAATGCAAGGTAAAGGACACCTATTATTTACAATTGATTTATTCAAAATTCTATAGTCTATGCATGAAAAAATAGTCACATCCTTATTATTAATGAACACCATGGGTGCTCCCTAAGGTGATACATCAGTATGAATTAACCATTTATTTATCAACTCTTATAGTTGAGCTTTCAAATCCATAAGCTCAATTGTTGTTATTTTGTAGGGTGCTTTAGATTGAGGCTAAGATCTCTAAATGATATCAATTGAGAAGTTAAATTCTATTTTTAGAGGGAGTCCAAGTGATTATTCTAGAAATACATCTTGATAATCATATAAAAATGGATAATCTTCAATGGTAGGTTCCTTAGGATCTTCCACCCTATCTATCTTGACCATAAATATCTCAACCTTTCCATTGAGATTTCTTTAGTTGTATAGTTGAGATTTTTTTTAGTTTAAATTTATTTTTCTCATATTGAATCTGAGATTGATTCCCAAAATCATCTAAAGACTCCACTTTATTTACAAAATAATCTGACTTTGACCTATGCCTCCAAAGCCAATTTACTCCTAAGATCATGTCCTATGATCCTAATGGGACTGTATATAGGTCCACTACAATAGTAAATTGGGTAATTTCACCTCTGATTATATAAGACATATATAAACCTTGATCTTTGATTAGTTTTTGTATTACATAGTCCATACATTTTCCATATGCCCATATTTTATAGGAAGTGTATTTAGTAAATACAAAGAAATTAAACATTAAGTAGCTCCAATATCTATCAAAGTAGTAATGAAATGACCAAAAATTACCTAATACTTTAATAGGATCAATTTGGAAACTATCTTGATGATTTTCAATAGTTGCATGAATTTATTGTTAAAATGTTCCATGCTGAGATGATGAAGAAGCTTATTGAATTTACTTCTAATTTTACATTGTGGGCAATCTATTTCATTGTGATATCCTCCATAATAAAATAATCATCCTCATGGTCCCTTGATTTCTGATGGGTTGCCTCCTTTATTTCCATTCCTATCTCTGAAACCATTTCTTGGCCTTCTTGGCCCATAAGCATTATTATACTTAGGATTAATTTAATTAAACCTATATTTAAAAACCCCATTTCACATCCAATTATTCCTTTTTAAATATGGTTTTAGACCACCTAAATTTTATCAATATCTATCTCTAAATTTATGAAGATATTAGAGTTTCTACTCTTGTTTGATAGCTTTTTCAAAGACTTGATCTATGGATTTTGAGTCATGTACATCCACTTCACATCCTATTTATGGATTAAACCCCATAATGAAATTTTGGATTCAAAATGATTAATCCTTTTTATATTTGGGAACATATTTGAGAATCTTAGTAAAATTATCACAGTATATAATCATTGATAACACTCCTTGCTTAAGATTTTGAAAATCTATCAGCTTCTAATCAAAATAAAGTTGTGGTAGCTACCTTTCCTTAAATAGATCTAAAAATTGATCCCATGTAATGGTAGTGAATTTAATTCCCATATACATTTTCTTATTGGGCCACCATGTTAATACTTCACCTATGATTTTTATGCTCTTCATACTATTTTTTTTACCTCTAAGTAATTTTATATCTCAACGTATTTTTCCATTTCTATGAGCCACCCTTCTATTCTATCTCTAAAAACCCTTCCATAAAATTTTAGTGGTTTAATTTTAATTCATTTTATCTATTATTTTTGATGCAACTTGAGTCCTTTATGCTTGGTGTTATTCAACATTATCTTTCTCTTTATATCCTTCCTATTCATTTTGGTTTTCCTCTTATTCACCCTCCTCATTATACCCAAAAAATTCTTGTTCCTAAGGCATTATTATATCTCATGTCTCATTGAGAGATGTGAGGATATGATATAGTTTACAAGACTTTTTTAATGCTAAATGATTAGGGTTAGGTTTTTGGTCTTGGTTGGATGGATTTCCATTTACACCACACCTTAAATGAACCATATTATTCTTGAATTTTAGCTAGGAGTTATGCATGTTAGCATTAGTGCACTCATACGGTATTAAAATTTGAATCTATGCTTTGAATTAACATGTAGACACATCTGTAGGTTTATTTAACAAAATTATAACTTATTTTTTAAAAAATACTATCAAAGTCACAAATATAAGTTTCCATTTATCACAAAGGAAAATACAATAATTCATTAGAATCATTCTCACAAATTCCATTATTCCATTTCAAAACATAATACTAAAAATATGATATATAAGTTTAATTTTAAATAGATGTATTATAAATAAATGATTCCAAAAAATCAAGTACAAGGTTTTCAAAAATATATTAGCATCCAAGGGGTTCAATCTTACAATTACATAATTAATACACAATTATTATAATAGCCTCATATATAATGTATAAAAATATATGACATCATCAAAATAGTATTATTAATCATTATAAAACGTTGTTCTTATAAGTAGCCATGAGAATGGATAAGAGATTATTTCTAATCAGTTATAAGGAGGGAGAAAATTATCTAGCAAATTTTTATTCAACCATAAATTAATGGTTCCTCTCTCACCTCCCTACTGGGAGTGACCCTTCCCTTCATAAAGTGGAATATAATTATGATGAAAACATTTATAAATATCTGAGAATAAGTGTAGAACAACCAATCACATAGAATATATATACACTTCTATCTATTATGACATCGAGTAAACATGTAAACTATAAATTACTATGGACTAACAATGTATGCAACTATAAAATTATTTTGGCCTAAATATTTATAATATTCAAACTTCAAAGATATTGGGTCTCTTTCCACTTATGTAGTACTCTCTATTATCAGATAAACACCAACACTTTATACCTAAAATAGGATGAGTGATTTATGTTCAAGCTCACATCCTTCATCATTAATCACCCCTAGGTGGAAAGGCTACTTCTAGATAATATTCAATTATCCCAAAAAGAATAAAAAAACTACAAATACATACAACATATTTCTTATTCAAAATAATACATAATCATCTTGTAATTACACAATTTAAAAAAATATATCATATCACATATTTTCTACACAAGGAATAAAAATATAATAATTAATACAAAATTAATATTAACATATCCAAACATGAGATCATTTATACTATTTATTACATAGGACTATAATAAAGCCTTGTACTTTATAAAATCAAGTTATAAATGTTTTTTTATCTCACTTAGCTTAGCATAAGAATGTAGGTAGTTAATTTCCCCACCTCATACTTTTTTATGCCAATAAACATATTATTCATACCAAAGATATATTTATAGCCATTGATACATCTAAAATACCTATTTCAACTGGTAAAACAATCATAAACAAGTTGTAATATATAGTCATTTAATTGTTTTTAAAAATATAAAGTTATATTTTCTTATATTATACTAAGTTCAAGACATATCTAAAAAATAAGATTGAATTCATTAAAATCATAGGATTGTAGGTGGTGATACACACTATCTATGGGTCTATGAAAAAATGCACATATTTATACTATGATACATGATAGATCAAAAAAACATATAAATACCAACAATTCTTGTTTCTTTCTCTCAAATTTATAAAAATTATTTATACAAGGCATAGACCATAAAAATAACTTATCATATTATCAATTAAACAAATATCTACCATGGTGTATCCATGGTTTTATAACATATACATCATGCTATTCATAATTCTATACATTCAGGTTTAGCCTACTTGGGAATATTTTTTAAGTTCACTAAAGCATAACACAACCATTTTAAATTATGTCCTTTATTCATCATCTAAGCATAAATTTAATCAAAACTAAAAAAATGACCTTTGATACTCCATAATAATATTATAACTCTTCAAAGGTTTGGGAGTATAGGTTCCATAAATTTAAGGTCATGTCTATGGGCCTATGGGTGTGAGTGAGTTCGCACCCTTTGGTCCACAGAGGTGAAAAACTCATTAATGAAAATACATATAAAATATACATGATATTATAAATATTCTAAACAAAACAAAATACCCTTCATTTTTTTAAAACTCAATTGAAATCAATATATCCAATATTCAAGGTTTGAGTCTATGCACAGGGTCCTCAAGAGACATCGGTGTGTCAAATTCACTCATATAAGAAGCTAAAAAATAATAAACATCATCATAGTTCACATTTGGCTCAAGAATCCTTTAAGGAAGTTAGTACAACTACAATTCCAACTACAAGGTTAAAAAACTTTATAATTGTTAGGGTTATATTATTGGTCTAGATTGCACACATGAGGTAGAGGTGTTTCATACCTACCTTATCTATCTAATATAATAGAATCAAATTTAGGTGTGGGTAGCCTATTAAGTGAGATGAACCTCTAATTTTGGGGCTAGTTCCCCTAATGCATCATCTAGGCTTAGTTCCTAAACCTAATACTTTTTAATGAAAAGGGGTAAAAAGATGCATAAAATAAACCTAAGATATGGGAAGTGATGTACCAACATGTTGTGTCCTCTCTCTATTTGACACTTAAATAATACTTATGAATCAGACAAGGAGTAATAACTAAACCACTCATTCCAAGGGACTCCTAAGTATCAATACTTCATATGGAGGCTATGTTATATGGATGTAAATTGAGGGTGATGAATGAGAGGTTTGTTAAAGACACTACCAATCAGATTTTAATCCAATCATAATCACCAACACTTTGACACACCATATGGCTTGTTTATAATAATATCCTAGAAACTAGGTGAGAACAAATACCTACAAAGGAAGATAAGATGCAATCACTTGTGAAAATAAACAAGTATAGAATAAACTAGGATATAATAGATAATCTAAATCAATAATTATATTAATCCAAAGGTTACAAGGTACAATTTGGGTAGACTTTATTCATACCCAACTAAGGGATACCTACAATGGCTTTTAAGCTTCAATTTATAGAATCATATAAGGGGAGATAAGGAGAATGTGGAATAGAAGTGTATAAGAGAGGTAATAATGATACTCATTAACTCAACCATCAATTAAAACTATAAGGACTACTAATAGCTCCATGATATCTCACATGCATTGCCTCAACTGGTGAATAGTCTTCAATGAGCCATTGGGCATATAGGTGTGGTAGATGGCCTATTTTGGTCATAGTTTACCCCATGAATATTCCATGCACATTTTAACTACTCATTTTAATGTAATGAGAGGTCATTATGATAGGTAGTTACTTGCTTAAACTTGTCCATCACTCCTGACTGCCACTCTTTATGCAATTATCAGTCCATTCAATGTATTATTCTTCTAATAGGTGAGAGACCTAGGACTTAGAGGCTTTTAGGTGAGTCATGAGTCTATTAGTGACTTTAGGATATTATTAAAATAGTGTTTCTAACCTTTATAATGTCATCACCATGTGGATAGGCCTTGTAACATTCATTCTTTGATGTAAATGAAGGTCATTTCTTCAACTAGGCTAAAGACTACTCAATAAGCATATATGCACTACTATGGGAGTTAAATAGTGATTGTTTGAAGATTATCCTACCTCTACATAGGCACAATATGCATTTATACTCAATAAAAAACCTCAACATGCTTGGAATTATGAAAACAAACCTAAAACTAGGCTTTAAAAGCTACTTTCTTGCATATTGGTCTCACATATGTCAAATTTATGATCTACAGAGGAAATATAATACCCATAGGTTATTTAATGATATTTTCATGGTGTCTCATGGTTTTTGGAGTCATTAGGAATATTATCTTATCCATTATGTTTTTCACTAGTGTTTTGGGTGGTTTAGAGTGGCTTACCATCTTAACAATGGTTCATAGAGTATATGCCATAGATTTAAAACTTAATGAAATAAATGTTGAAAACATAGACCCCCGAAAATATCCCTAACAAATCCTAGTCTCATGTACCTTATATGGTAATATATGAGTAAAATTTGGCAACCTTCAAGTCTTTACTAGGCATTTTGGGTATGCTAACAGTGTTAAGGATCATTTATAGAGATGAGATCCTAAACTCAGATATATATACCCTATATATTAATTGAATATGGATCCCTAACTTCAATTAAGATTTATATTACCCATGAATCTTTCTATGTAAGATATGAGCATTTAAGCTGGTAGTTCAAAATGGTAGACTAGGGTGATGGAGCTCAAGGGAGGTAATTAGGTAAAATTGCCAATTCTCCTAACTTATTATACCTAAAAACCCTTATTAAATATATTTAATATCATCATGTATGTTTATATGGACTTATGTCTATTTGAGGGGCTTGAATATGTCATAAGAATGAAGTTAGGGCTCTAAGGGCTTGAGGGCTTTAGGCCTTATAAGCCTAAATTGACCCTCAAGACCTTAGACCACTTGTAGGTGTATTAGTGACTTAAAGGTATTATTAACACCATTTTATATCCAATTTCAATATTTTACATAATCTCACAACTTCTCAGACCCCTATCTCTATCCTTCTTCCCTTCTGGGTTTGTCATGACCATCCTTGGCTCAGCCTAAGTGTTTGGACTAGTTGATGCCAGGGACTTGAATGGTTTGTATCCTTATTTACTTATTTTTAAAGGAGTTATAACACACCATAGAATATAATTTAAATATTTTTCAACACTTATTTAGGATTTAATTCCCCTCTTCTTGTAGCAATATGCTCTCCTAGTCACACACACACACACATGCCTATGCGTTATGAACCCTGAGTCAGGCCTTAGTAACTTTCTTAACCTGACTCTATCTTGAAGGATGTTTAATGCCATATATAAAAAATAATACCAATATATGACATATATCATGGGTTTTTACACCTTCCTCATTCAAACCAGCATAGGTATCTCATCTCGTTATGAAGACTTGTATGCATTGAGCTAACTATATATACATAAGTTAGCTTGTTTAATTATCCATTCATGTCTCATTTATCCTTAAAAAACATAGCCTCTATATTATACTCCTTTTATTTATATCCCTCATTCATATCTATATGGAATTATATTTCTATATTTGGAGATAACTTGATTATATTCCTTCTACAGGTCCATGAGCAAGAGAAGGGTTTCTACACCATGCTAGGAACCTAGTTGACCTTATCTAAAATTTAATAACATTTTCAAAGAAATCATATTCATAAATATATGGCCTTTTATTAAATTTTCATAATTTACTTGAGATCTCTTCTCAATTTTTATATGGAATTTAACTTCTAAGGTTGGAAACAACCTGCCTATAGTCCTTCAGGTGGTGGTTATGAGAATTTGATTGCCAATGGAGTCCTTCTACAAGTTAGTGATAAAGAGAAAGTTTCTATAGTCCATATATAAAACTAATTTGGCCTTATTTAAAATTTAATATACTCCCTTAAGATAGTCACTTTTAAAATTATATATCCCTCTCTTGGATCTACCTAGGTTGAGTTGTAGGTGGTGATTTTGGGGAAACTCTTTGAAGGTTAGGCCTAGACTTGACCTTCTAAGCTTTTTCATTGGCCTATTCCACTTGTCTAAACTTTAATTTATTTTTTATCTAATATTTATTTTTATCAAAAAATATTACACCCTATAGGATGGTTTTTAATCCTCCTCCATATTTGGTCAACATGGGAACAATTCTAGGTATGTGGGTGTACCTATAATAGATGTAAACCTCTAGGTTTAAGGGTTAGCTCCCTAGATATGCATTGAAGTTATTATTACCTAACTAAATATTTTATTTTGGGAAAAAGGATATAATTTTTCATGAAAATAAAATAATCTAAAGGGGTGATACACTATAATTATTTTCATAAGACCATCATACTTATCTCACTAAGAGACAAGGCCTACAACACTAGTTTAAAAGTCCTATAATGCTCTAGCATTAATAATTCAATATGAAGGTGATGTGTATTAATAATATCCAAGGTAAGTGAAACCATATATTAGTTTTAGATAATAAGTATTATTATACATTTAAGAATAGATCCATATACTTAACAACACTTCATATGACCTACTAGAGTGAAGTCACTTGAATCAAACATGGAAGGATTGAGAAAAAGCAAGGATTTATATTTATCTCTTAACTATTCACTATTAATATCTTCAAAAAAAATTACAAGATTATATATGTATTTAGGTATTGTAAATTATTTACCTAAGGTGGCCAATATTGTCTATGAGTTAACATGTATGCATGGTTCTCAATGATAAAGTGTGCCTTAGTGATCATGCATGGACCCTTTTGTGTTTGCTTGGTTAGCCAGGATGATGGATGCTTGTGATATGTTGACCATGTTTGAGGGGTTATATGAGGGGTAAATATTTATTTAGGTTCTTATAAAAGTGAAATTAATTTATTATAATAGTCTTATGAAGGTCTAAGTTATCCTAGTCATCTTGGTAAATTTTCTTGAGTTAGTAGATTGATGACATCAACATTCACATGTGTGAAGGTGTCAAAATAAAGTGGTCACATGGGTTTTTATATTTTTTCCTATATAACGTGTTTTAAATTTTATTTCTTCAAATTATGTATATAAAAATTTATGGTTGTGAAAATTCGGTTACCTAGGCAGATTTCACTAGTTTCCATAATCAAATTTGCATTAAAAAGTGACTGTTGGAATTAAAATAGTTGAATTTACAAAGGAAAAATAGTCCTAATTATTTTGCCTATATATTTTTATTATGAATGAATTTTATGGTGGTATAAAAATAAAAGTGGTAGATGACTTCAATCAAAATATAGGAAAAATGGTTTGGAGGTTTGACTAGTCATATAACTACATTTATTGTGGTCTAAAGTTGATTGAGGGGTTGACCTTCTTCTGCAAGTGACCTGAGAAGGATGTTTGAGTTTTTCTTGATTGTTTTTAGATATTTCAAGGTGAATTATCTATTTAATATTGTTTTATACTCCTTGAAGATAATTTTTATGGATTTTTTAGTTTTCACCAATCCATCTTCAATATGAATAATTGATTACAAGTTGACTTTTGGTTTGTCCATGGTGTTTTCATGTACAAGGCAAATGTTTGATAGGGTTTGCATATGTAGAGGTGTGTAGGGATGAATTTAATAATTTGAGTATGGCTTAAGGGTCATGTTTATTAGACCTATGTGCTTTGAAGTGGTCTTGTGTTCCTAATTTTTCTCAATGAAGTGTTAAAAGGGTGAATAGGTTTCCATGGAACTAAAAAGGGTTCTTAGGCCTAATTGAAAGGTGGTTATGATTAAGGGTAATATATAAAATATATGAAAAACCTATGTGTATTATGTTGATACTATTGTAAGTGTAATATAATCCTTAAATATTAGTGCATGTCTAATGGCCAACCAAGAAGGTGATGTTCATGAAGGCTCTATAAAGAGCATAATCAAAGATGAAGGTTTCAAGAGTTGACAAGTGAAGTATAGAGAAGTGTGAGTGTTCTTGGTGGATTTATTGAAGAGTAGAGTAGGTTTAATAATATATACATGACATATATGTCATACTTATGATTTTATAATAGTGTTATTCTAGGGTTGAATATTGAATATGAGCGAAGAGGTATAGAGTGATCCAAATGGTTTTTTTGGATGCATTGTTTGTTTATGAAGGTTTGGGAGAGTATGAAGGGTTGAAGAGAAGTGATATTCACTATTTATCCATAATATTGAAAGGAAATCAGAGATATGTATTTATTGATATCATAAGGTATTAGGTGGGTGCTCAACATCTAGGATAAGTGGGTGCTTGTTAATGCATAGGGGTTGGTGCTCTTTGTGAAGTGGGTGCTTCACTAAAGTTTCTTATTTGTAAATATTTTATAGGACTTTAGTCCACTTTTTTGTATAATTGAGAGTGTTTTTCATCCCCCATGAGGTTTTCCTACATAATCCATGTGTCATGAATGTTGATCTTTCATAGTTTTCTTTATTTATTGTAATAACTAGTTTATATGCTTCATGAATACTTGTGTTGAGTGGTTGAGAGTTTAAAGTTTTAGAATTGGAATTAAATTTCTTGTATCATTGATTCTACCCCCCTCTTAGTGATTATACCTCTAATAATTTTTATCAGAGCCACACCTTCTTTTCAAGTTTAACCACTTGAAGGTGATTAAAGGTATAATGGGTAGTCATCAAATTCATGGTGGTTTCTCTACTAAGAAAGCACCATTGTTCAATGGATCCAACTATACTTTTGTAGTACAAGTATGAGGACCTATATCATGTCTCCAAGTTTTGAAAATTGGTAATCTATTATGAATGGTTATTCCACACCCATACTCTTCCAACTAGTGAAGTTGATAAAAAGTTGAGTGAGAATAATTATAAATATATGAATGTTATAATTTGTGACATATCAGAGGTTGAGTTCACCAAGGTAATCCATTAAAAATCTATCAAGGAAATATGGGATAAATTTTATATCATCTATGAAGGATATTCAAAGGTTAATTTGGCTAAATTACAGACCTATCAAAAGCAATTTGAGGGCCTCAAATGGAGTAAGAAGATAATGTGGAATCCTATATTGTAAGATTTGATGAGGTGTTAAACATAATTAAAGGTATTAGAGAGGAGATTGAAGAAGATAATATTGTATATAAAGTATTAAGGTCTCTCACCCTTAAGTTTGATTTAAATATTTTTGTTGTAAAAGAGAGTCATGATCTCACCAAGGTGAAGATATATGAATTGCATGGCATCCTTACTACCTATGATATGAGAGTCAATGAGGACAAACCACCAAAGAAGAAAGTAGTCTTCAAGGTGATCAAAGAGACAAAGGGAAAGAAGAGCAAGTTAAGTCTTGAAGATTTTGATCTTAATGAAGATCAACTTGAAGTCATGATTACAAGAAAATTGAAGGTGGGATCAAGTAAATATGAAGGGAAGATTCCTTTCAAATGATGCTTATGTGGTAAAGCTGGCCATTTTGAAGCTAAGTTCCTAGATAGAGGAAAGTCTAAACATAATGAAGATTATAAGAAATCTCATGAGGATGAGCATAAGAAATCTGAGGGTCCTAGAAAATATAGAAAGTTATTAAATAGGATAAATGGCAAGGAGTCATACAAAAGTAGTAAGATTCTTTACTATTAAGAAGATAGTAACTCATCCAATGAAGAAGAATGAAACACATCTGATAGTGATGATTCATCTCATGATGAAGACAAATAGACACTATTCATGGCTCTTGGGGATGTTGAAGGTGAATTTTATTTAGGCATATATCTCTTTGGTGGAGATATCTTAGAGGAATAAGATGATATAGTCACTCTTAAAGACCAATATCTGATTACCTTAGAAGAGATTAAGCTAGTATAAGGCAAGAATAGAAATCAATCATCCTTAATCAAGTCTTATGAGAATAAAATTATCTTATTTGAAGAAATGTTGAATAATGAAGTCAAAGAGCATGATGAGATCACTCAACATCTTAAAAATCAGGTTTGTACCCTTGCTTAAGATATAAAGAGTAAGGATGAAGAATGTGTCACATATAAATAAGATATGAAGTCTTTGTAACTAAAAATAGATCAAGCTATGAGAAAGCTTAAACCATATGAAAAATTTGAGAAAATTACAATTGATCTTAATGTGAGTATTCAAAAGGTCTCAAATGATTATATAGACCTAGGGTTTCATAAATATGTTCAAAAGGATAATAAGATTGAGAAGACAATGATGATAAATTAGGAGACTAATCATGTTAAGGAGAATGACAATAAAGATAAGGAGGGTGATAATTTGAATAAGAAGGATAACTTCAAAAGCTACAAAATTTAAAATCAAATCAAGAAACTTAATGTAACAAGGCATGATAACTCCTTTAATGTCTATTATTACTCTTGTCATCAGTTTGGTCATAAGATCATTGATTACAAAATAAAGGCTCCTAGTAAGATATTTTCATAGAATTATGAGCAAGACAATGAAAACATGAAGAACATCATCTTTCAAGATAGTAAATAGGTACTCAAGGAAAGCATGACATATTGTGTTATATGTGTCAAGGGATTGGTCATATTACAAGGTTTTGGAATGCTTTCATTAGGAGACCAAATGATTAGATGTACGAATGGGATAATGAAAATTCAAGGATCCATCATATGAACCATACATAAGGTATATAAAATTAGATAAATTTATTTATTTTCAAATGTCAAGAGAGAGTTAACATAACAAGTTTCTTCAAGAATGGTTAGAACTCCACTTCCAAGAATGTCAATCCTAACATTAAGAAAAGAAGCCATAATGAATGGAAATCCAAGGAGGTGAATGAAAAATAGGTTCAAAATGGATTGTTTATCATGATATAATAAGGCAAAATTTAAAGTGTCAAAGATAAATCCTTATCAAATAGGATTCTAAGTTAAAAGGAAAGAATGAAGTTAAGAATCAAGTCAAAGTCAATTTGATGATGAGGTAAGACTACAAGTCAAGTTAAGCATGGAGATATGGGAATCCCCTAAGTTTTGGGACCTTTACTCTCTTTAAGAGACTTATTCTTTTAAAGAGACATCTTTCATGTTTAGAATCAAGTATGTGTGCTTTATGTGGTGTATAATATGTCAATCAATACAGAGGTATGTAGATTTGTTGATTGGTATTTAATACCAATGTAATTTTGGTATAGAATAGATGATATTATGTTACCAAGAATTTTTTTGATCATATAAGGTCATTGGTTAAGGGGGAATAATAAGTTCATGATCTTGCTTCCTAGGTGTGTGATGAAAAGCTTTAAGAGTTATGTTTAGGGAAATTGGTTTGAAAGACAAGTTTTAGTCAAATTTTGATGCTTGGTTTAGAAGGTCAAATCATGAATTATGAAGGTAAGGTTGATATGGACCGTGGAGAGGACTTGTCCAATTTTATTCCATGGGGTTTCATGTATTGTATTGGTCATATGAATCTTTAAGACCATTTGTTTTATGTGACCATTTTGCTTAGTGTTCACTACCTAGTGAGAGCTCATCATTCAAAATTGGTGTTTTTGATATCTATAAGGATAACCAAGTGTGGAGGAAAGTTGGATTTGATTTTTTCATGTCAAAAATGAGTTAAGTAGATGTATAAAATCTTCCATGTTCATTATAAGGTGTTTTGGCAAAGTGACTGATGTGTACATAGGGTTCGCATGCACATTTTAACAAGTTTTAGGTGTTAAATGAAGATTGGTGAGTGGTTAAGCTAAATTTGTGGAATATAAAGGTGTGTTTATCTCATAAAAGTGTGATACAGGTAGTTTGAATATATTTTAAACGTAAGTTGAATATTTTTGAAGGCTCTCAAGTATGATAGTCCTTATTTAAGGGCTAGTATGTCAAAAAACCATTTCATGGATTTGCGGGTTCCTAAAGGATTCAAACCTCAAAAATTGGTCAAAAAGTGTATATTTTTGACCTCTAGGTGAGATAATTTTTAGGATTTGGCATCGAATGAAAGATGGTATGTTGACATTATGTATCTTTGATGCCCTGATTTTTACACCATATGGGTTAGTGACCTTCCCAAAGGATTTGAGGTCTTAGGTTATTTAGCATATTTAAATAGACAAAAGGGTGCTCAAAAAGTGTTTCAAAGTCATTTTTAAGTGTCTAGTTTGACCTATGGTTGAGGATTTGTGCAAATAGAGGGCTAATTAATAGGTCAATTTATGAAGGAGATATGGTACATAGGAATGATTGGGTGATGATTATTTGAATGCATGAGGTGGAATATTCATGTACTCTAGATATGGAATTTCAAGTCATGAGGATGTATAAATAAAATTTTATGGGCTCTGTAAGGTTCAAGTAGGGCTACTAGGCCTTTAAGTAAGACTAGTGTCAAGAAGAGTGATTTTTGGTCATTTTCTTCAAAAGACAAAGGTATGGCTATCCCTAAATATGTTTATCAATTGAATTTATACATCATATATGTTTTATAAATATATTTAATGACAAATCTTCATTCTATGGGTGCCCTTGAAAGAGAAAATTTAAAGGCAACTATGGAATTTCTTCATAGTTGGAGATGGTTTAAAGGTGATCAAGGGGTACCCAAGTTTAGGTGACTTAGGGGGAGTCCCTCTCAGTATTATAAATGTGTAATCACTCCTATTTTCTTAATATTGTTCATTTTTTGGTCATATAATAGTGCATGGTCAAATAAGAAGTTGTCAATGAGTAGGCTTAAGGTAGTCATGGTAAGGATTGGTATTCACAGTGATAGGGGGAGGTTATATCATATAAAAAATGATATAAATTAATGATTTTGGATTTTAAAACATTTATAGTTCCTAAATATTAGTAATTAATCCCACTTTATCATTGTGTCAAAGGAGGAGAAAGTGTTTGTAAAGGGAGAAAAAGTATGTGCATAATTTTGTTGTTAAATTTGAAATTTTTTACAAATGTTGACATTAATGACAAAGGGGAATATTTTTGATATTTTTTAAATGATTTAAATAAGGTTTAAAAGAGTTTCCATGAGTTAATATTTATGTATGTTTCTCAATGACAAAGTGTGCCTTAGTGATCATGCATTGACCCTACTGTGTTTGCTTGGTTAGGTAGGATGATGGATGTTTGTGATATGTTAACCATGTTTTAGGGGTCATATAAGGGGTAAAGAGTTATTAGGGTTATTTTTTAAGTGAAATTAATTAATTAGAGTAGTATTGTGAAGTTTTAGGTTATCTTAGTCATCTTGCAAGATCTTCCTAACTAAGCAGATTGATGATGTAAACATTCGCATGTGTGAAGGTGTCAGAAGAAAGTGGTCACACAAGTTTATTGATATTTATTCCTATATGATTTGTTTCATATTTAATTTTTTAAAATTATGTATAAAAAAATTTATGGTTTTGCAAATTTGGTCTCCTAGTCAGATTTCACTAGTTTTTCCATAGTCAAATTTGCATTAAAAAGTGATCGTTGGAATTCAAATATTTGAATTTACAAAGGAAAACTAGTCATCATTGTTTTGCCTATATATTTTTATGAATAATTAAATTTATGGTGGTATAAAACTAAAATTTTTAGATAAATTTAATCAAAATATAGGAAAAATGGTTTGGAGGTTTGACTAGTAGAACTACATTTATTGCTGTCCAAAGTTGATTGAGGATTTGACCTTCTTTTGCAAGTGACCCAAGAAGGATTTTTGAGTTTTTATTTATGATTTTTGGATGTTTAAATTTGAATTATATATTTAAGATTGTTTTAGAATCTTTTAGGATCATTTTATGTATTTTTTAGGTTTGACCAATCCATCTTCAGTATGAATAATTGCTTACAAGTTGACTTTTGGTTTGTTCATGGTGTTTTCATTTACAAGGAAAATGTTTGATAGGTTTTTCATATTCAAAGGTGTTTAGGGATGAATTTAATAATTTTAGGATGGAATAGGGGTCATGTGTCATATACCTATGTGTTTTTAAGTGGTCTTGTGTTCCTAGTTTTTCTTGGTCAAGTGATAAAAGGGTGAATAGGTCTCCATGGACCTAAAAGGGCTTCTTAGGCTTAATTGAAAGGTGTTGATATTTAATGGTGATATATTAAATATATTGGAAATATATGTGTATGATGTGGATATTATTATAATTTTAACATAATATTTAAGGGTTAAGTCATGTCTAATGGCTGACCAAGAAGGTGATGTTCATGAAGGCTCTATAAAGAGGATAATCAAAGATGAAGGTTTCAAGAATTGACAAGTGAAGTATAAAGAAGTGTGAGTGTGATTTGTGGATATATTGAAGAGTATATTAGGTTTAGGAATATATTCATGACATATATGTCATATTTTTTATACTATAACAATGTTATTATAGGGTTAAATATTGAACATGAGTGAAGAGGTGTAGAGTGATCTAAAAGGTTGTTTTGGATACATTGTTTATGTGTGAAGGTTTAAGAGAGTGTCAAGGAATGAAGAGAAGTGATATTAATTATTTATAAATTAGATTGAAATAAAATTATAGATATGGAGCTGTTTATATTATAAATTTTTATGTGGGTGCTCAACATCTAGGACAAGTGGGAGTTTGTTCATTCATAGGGGTTGGTTCTCGTTATGAAGTGGGTGCTTCACTAAAGTATCTTATTTGTATATATTTTATAGGATTTTAGTCAAATTTTTTATATATTTGAGAGTGGTTTTTATCCCATATGAAGGTTTCCAATATAATCCATGTGTCATGAATGTTGATCTTGCATAGTTTCCCTTGTTAATTGTAATAACTAGTTTTTATGATTCATGAATGCTTGTATTGAGTGGTTAAGAGTTTGAAGTTTTAGAATTGGAATCAAATTAATTTCATCATTGATTCACCCTAGTGATTATAATTATAAAAATATGAAATCAAAATATATTTAATTTATTTTTATAAGTCAAAGTACAATGTCAAAACCAATAGGGCTTTTCCATACATGGTGTGGAATTAGTCTACAAGAGCCAAAATGGATACTACTTATAGAATTAGAGAGTGAGGATAAGAGAATGAAGTATAAAAGTCACTATGACACTTTTAAATATAATATAATGAGTTAAATAGGTAGGATAATGAATTAGGAGATAAACCATGTAAGGTATCATAGGAAAACTATCCTTTAAAAGCATGAAACTCTTGAAATGTGGCACATGACTCCTCATTTATATGCCTATAGACTATCTTCATAATTTGGCCTCCTTTAAATTATCCATAATATAATAGGGATATATTTTATTATTTAAATAAGTGGGAGGGGTTATAGACAATCCCCAACATGAATTAGTTACATTCCTAATCATTGATATTCTTTTGTACATGAGTTATTACTACTTATAGTCTAAATAACTCCTCTTTCAGTCATCCTTCACATTTGGAACCAAATTTGTCTTAATTTTTATAAAAAAATTCATATATAAGAGTGAATTAAACCTATAAAGACATTTCATAGACTTATATTCCTTAGATAGACCTTAAAAGGACTGCCACTTGAAGTTTTCACTCTCTCACTAGCTTGTTCACTATCATTCTAGTGTGGCTGAAGTGTAGGTACTTATAGAATAACTTGTGAGTTTTAATAAATAATTAAATGTATATTATAGGATATATTATTTCCCAATATACCCACAAGTTATTTCTATCTCTTGAAAACCTTCCATGCCTACACAAAACACAAAATTGTCAAAGAAACCAATTATGTGCCCTATCCGTATAGGTAGGGTATAACTCAATATGATAAAGGTGATATAGAGAGTCCTCTATAATATAAAATTTATTTCATAGAAAAAATATCCATCTTAGGTTATTTTATAACTTCATCTTCTCCATCAGGTTGTAAACCATGATTTTAGAGGATTTAGAGTGATTTTGACCTCTAATGTTTGTTCATATAGGTCTGATGTTGTATTTTAAAAAAAAATACATAAATAAAATTTTAAAGGCATCTTTCATCATTTTCCAAATCCTTATAATCTCATGAAAATCCTACAAGTAGATGTGAACTCTCCAATTTTCCTACTCAAGCTTTATTCTTGATTTTGTGTAGGCTTAATGTTGGTATAATCCAAGAAATGGATTCCATATGGTTTTATATAAATTATAATATCTATAAAATTCATTATAAATCCATAAAACCATTATATAACTCATTTTAATTCTCCCTTGATTTTAGAAGTGAAAGTAGACCCCCAAATAGATAATAGGCCTAGACTAGACCTAAAGGTCTGCCTACATGCTTTTGAATTTAGCCCATCATTTTGGGTTCTCAACCTATATTCATTGGTTTTAAATTAATACATGTCTATCATATCCATCATAAAATTCTTGAAACATTTAAAAAAAATCCTAACTCACCCTCTCATCTTCATTCTCCAAAACTTGTAGGTTTACATCCTTGGGGAGTGCCCTCTATCTGAGATAAATAGAGGGAGATTACCTATTGTATAATACAAATTTAAAATATTGTGGGAATATATAAGTTATGTATATTATATATGAAAATTTTCATCTCTTTATCACATCACTAGATTCTGTAAATGCTTCAAAACCTAAGATAAACATGTGGGGATTGCTGACTGTGTGTAGGGTCTTGAACATAAGTTGTAGGTTACATTATTAGAGATTTTATATTAATTATTTACATGTTATGAGGTTTTCATGGAATTTAAATTTTAAATATGGAGGTTTTTACCATTATCATAAATTTCTTGTCATCCATGATTTCACTCTTAACCCATGTCCTTACTCCACTAGGCCTGACTGATAGGCTGGCTATGTTTTACCTCAGAAAAGGCCTACCTATAAGTGTATCTAAATGGTTAAAAATTTAATAAATTTACCTAGGACCTTATTAGAGTTAAAAATTTAATTTAACATCCATTTTTATTTATTCACATCATATTTATGCCTTGAGATATTCCTAATCCCTTGCTCTAGCTTATTGTCATATCACAGTTAGTTGTTGTTAACTATCTTGGGGAAAAAAGGGAATCTTTTAGGTGTGTTTAAAACATTTAGCTCTATTATATTGATATAATACCATTTTATAAGTATTAAGAGACACTTCCCAAAGGAAAATTTTGTATTTATAGGCTTGGTATCTCCAAAAATCACTTCATGAACTTATGAGTCACCTATAGTCAGGTTGTAGGTGACATTCCTTATCAATGTCACACCTGTAGATGTTGAGGGGGGTGAAATACCTAAAATTTATCTCTCCTATAATTCCCTTGATTAATTAGTTTAAATTTTACCCCAATTAATTCACTTACCATATGGATATGTTCTTACATTGTTGTCTTAGGGTGATGAGGTCACTTGAAGTTCAAATCTTGTAGACATCATAGCCAAACTTCAATGAACAAATGTGAAAATTGGATGACCCTAAGCATCATTATATTTTAGTCACATACCTAATTTATTTTTCAAGGTTATACCCATATGTGGATTCTAAAACATGGGTGAATTTATAATCATCTAGGCATCATGCAACATTATTATATGGTTTTCCTAAAAGTGATTGGGCCTTTGTTTTGATGTTTTTAGGGATTATGTCCCTGAAACTCATTTATCCTCTCTTGAATTTACTTCTAAAATTATATAAATGCATCATTACCAACCTTTAATTATTTTAAACAAGTTACAATACTCTTAACTCCATGTTATTAATCTCTTGTAGGTGTTGATATAGTTATAGACAAGATAGTGAGTTAGAACATGAAAAATGTGCATAATGAATGGGAATTAAACAAGATTTATATTCACTCAATGTATTTGAATTTAATTCAAAAAATTTCAAGGCTTAATATAATATCAATTATATTTATTCCAATGCGACATTCTTCTTAATGGCAACTGTAGATGTATGTCTATGGTGTATAACTATATGTAGGGCTTGCATTAACTATCACAATTTGTTGTTCCTTATTTAAAGGGAATTTTATTGATTTTTAATTCTTATAAAAATGTTTAAAAAAATATTAAAAACCTAATTACAATTATATTTCCATACCTAGAGATCAAAACACTTCACTTAACTGACTGTGTATGGAATCATGTAAGAAGTTGATTGTAGGTTTTGAATTATGATTTCAACTCCATTATGTTATCTTTTAAGACATTATTTAAAGGATATGGATTCAAGGATAAATTATAGACATGATTAAAAAAACCACATATTGATTTGAAACAATTGTAGATAAATAAACCTTTTGTAAGTGTTAAAAGCTGACTGCAAGTCCACTAATAATATCATCCTACAAACTTGAACTATTTGGCTCATGAAAACAAATCTAGACATGAAAAACAAGATGGAAAACATGTGATAAGGAATTTTACATACTCTTCAATCCATTTCATTATATGTATTATACATACATGCTAAAAAAGAAGCAAAACCTATTGGGTGTGGGGATTAGCATGAAAAACTAGATAGTCAACTTGTTAAGGATGGTTCATAAAGTATAGTCCACCATTATTCCAAATAAAAAAATTAAAATTAATATGACCAAGTTTTATATCTACCACCAATATAATTTGACTTGTAACTCCTCCTACTCATTGTACTATCCAAAAACCTATTGACCAGTTTCATGTGTATAGTGGAGTGATAGAGAGATAGAATGGTTTTGGCCCAATTTATCACTTAAAAATTAGATAAAACATGTAAATCGAGATAGGTAATATAAATATCCATTCCATAATCTTCTCCCATGTGACACTCTCTCATAGGCTATACAACCTTTGAAACTCCCTCTTTTTCACATGTTTTCTAGAATTTCAGTTAACACCTATAATTTTAAATTAGTACTAAAATTTCTAACAAATAATATAATAGGGACTGACATGGGGGATGTTGAGAAGGAGTTTATAACACTTTTATTTTAATAAAAACCATACCACTTTCATTAATGACCTATATATGACCCCTCAGTGACTCAAAATGACATAAAGACTAAATTGGACTATAACCAAGGTTAAAATGACATTAAATGACATAATATTAAATATAACACACCCTATATCATTCTAGTAGACCCCTATATCATTTTTTTATACTATAAGGGTTGACCTATTTTGACTTGTGGTCAAAATAGTTAACATTCTTGGTAATTTCTAAGGGTGTTATGCTTGTTATGCCCAAGACTAGTAGCCTTTTCCTATCCATTGGGATTTTGATTCAGATTTGCATAGATATGACACTAAATATACCTTTTAAAATACACAAAACAACATAAAATTAACAATAAAAAACAAAAAATATAAGAGACTAAGATATCACACACTTGTTCTTCATGAAAACTTATAAAACACACACTTAAAAACCAAACTAACTAACTCAAACACAAACTAACTTGAAAGAAACACTTCCTCTTTGATCAAAGGGGAATCTTGAAAACCCTCTTGCTTCATGGGATGAAGGATTGAATAAGGTATGTATCCTTTTAACCCATGGCATTGATGCCTTCATCTTCTTCATGGTGTTTGCAAACTTCATTGGCATGATGTTAAATGAAAACCAATCAGCTCCAACTAGGTTAGCTATGAAAATGAAATCCTCTTTCATCCAAATAACCTCAATTTTTTCATAAGACTCTTCAACTACAACCTCCAATGGTGGTTTAACAAGGTATACCTTCATAGTTTCCATGGTGATCTTAATAAGATTAGGTTTCTTCTTAGATACAAGTTCTTCAAGCTCATCAAGGAGTTATACATAGTCTACCCAATCTTGGTCATTATATTCCATGGAAAAATATTTCTCCACCTTCTCATGTACTTGTCCCTCAACTTGGAAAAGTTGCTTAAGCTCTTGAAAGAGTTGTATTTGTTTCTACCAATCATCTTTATTATCCTTATCTTATAGAACCACCACCTCTTTAACTTTATCTTCTTGATGCATGGGGTATCAAGCTGATCTTATTTATGCACTAAACCATCTGAGAGTGGTTTAACATTAGGCTATGATATGGAGTATGCTTCAAGGACTACATCTCATATCTTGGTCCCATGAGACTCTTTTAAGACTGTAACTTTTTGAAAAATGCCTTAAAGTTCATGTATATCCTTAATAGTACACTCATCTCTAGGTTTGTTAAGATTATCAACAACCTCATGATCAGATATGAAATCCTCTTCAAATACCTATCTTTTTAAGTCTTGGTCACATTCCTCATGGAAAACTACAAAATAATCTTTAATATGTTTTTTTTCATTCAATAAGTTAAAATTTCCCTTTTTTTCACTAAGGGGAGTCCCTATGGTGATTTCTTCTTCATAGTCACTCATGACATCTTCTTGATCATCTATGAATTGAATTCTTTCCCCTTGATTTATTTACCTCAAAATGGGTTATTTTTCAAGAAGGAGTGAGGTGAAAGGTTGATGCATAAACTCATCATTTTTTAGTGAAAGATGAGGTGTGATGGAGGGTTTATGGATTGGATATGGAGTGTGAGGTTTATTAGAGATCTTGTGAATGTATTTATGAAAGAGGAATTCACTAGTAAGCTCATAGGGAAGTGACAATTTGGGTTGGTTATAAGGAAATACACTTACATGAGTAGAAGTTTCACCTTGTTAATAGCCTCCTTGGGGCTCTTTAAAAGGTAAAAAAAAATATTTTTAGATTCCTTTTCTTCCTACATTTTCAACCTACTTATTGAGCATTGGGAACAATTCTTTTCCAAGTGCATCTATTCCTTGATCTCCTATTGATTTCCTTGTAGCTCTTCAAACATATCCAACACCTCTATACAACTTTGGGTGACACCTCATAACCATTACATGATATTATTAGGGAACAGATCATACTCATCATCCCATGTTCTAATATTATCTTCATTAGCCAACAACTGTGGTATGATCACTAGCAAGGATTTGATATAAGATGGGGTTAATGGAGGATGAGGATGGTAATGATGGGGATCAAGGCTAGCTTTAAATTCTTTTAATTGAGTCTATAATAATTCAAATCTTGCCTCTTGATACCTTGATTTACAATCTATGAAACCATTTAATTTTTCATGAAAAACTATAGGAATCCTATTGAGGTTGATAGGCATCATGGTATAGTTGGTAGGACTCATATTGGGGATGATAAGAAGACATTTATTGAGAGGTTTGTTGTTATCTTTCCTCATAGGTATGTCTAAAAACATGATGTCTATATAGGGAGGTAAATGGAGGACCATAAGGTTTCCATGGATCATTGGATTTTTAGCCATTGTGATAGGATTGTTGAAGAATATAATATGGTTCATAACAAGGTTGATACGGAGGTTCATGATAGGGGTATTCACCATAGTTATTCATATCAACCTCATATGTTAAATGAAATGAAAGTACTAATCAAAACCTTTAATAAAAGATACCTAGGATGATTACAACAAGAATTTTTAATTTGGAGTCACCATTGGTGTTATCTTGCTTACTTCAAAAATTTGATTAGAGGAAAGACACACCAACAATATCTCCACTCTCTTGGACCTTGGTCTCACTGAGTATGCTAGAATTGTTGTCACAAAATATTTCACCCTAGAGGAGGTTGTTCAATCCTCCTCCAAATTTAGGAAACATGGGAATACTTATAGGTATGTGGGTGTACCTATAATAGAAGTAGACCTCTAGGTTTAAGGGCTAGCTTCTTAGATATGCCATGAAGTGCTTATCACTTAACTAATTATTTGCTTGTGGGAAAAGGGATATAAGTTTTCATGAAAATAAACTAATCTAAAGGGGTGATACTAGTAGGTATAAGTGATTAAAATTAATTAATTATGAAATAATATGCAACATAGTAATCATTCCTCAAAATCATAGTAGTAGAGACATATGGAAGAAAAATTTAGATCTAAGAAAATACACACATAACATTGATATAACATGGTTCACCCAATTTGGGCTACATCCACAAAGAGGATCTCAATAATATTATAAAGAAGAGTATAAACAACTCTAAACAAGAAACCTCTCATAGAGATAATTTTCTCTAGCCTAAATTCACACCAAAATTCCCAAGATGTAAAGCTACACCTCAAAACCAATCACACTGACCATAGAGAGAAAGTAGAGCTCAAACTGAGATGCAAAACACAATTACAATATGTTTCCCCTCACCCCTATTTATACTCTTTGAAAAAAAATCCATACCTTCGTGATAAGCCATATCCCCACAAAAATGGCACAAAATAAGGGAGGTTTTAACCAACTAGATAATATACAATCCCCTATTTCTCTCAACTTCTTTAAATCAAACTTATTTCTCCATAAATCATGCCACAAATGTGGGAAGTGATTATCACACTAAAAAAATTTCCCCACATTTAAAAAAGTAAATAAATACATGTTAAAATTGCCATGTTAACTTTATTTTAAGCTTAGGGGTGAAACGAACTCCACATTTAACAATCTCCAAATTGGATTCCATTTCCCCTTGAACAAAATTTAACACACCTCCATGATCTTCACATAGACCAATAAAATATTAACATAACCTCAACTTCTCCAATGTGACTACCTTGGTCAACATATGCATAGGATTCTAGCTCATATGTATTTTCTCTAGCTTCACCATGTTTTCTTCCAAAGCTATCCTGATGAAATGATACCACAAGTATATGTGCTTCATCCTCAAATGTAAAATAGAGTTCTTATCTAAATGTATAACACTTTAACTATCACTATGTAGTCTCCCAACTTATTTATTAAACCCAAACTCATTTAGTAATTGTTGTGACCAAATCATCTCCTTGCTAGCCTCTATAAAAGCAACATACTCAGCCTTTGTGGTTGATAAAAGCTATAATCTTCTATATCTAGGAAATCCAACTAACCATTATATTGAAGATATTAAATACATAACCTTTTTTATCTTACTATCAACATCCCTTTCCATATTCAAGTCCACATAACCACACAAAGTGGTGTCTGATCCACCAAAAAATAATTCTATACCCAGGGTTCCTCTCAAATATTGAAGAAACCGTTTCACTACTTGCCAGTGTTCATGACCTAGATTACTCATGTACCTACTTACTACTCTCATTTCATGGGAAATATCTAGCCTAGTACAAACCATAGCATGCATTAGGCTACCAATCACTAATGAGTAAGGTACCTTGGACATCTTTATCTTTTCTTCTTCTATCTTGGGACACTAATCCTTTGATAATCTGAAATGACCTACCAAAGGAGTCCCAATTGGCTTAACATCCTATATACTAAAACTCTCTAAAACTTTCTTAATATACTCTTCCTAGGATAAGATCATAATTTTCTCCTTCATAGAAAAATCCTTCATAGAAAAATAATCACCAAGTTGCTTCTTGAGTACTTGAATCTGTTGCATGTTCTTTCCTACAACCAACATGTCATCTACATATAATCATAGGATAATATAATTACCAACCTCAAATATCTTGACATACATGTAATGGTCAAAATTACACCTAGAGTAACCTTGTTCGAACATAAAACTATCAAACTTTTTATACCATTGGCTTGGAGCTTGTTTTGGGCCATACAAACTCTTCTTTAGTTTGCATAGCAATTTATCCTTTCCTTTGACCTCATAACCCTATAGTTGTTCCATATATAATTCCTCCTCCAAATCACCATGAAGGAATATAGTATTCACATCTAAGTGTTATAAATGTAAATCCTCTACTATAACTATACCAAGCATAGTTCAATAGAAGTCATTTTAACAATAGGAAAAAAAATCTCATCAAAATCAATACCTTTATTCTATGCAAACCCATTGAATACCAACTAGGCCTTGTAACTTTTCCTTCCTCCATCCTCTTCTTTGATTTTATATACCCACTTACTCCACAATTATCTCTTTCCCTTGGGTAGCTTCACCAAATCCTATGTTTGGTTCTTGATGAGAGAACTATGTTCTTCTTCCATGGCTTGCTCCCACTTCTTCTTAGCATTTGCCTACATTACTTCCTCATAACATTCTGGTTCTCCACTATCACTAAGTAATAAATATCTCAAATATGGGGAAAATAATTTAGGAGTTTTTCTTACCCTAAGAAACCTTCTTATTATAGGAATTTGGGGTTCCTATGTAGGAGGTTACTAAAATATCTCCTTGGACACTTTACCATTCATAATATCATCCAATAATGTGCACTATTTTTATTCCTATTCCTACAACTAATCCTTATACATGACTTTTTATTTAAAGACAACATCCCTAGACTCAAATATTTTCTTGTCTCTAAGACTCAAAACTTGGAAGCCAAATTCATCCTCACCATAACCAATAAAGGTGAATCTTTCAAACTTAACCTCTAACTTTGTCCTATCCTTCTTGGGAACATGAATCAATGCCTCACATTTAAAGACCCTAAGAAAATAATAATTAAATTTCTTACCAAACCAAGATTCCTTAGGTATGCCTCCATACAAAGGCACTGAAGGCCCTTTGTTAATCAAATATACTATTTTTCTAACTGCTTCTACCCAAAACATTAGGGGCAACCCTATGTGCAACCTCATGCTCCTAACACTCTCCATGATCTTCATATTCATCCTTTTTGACACTTCATTATCTTGTTGTGTCCATGGAACCATATTTTGCCTATGAATTCCATTTTATGAACAATAATCATCAAATGCTTTGCTACAATACTCACCTCCATTAATCGACCTGAGACATTTCAACTTGAGACCTGTTTCACTCTCAACCAAATATTTCCATCTCTTGAATGTTTCAAACACATCATATTTCTTGTTAACATAATAAAACCAAACTTTCCTAGTTGAATCATCAATAAATGTAACATAATAATTTGAACCACCAATATAAGATACTTGAACTAGCCCTCATACATCTGAGTGAAAGTTAACTCTAACTTATTCTCCTTCTTTGTAGGTCCAACTAGTAGGAACTTAAGTCTCTTTTGATTCCCATACACACAATCATCATATAAGTCCATATCAACTTTTTTCAATCTAGGTAACTTATATTTCAATATTTCCATGCCCTTCTGGCTCATATAGCTTAGCATATAGTGCCACAAAGTTACATCTTCATTTGTAACAACTAAATTACAATGATTAACACTACTAGTCAAATATAGAGTACCAACTTTCTTACCTCTCACAACCATAAAATCACCCTTGGTAACTTTCTAAGATTCTACTATAAATATCACCAAATAACCCTCACTATCTAACTACGTTATTGATATTAAATTCTACCTTAGATGTGGGATATGTCTGATATCCTCTAGCAACCATGTGTTCCCATTTTGTATATTTATCTGAACATAACCTTTCCCTGCTACACTGCATGTTCATCATCACTAAGATAAACATGTCTAAAATCTCCTTGAACATAATCAGTAAAATGATATCTATGTGGGGTGGCATGAAAGAAGCACCTGAGTCTAATACCCAAGATTAAAAAACATTATCCAAGGAAAGAATTAAAGCACCCTGACTAACATTACTTGTTGTCATATTTACCTCCTTTGTCTCCTCATGTTTGGTCTTCTTATCCTAAAGTTTGCAACATTTTTTTTTATGTGTCTACTTTTCCCATAGTTCCAACACACCACTTGGTTCTAGATTTAGATCTTCCCCAATCCAAAATTCTGCCCATTGAATTTTTATACTCTACATCTACCATTACCTACCATATCCTCCACTCAAGATAATATCTTTCCCTATAATTCACCACCTTAATAAAACCACTAAAGCTAGCTTTGCTACTAATGCTAGGAATAAGTGATTAAAATTAATTAATTATGTAATAATATGTAACATAAAAACCATTCCTTAGAATCATAGCAACAAAGACATATGGAAGAAAAATTTAGATCTAATCAAATAAACACATAACACCAATATAATTTGGTTCACCCAATGTGGGTTACATCCACTAAGAGGATCTCAATAATATTATAAAAAAGAGTAAAAAAATTCTAAACAAGAAACCTCTCATAGAGATAATTTTCTCTAGCCTAAATTTACACTAGAATTCTCAAGATGCAAAGCTACACCTCAAAAATGATCATACTAATCGCAAAGAGAAATTAGAGCTTAAACTAAAATGAAAAACATAATTACAAAGTTTTTTCCCTCAACCCTATTTATACTCTAAAAAAAATGCCATACCTTGGTGATAAGCTATATCTCCACGAAAATGGAAAAAAATAAGGGAGGTTTTAACCAATAGGATAAAATATAATCCCCTAATTCTCTCAACCTATTTAAATCACACTTATTTCTCCATAAATCATGCCAAAAATGTGAGAAGTGATTATCACACTAAAAAATTAGTCCCACATTTGTAAAAGTAAATAAATACATGTTAAAATTGCCCCATTAAATTTATTTTAACCTTAGGGGTGAAATAAACTCCACATTTAATAGATACACCACAAGAATTTCCACAAGAACATCACACTTCTTTCACCAAGAGATGATGGATACAATACTAGTTTAAAGGTCCTAGAATGCTCTAGTATTAGTATTTCAATATGAAGGTGATGTGCATGATGACTATCCAAGGTAAGTGAAACCATAGATCAAATATAGATACTAAAGTTCATTTTACACTTAAGAACAGATTCATAGACTTAAGAACACTTTGTATGACCTTCTATACTAAATTTACTTGCATCAAACATGGAAGGATTGAGAGAAAGCAAAGATAGATAGATATATCTTAACTGTTCACTATACATCTATTCACAAACTTTGACAAGATGAGATAGTAAATCAAACTATATTGTATTTATTGTTTTAAGATAAATTATAATGTCAAAACTAGCATGGATTTGCCATACATAGTGTGGAATTAGTCTATAAGAGCCAAAATGGCTATTACTTATAAAATTAGAGAGAGGATAAGATAATGAATTATAAGAGTCAGTAGGAAAATTTTCAAGCTGAGAGAAGTTACATAGTAGGATAATGAAGTGGGAGATATACCATGCAAGGTATCATAGGATAAATGTCCTTCAAAAGCATTAAACTGTTAGAATTTGGCATAAGACTCCTCATGTGCATGCCTAAAAACTATCTTCATCACTTGGCCTCCTTGAAATGATCCACATAAGACTATGGATATATGTGATGATTAAACTAAGTGAGATGGGTTATATATAATCCCCAAAATGCATTTTTTGCATCCTTAATCATTTATAGTCTTTTGTACATGAGTTATCACTGCCTATAGTCCAAATAAATATGCTTTTAGTCAAATATGCTTTTAGTCATCCTTCACACTTGGCACCAAATTTGTCTTCAATTTTATAAAATATTCTATATATAATACTTTATTACACATATAAATACACTTCATGGCCTTAAATTCCTTAGGTAGACCTTAAAATGACTCCAACTTGAAGTTTTCACTCTCTTACTAGCTTGTTCACTATGTCAATTTGGAATGGCTAAAGTGGACGTACTTGAAAAAGTAGTTGTGAGTTTTTATGAAGCATGAAATGTATATGATAGACTATATTAGGTTCCAATATACCCCCAAGTCATTTTCATCTCTTGAAAACCTTCCATACTTGCATAAAACACAAAACTATCAAAGAAACTACTTTTGTGCCATGTCCATATAGGTAGGGTACAACTCAATATGATATGAAGGTGGTATAGAGAGTATTATACAAGATAAAAGTAATTTCCCAATCAAAATATCCCTCTTAGGTGCTTTTCCAACTTCATCTTCTCCATTGGGTCATCAACCAAGGTTTTGGAGGGTTTAGAGTGATTTTTCCCTCTAAGGTTTATTCATATAGGTCTGACATTGGATTTTTAAATAAATTACAAAAATAAAAATTTTAAGGCCTTTGTCATCATTTTATAAATCCTCATACTCTCAAGAAAATCCTCCAAGTAGATGCGAGCTCTCTAAGTTGCCTACTCGAGCTCTGCTCTTCATTTTATGTAGGCCTATTGTTGGTCTAAGCTAAGAAATGGATTTCTTATGGTTTTTTATACATTATAATATCTCAAAAACTCCTTATAACTCCATAAAAACATGTCCTAACTAATTTTAATGCTCAATTTATGTTATAAGTGAATGTAGATCTCAAAATAGACAATAGGCCTAGACTAGACCTAAAGCTCTGCCTACATGCTTGTGAGTTTGGGCCATTATATTGGATTCTCAACCTATGTGCATTATTTTTACTATTAATCCATGTTTATCACATACCTCATCATCTTCTTGAAATGTTTCATCAACTTCTAACTCACCCTCTCATCTTTATTCTCTTAAACTTGTAGGTTTGCACCCTTAGGGAGTGCCCTCTATCTGAGATAAAATAGATGGAACTTCCCATATTACCCATATAAAGTGAGCATATGGTGGAATTATCCAAGTGTTTTATATTATATATGAAAATTTTGAACTCTTTAACACATCATTATACCATCTAAATGCTTCAAAACCTAAGACAAACATGTGGGGATTATTGACTATGTGTAGGGTCTTGAACACAAGCTATATATTGCATTATTAGAGCCTTTCTCTTCATTATTTCAATGTTATGAGGGTACCATAGAATGTAAATTGTCACTATTTATGTGTTTACCATGCTCATAAATTTACTATCATCCATTCTTGCACTCTCAACCCATGTCCTTGTTCCACTAGTCCTGATTGATAGTTTGACTATGTTTTACCTCAAAAAAGGCCTACCTATAGGTGTATTTGCATGATTAGACCTTGAATACATTAACCTAAGACCTTGTTAGAGTTAAAAATTTCATTTGAAATTAATTTATATTTATTCACATCATGTTCAAGCCTTGAAATACTCCAAATCCCTTTCTTTAGCTTACTATCATATCATAGTCAATTGCAGTTGACTATCTTGGGGTAAAAGGGGAATCCTATAGGTGTGTTTCAAACATTGAACTCTATGATATTGAAATAATAATTCTTTTTAACTCTTTATATTCAATTACCAATGGAAAATTTTGTATTTATAGGATTAGTATCCCCAAAATTCACTTCGTGAACTCATGAGTCACCTATAGTTAGGTTGTAGGTGACATTTTTGAACAATGTCACACCTATAAATGTTGAGGGGGGGTCAACACCATATAATTTAGCTCTCCTCAAAGTACATTAAGTCACTTACCATGGGGATATGTTCTTACATTTCCATCTTAGGGTGATGAGGTCACATGAATTTCAAATCCTGTGGACATCACTATCAAACTTTAATGAACAAATGTGTAACTTGGAGGCCCCTAGGAATCATGCTCTTTTAGTCACATGCCCACTTTATTTTGAAAGGTTATAAAAATATTTATAGAATAAAAAATGGGTGATTTTAAACTCATCTAGGCATCATGAAACATTGTTATATGGTATTACCAAAAGTGTTGGGCCTATATTTTGATGTTTTTAGGGATTTTTCTCTTCTCTTGAGGTGACTTCTCACTTCTACCTACTTGCCTATGACTTCAAACATGTTTCTTAAGGTATTTAAAATTTTCAAAAAAATCATTTTAATATTAAAAAATGTTCACACACATTTTATCAACATTTATAGGTCTCTATTAGTGCCACCTATAGGTGGACATTTCCATGTATAGGCATTGAATGTGATTATATGTAGGGCTTATATTGACTGTCACATTTTGTTGTTACTCATTTTAAGAGAATTTTATTGATGTTTCATGCTTATAAAAATGTTTTAAAACCTCATTAAACTTCCATGGCCATACCCAGAGCTCAAAACACTTCACTCAGCTGACTATGTATGGAATCATGCATGAAGTTGACTATAGGTTTTGAACTATGACTGAAAATCCATTATGCTATAATGTAAGACTATTATTGAATGAAGAGGGATTAAATGAGACATTATATCAATGATAAAATCACCACATATTTCTTTCAAACCACTTTAGAGAAATAAACCTTTTGTAAGTGCTGGAAACTAGCTACAAGTTCACTAGTAACATCATCCTACAAACTTGAACTATTTGGATCATGAAAACAATTATAGACATGTAAAACAAGATTTAAAACATGTGATAATTAATTTCATATACTCTTTAATACATTTAATCATCTAGATTGTACATACATGTTCAAATCAAAGCAAAACCTATACTGTCTGGGGATTAGCATGAAAAATTAGATAGTCAGCTTGTTAAGGATGGTTCATAAATTATATGCCACCATTCCTCCAAATACAAAAATGAAAAGTAATATAACCAATTTTATTATATACCACCAAGATAATTTAACCTGTAAGTCCTCCTACTAGTTGTACTATCCAAAAAGTTATTGACCAATTTCATGTGCATAGTGGAGTGATGGAGAGATAGAATGGTTTTCGACAAATTTATCACTTAAAAAGTAGTTAAATAATGTATATGTATTTTTTAAAACTAAATATCCATTTCATAATCTTATCCGATGTTCCACTCTCTCTCATAGGTCGTACAACCTTTGAAACTCCTTTTTCACATGTTTTCTTGATTTTTAGTTAACACCTGCAAGTTTATATTAGTAATGACATTAATAACAAGTAATATTATATATAATAACATTAGGGACACTTATATGGAGTTTATAACACTTTTATTTGAATGAAAATCATACCACTTTCCTTAATGTCCCATATATGACCCCTAAGTGACTCAAAATGAAATAAGGACTAAATTGGACTATAACCAAGGATAATATGACATTAAATGACATAAAATAAACTATAACACACCATATATCATGATAATATACCCATATATCAAGTTTTTTACTATAGTGGGTTGACCTATTTTGACTTGTGGTCAAAATAGTCAATCGTTCCATTGGCCTTTCATGGTGTTATACAAACTTTTGGCCTCACTCCCACCCTTAGGATTGTGCATGATAAATTATACTTGTATGTGCATCACATAGTATTCTAAATTTTTGATTCTAAAAAACAAATCCTATTACAAGGTGTAAATATCTTGGTAATGTCACTACATAACATATATCTTTTGGGGACCTCATGTGGACTGTCACTTCCCATTCAAGACCATCTATTAAGATCCTAAACATCTCTATCTGTATGCTCAAAAATATAATGAATTATATCTAATTTATTAGGCTCTTGAGTGAGAAATTTAAACCTAGGAGTTCATAAAAACCTTAAACCCTACTAAAAGGCTTATGAATGTATTTGGAGCTAGTTTATGGGTTTTAGCCTCGAGAGCTATAATGAGGCTTGTTACTTATAAGAGAGGGAATGATGTAGGGGCATCCTTTAGAGATGCCATTAGGATGTCATTTTTGGTTTGGAATAGTTTATAAGGTTTTCTAGAGTATTTTCAAGTCTTTTGGAGTTCATACTAGTTGTCTAGATGGTTTAAAATTTTAAATATTGTGTTTCCCACCAAAAGCACTTATTCAAAAATTTGAAATTTGGTAAGACTTTATAAGAAAATTTCATATGTTTGTAAAGGTGGTAATGTGTGATAAACATATTTAATAGGTTTATACAATATATAAGGTTAATATTTCATAATTCTTATGTCATGGTGTCATATTGGTCATACTGTGCAAAAACATGAATAGTGCCATGTAAATAAAGAGACCTCTTGGAAGGAAAACTTCAAGATTCAGTTATGTACCTTATATATTTATTTATTGGAGTTATTTTGGTAATTTAATAAATCCATCCCATTCAAGTATGCTTATAAAGGAATAATATAAATACAAAAAAAAAATCATATTTAATTTGAGATAGATAGTTGAATTGATGTAAGGAGACTTGAAAATAATGAATTTGATAATGTTAATCCCTATGATAACACTATTATCTATGTGTTTAAAAAAATAATTGTGATCAAGTTAACTAAAGAAGAAGATTTAGATATATCTTGTTCCTTGAGGACTAAACTATAATTTGGTGAGTTAATTATTTGTTTATCAACATGATTTTTTCATTCCTTTGATCTAATTATTTTCCATTGAATTGAGGAAATCAAATATTCTATTGAATTTATGCTATATAACATGTTAATTGCATAGAATGTGGTAAAAAGAAATCAATAAGGTGCTTCAAGGATATTTGATTTTCCATAGATAAGGATTGAATTAGTATAATATTTGACCAATCTACATTATCCCTTTAAAAAATATTTGATGATCTAAAAATTTCAAATAGTGATCATTGATTCTATATTCTGAGTTTACATTTGTAAGAAGATCAGGATCCATAAAGAAACTATAGACACTTAAAAACTACACCTTGGCTAGTTTTTGATGTCAAACCACTATGGAACCACTTTAAATATTTAGCTTAGATAATCACCTATCTAACTCATTTCATACCTTCAACTTTAACTTGACCCTTTTAATTTATCAATTATAACTTCTTTTTAACTCTTTTCTTTTTTGGGTCTTTGACTACCGCCAATCAGCATAATCGATGACAGTTAGCTTGACTATCACAAGTCAGGTTGTCAGACCTATTTTAAAGAAGTTTATAGCTTTGTGAAAGATAAGAATTGTAAAAATTGTAAACTTTCCCATATGAATAATACAACCTATCAACACCTTGAATTAACATCTTTATCACCAATCAATTTAGCAATTTCCTCCATCTCACTTTAGGAACTGCTTGATATAAAATGAGGGTTGTTGGAAGAACTAAGGATAAAAAAATTGTATCCAAGTTCTTATAATTTTATTTTACATGTCTCAACTCAACCTAAAAATATATCCACATGAATTTTTAAGGTTTAGGTATGGTTATGCTATCTAATTTTCCTCAGATTTCTACTATCATCAATTTTGTAGCCTACAAGTATTCTTTACTTGTTTTAGCATTTTCTTTCTTTGTTGATCTTTTTATCTTGATCAGATCACCTGCACCCCATTTCACATTTGTAAAATCTATATTTAGATCCCTATCCATACATTATTCCTTTTCAAATCCACTTCAATATCCTATTAGAATCACATAAGTAATTATCATCAATTCTTATAATCATCACTGATTAAAACAATCATCACTAGTCACTCAACCATCACTAATTAGATCAACCATTGCCAATAAACCTAACCACCACCGGTCCACTGTTAAAAAAAACACTTTGTTATTTCCAACTCCTTTCCCCCAACTAGATGTTTTTTATTTTTAACCTGATAACAAATCTTGTTCATATTTTTTGAACCAGACTTTGACCTATTTTGGTATAGTATTGACCCATTGTGCTAAATTTAGTCATTCTATTTAACATGTATTTCATTTATTATCTTTTGTGCATAGTATTTCATTTATTTTATTATTAACTTAAATACAACTATCTTTATGTTATCTTATCATCATCATTTGTTATAAGGGGAGTGGATTGACAGCCATCCAAGGAAGCTTTCACTTCTTAAATCTAGCATATGCTAGGAAGTCCACCCTTCATAATTATCTAACCAAAAATTTGGTTTAGTGTTGTCTTATTGTAGGTAGTCCTTCCTCACCAACAAGGAGATCTCACTTCATCTGGTCATCAATAAGTACAACATTTAACCAAGTACACAACCCTCATCATTTGTTTCTTTCATTCCTTCTAAAAAGTTAAGAATAGAGTTATAAATAGTAGGGAACATTCTAGAATGCTTGATGGGATGCCTTCTAGGTTCATAGTTATATTTTGACATATAGTTGCACTAGTTAAGATTCATTCTCTTGCATTTCCATCATCTCTAAAATTTAAAAGATAAAAAATTGATTTCTTTTCATTTCTAAAACTCAAAAATAAAATATTCATTCTAGGCTTAGGTTGCATCTTCATCTTGCATTAGGTGCATTTCAATTATTTTGTTTTCATCCAACTAAATCAAAGTCTTTCTCTTGGTTAAAATTTAGTACATTCAAGGTTTGTATGCTTAATTTAGCTCACTTAGTTAATAAAAAACATTATGAATTAATCATAGCACACCTATGTTACACTACCAAAACACTTTCACAAAAACAAACATCAAAACTTACTTGAGATAAGGCCCATTGGGATTTCATCACCCTTTGGATCACCTAACCCCACCCAATAATCCCACTTGGATTTCATCACCAAGGGGAGGACCCACTATGTTCTATAGTGGAGTTTAAACTCTAGATAAATGGTATCTATTGGCTAAGTGTCCCAACTTAGTTTTAGGTTCATGAAGAGTGGGGAGAAAGCCCCTAGTACTAGGCCACATACTTGATCTAGTGTAGATTCTTTTGAGCACCAAAATTTAACCCAAAACCATCTTTAGATGGCTCTTTTAGTGCCTGACTTGCCAGCCAATTTCCCCTTTCACACTCTTTAAGGCATAAGCCAAAAGTGATTTAAAAAGAATCCTAGGATTAATTATGCTTTTAGTTGTGCCTTGCTTGCTTTGAGATTTTTTTTGTTTGCTCATTTTATTTGAGGTGAGAGGTTCTCTATCCATTTATAATTTCTCACATGGTCTTTACCAAATAAAAAGTAAGAAATCTAAACAACCACCATATTCCTCTTCATCCTCATCCATGGATTAAACCTTAGATGTTGATAGATCCCCCCATGCTTTGCCCCACCATTCTCCTTCACCTACCACACCTCCAATAGTTTTAGAAGGTGATGTATATTTCTCTACCTTTTTGGATAACAACCAAGTGGCTCTTCAACACTTCTTAATACCTTATCCTACCATGCTTTGACTACTTCAATTCCTCTAGTGGATCCATCTTATGGTACACCACACCACCTCATGGTTTGTGTTACATCAACCCAACCTTCGGTTAACCAAATTTCATCTTATACCATTGGCCCATCTACTACTACCACCTAGACATCTATTACCCCAACCAATACCTCTAACATTGGTTTAGATTTTCCCCTTATCACTTATGCCCCTTCTATTAGTGTGGTGTTTTTCACACCCATTTCTACCATTCCCTCTAGCTCAACCAATATAATAACTTATTCCCCCTTCAAAACTTGGCACTATCCATACCACAAACTCTTCCCCACATTAGCACTAGGGTTACGACCCATCAACAACCCATAAGTTCTTTAGCATTACCAACCCAAATGTACCCCTAAACCAACAATTATCAATTCCTCAATAGGTCCCTGTAGCACCCTATCAATATATTCCCAACCCATAAGGATATATTTCACCTTTCACCCAACCCTCAATGCCTATCAATCTTACTAGGGAACTATCCCAACCTTAAATTACCATGTACCAATATGTGGCCACTTTCATACCTCTTACCACATAACAATTCATAGCTACAACCCAACCTCAATAGAACTTGCCACTAGATTACGTAGCTATCCAACCCCAACCCAATTTGATCAGGATGTTTATGGATAAGATAACCCATCTTGAGTCATCTATCTCTAGGTCCTATAACCTTTTATCCTATGACCAAATTTACAATGAACCTATCATCCCATCTATTCCAATTCATGCTTATCTTCCTCAATGGGAACTCCCCAAATTCTCTAAGTTTCAGGGTAAGGAGGATCCTTAGCAACAATTGAGGGAGTTTCACCATTTTTGCTACTTGATCACATATGACAATGTTCTCCTCCTCTGAACCTTCCCTATATATTTATCAGGACCCACCTTGGATTGGTATAATTTTCTTCTGAGGCACTCTATCCTTTTGTTCTCTCAACTCACCCAAATATTCTTATAACATTTTTTAGTGAACATATCTAAGAAGTTCTCCATAACTGACCTCTATTCTATCAAGAAATTTGATCTTGAATCAATAATCAACTTCATTCCATGATGGTGAGGTCTCATCAATCATCTATCCTTTTCACTAGCCCAAGAAGCACTCATCAATCTTTTCTATAGGGGATGTACAAAACACATTTCCTCTACCCTCTAAGTGAAAACATTTAAAACCTTTGATGAATCATTCAATATGGGATGAAAACTTGAAAACTAGGCCATAGATGAAGGGAAATTAAAACTACATAACCCTAATTCTATATTTAAACCCAATGATCCCTATTCCACTAAGACAAAAAACCAACCCAATCCTAAAGCAAAATCTTTTGCAAACTTAGTTGTGTTGAAATCTTCCCCACCTCCATCCATTAACCAACCATGTCAAACCACTCCTTCCAACCCTTCCAACCCTCCAAACCAAAATAAAAACTAGATTCCCCCTGAATAATTCACACCTATAGGAGAATCTTATGCCTTCATGTTGGATAAATTGATTAAATCTACTGTCATCAAACTCCCTCCTATTAAGCCACCCCAAAAATTTGACCCTTCTCACCCTATGCCTGTGTGGTACAATGAAAATGACCATTGTACATTCCATCAAGTCATTGGAAATGACATAAATTGATGTAATACATTTAAAAGTCTTATCCAAATCTTGATTGGTAATTGTGAATTGTCATTTAACAACCCCAATGCACCTCCCAAACATTCTCTTGATATTTTTTTCAAGCCTTTCCCTAACCATACTCCACCTACCCAACACCTTCATCTCATGAGGCACACACTATCAACCTTATCGCTAATGATCCTATGGTGGATGAGCCCCTTACTTCAATTTCTCCTTCATCCACTTCACCTATGGAAGAAGAGAGTTCACCTTTTATCTTTTAGGGTACCCAAATATAGGAATAAACAACCCCCATCCCTTCACTTAATCAAACCATACCCATACCTACCCATTCATTGATCAAAGCACCAAAGGAAGAAACCATTAATTTAACCACCTCTTCTTCTACCTCACAAATTGAAATAATAGAACCATCTTCTATTCCATTGGAAACTCAAACAAAAGAAGTAGATGTGACCACACCCCCAATCAAATAACCATCCATTCTTTAGAAACCACCCTAAAAGCAAATACTACCTCATCTACCCAATCAATAATTTCAAAACCTTCTAGCCCAACTAAGGATAAGGGAACCATTCCCTCTTCTTCACCGAAGGGCTTAACATTTGAAATAATTGATCAAAGAACTAAACCCATTTATAAGAAACTTTTTAGGTTAGTGAAAATTATAGAATTCACTTCACAACCTAGCCTTGAAGATCCACTTTCTGGCATCATCTTAGGCTCCCATACCAAAATAAAATCGATCCCTCTACCTCATTGGCATCCAACTTTAAACTGATTATCACCTCATCATCAAACATCTATTTCGCCCAAGCCATAGGAGAACCATATCACCCACTTCCACCTAAGTCATCTCATAATTTTCTTGCTAGACCAACCAAGAATATGGGAATCCTCCCCATGCTTAGAATTTTTTACCCACCTGTGAATTTAGATCTAACTCCATCAAATTTGCCAAAGAAACCACCAACCAAAAAAATTAGAAAGGTGGAGTTGTCTAAACCTCTAACCAAAACTTGACCTATGCCAACCCCTTCTCATTTATCTTTTATTTTAATACCTCACCCTTCTACCATCCTAGTTACATATTCATAGTCAATTAAACCAACCCCCTTTTCTATGCCTACACTTCTACCCCTCAATCCATCAACTCCTTCATAACTCTTAACTAAATTATTTACTTCCACCTTCCCCCTATTATCAATCCCTCATCATCTAACTCAAAATAATCTACCTCTAAACTAGTAATAACCAAGCTACCCCAAACCAAACCATATACCAAGTTTATTCAACCACCTACCACTTATAAATTCAAACCCACACCTAAGAAGGTTTCTATTTCTACAACCAAAACTTTAACACCTCCAAAGTTCCTGAATGAATATTATTTAGTTATTTTACAAAGGTTGTTGCAAACATCTTCCATTAAACTAACACCCATTAAGACATTCACCCCCTTTAATACCAAACCCTCCTGATTCAATGACACTTTGATCTATGCATACCATAGGGCACTATGATATGACATGGAGAATTGTAAAGCTCTCCAAGATACTATTCACTACTTATATGATGATGATGATCTACTATTAGATGAACCAATTTCACCCCTTACCAATCCAACCACTAACCTAACCTACACTTTCTCCCCCACTTTCATCTAAAGTGAGGGGGGGGGGGGAACTAAAGCCACCACCTAGTCTAACTGATCCTATTTTCCATACCACTCACATGATTACCCGATCTCAAGCTCAATAAAGAGGTAAGGGAAGAGCCAATGTGTCTATTCCATGGACATATCCTTAAAACTCTACAAGTTCCAACCAATACCCAACACTAATGTCTTCACTTATACCATCACCAAGACCTAAGGTATCTATCTTAGGTGTACCCTCCATCGACCCTTTTTCATCTATTTAATGAATAGTGTTGAAGCAACTTTACCAACTACTGATGAACATAAGTCTTTATGATTTAATCAACACCTCACCTCATCACCATTAGGCACTGATAGAGGTTATAAAATCCATAAAGGTACAACCAAATGATGTTCAACCTCTTACATCCTTCATTATATCCCTCTGACATACTACTATCATCACCGTCCAAGATTTTAAGAGACCTCTAGCTCATTTTGAAGAATCTAATCCTCATTTATTTTCCACTACATACATAAATCACACCCATGTTAAAAGGGTGATGATAAATGGAGGAACCAACATCAATATAATCTCTTCCCATGATTTTGATCAGATACTTTTACCAAAGAACATCATGGCCAAAAACACAGTGGTTATTTGCTCCTTTAATGACACAATGGCCACCACCTTAAGGACCATTATCTTTCATATATGTTTGGGACCTCACACCATTCCTAAACTATTTTATGTTGTAAAAGGTGATTTATAATATAACATTCTACTTGGACACTCTTATATCTAAGCCATGATCTATTTCCCCTCTACTCTACACTGTTGTATTAAATTTGGACATGAAGGGCAAGTTATAACTATCAAGGCTAACCCCAGTCCTTTTACATCTTTCAACATGACCTATAGGCCTACTAATTTTCATCTTCCCCATTCATCTTACTCACAATCAACTAATGCTACTAACATTATTACACCACCAACCATAACCCATAGTTCTTCCACCACTAATAATGATAGATCCTCAACAAATTCATCTATCTCTTCTTATTAGATTCCTATTAAAGATCCTTTGGCACATGATTTATAATTTTTCTCCCTTGGGAAGTACCACCTTCTCACTTTGGATGATTTCCCTACTCTGTAAGAGTATGAGAACCTCAAATATGACCCTTATTATGACCTATTTTAGGTACCATTATCTCCTTTGGTCTACCAGATAATCAAATAAACATAATTTATGGGGGACTTGATCAACCACTTCTTGCCCCTGCTACTATTTCACATATCCAATCATTCACCTCTGACTTCTCTTATCTAGATAGGCTAGCATTTACTAAGCTATATCTTTATTGCTATACCTGGAAAAGGTTTGGCCTTGGTCATTATAAATAAGGAACCCATACATTGCCTATGGTCAAAACCTTATAACCTCATGATTCCTTTGGCCTTTGGTACCTCCCACCAGAGGAGCCCACTAACTCACCTCAATCCATCACCCCCATTGATGAGGACATCCACCCACCATCAACCCAATCACCATAAAAATTTGAAGACCTTGACATCATTCCCCTTAACCTTTTTTTGATCAACACCATTAGCTTGGGCCTTTTAATCTATCATAAGGGTGGCCAAACTAAGATTCTTCCTATCATCCACCTTGAGATGGTTGAAAAAGACTCTTCTACCATCAACACTATCTAACACTAAGATGATGAGTCTATTCTAGCCTACCTTGGTGTGGGGGATTCTTCTATTCACAAATCCCTTTCTCCTAAAAACTAGATAATGCTTAATGAATCCACCACCAATATTAATTTGAGAACTCAAGATAACCCTTGCATCATTAGGCTTGGCCAATATTTGAACCCTAAAGAATAATAAGAATACCCACAGTTCCTTCAAGACCATAACATCACATTCACATGGTCTTATCAAGATATGCATAGGATTGACCCTTTTATCACCCTTTACAACATCATTAGCCATCCTAAAGCTAATATGGTTTGGTAAAAGCTTTTCAAGATTCATCCTCACATCACCCTTCTCATTAAATAGGAACTTTAATGTCTCTTATCCATTGAATTCATCCAACCCATTTACTATCCACAATGGGTCTCTAATACTGTTCTCATTACCAAACCCATTGAGGGACTTCACTTTTGTGTGGATTACCATGACCTTAACCTTTCATGCCCAAAGGATGAATTTCCTTTGCCCAACATTGACCAATTAGTTTATCTTACCATAGGCTATGAGATGTTATCTCTCATGGATAGATTTTCAAGATATAATTAGATTGTGATTGCCCCCTTAGATCAATATAAAACTGCCTTCATTACCCCTTGGGGAAACTTCTACTATCGGGTCATGCCCTTTGGTTTAAATAATGTAGGAGAAACTTATGAACAAGCCATGACCTCATCCATAAAATTATGAGGGATTATGTGGATGATCTCCTTGATAAATCCAAAGCTATTCTCACAATCATCTTTGATTGACTAATCAAATTCCATGTTAGGCTCAATCCCAAGAAATGTATTTTTTGGGTTTTATTTGGAAAACTCTTTGGCTTTATCATCTCCCTTTATGGAATCAAAATTGACCTTGCCAATGTCAAAGTAATCTTGGAAATGCCTCCTCTAACAAATGTTAAATAATTTCATAGCATATAGGGAAAGATCTAATATATATATATATATATATATATATATATATATATATATATATATATATATATATATATATATATATATATATATATATATACATATATATATATATATCACTTTATCTCCTAGCTATCATATAGATGCCAACCCTTTAACCATCTCCTTAAGAAAGACACCTCCTTTAAATAGAGTAGAGATTGTCAACAAACCTTTGAATCACTCAAGGATTACCTACTTTCTCCATTAGTTATCATCCCACCTAAGGATGACCAACCTTTATACCTTTACATATCTATCATTGATCACTCTTTTAGGGCCATAATCATTCATCAAGATGAAAAAAATAAATATCAAGCCATATATTACATCAGTTGTACCCTTCTAGAGTATGAGACATGATACACCCATCCTAAAAAACTATGTCTTGCACTTATCTTTATTGCCTCCAAACTCCATCAATACCTCCTTAATAATAAAACATACACCATTACTAACACCAAACCACTCAAGTATATGCACTCCAAGCCATACCAAAATTAGCATATGGCTAAGTGGCTCATGCTCCTAACTGAGTTTGATCTTGAGTTCCTTCAACAAAAATCCATTAAGGGTAGGTCATCATTGACTAATTGGCTGAGCCTTCCCTACTAGATAACCAACCCATTCCTCCTGCCTTTCTATATGAATCTATTATGACTCTTTCTCAAGAAGAATCCACCTACCAAATGACCATGTTTTTTTATGGCTCCAAATGACAACATGGTGGGGGTGCAGGAGTAATTCTCATTCCCCTTCATAGAGAACCTCTTCCACTTTCCTTTAAACTTGACTTTGAGTGCACCAATAACATGGCCAAATATGATTTTTTAGTTATAGGTCTCCAAGCTACTCTCACCCTAAAAATCAAAACCATTTCTATTTTTAGTGACTCTTAACTCATGATCAACCAAGTCAACAGGTCTTATCAATGTAAAAATAATGTTTTATAAAAATATAAGCTTCTAGTTCATGAAATCTTAACATCATTTGAACATTACCATATCTAATTGGTTCCTTGATCTGCCAGCAAATTCATCAATACAATGGCTTCCCTAGCATCTCAAATTCCTTCTCAACTTATTACATCTAAATTATTTATCACCATTAATAATTTCATCAAGCCTTCATATATCAACTCAGACCTTCCTACCATTTGTAGTGTGGAGGCATCTCCTTTTGAAATATGGTATGACTAGACTTTTAACTACCTTAATATCAATATCATGCCACCTAACCTCTCAAAAAATTCCCAAAAAACCTTCATTCAGGGTAGCTCTCATTATACCATACTAGGGGGAATCCTATATAAGTGTGGCTTTGATGGCCTTCTTCTTTGTTGTCTGCATAGTCATGAGATTTACCACACTATTAAGGAAACCTATGATGGGATCTATAGGGGATATTTTAGTAGCCTCACTATCACTAAAAGAATCCTACATCTTGGATACTATTGGCATACCCTTAATTAAGATTGATGCCACTATGTAAATAAGTTTGTCAAATGTCAATAACATGCTAATTTGCATCACACACGTACTCATAGAATTGAAGTACCCAAATATTATTGGCTATTCTTGTAGTGGGTGCTTGATCTTATTGGAGAAATCAATCCTCACTCATCTCAATGACATCAATTCATCATCACCAATATATAATATTTCACCAAATGGGTAGAAGTCATTCTTATCACAATCAAATCTGAGAAAATTATCAATTTCATCAATCACCACATCATTTATCATTTTGGTGTTCCCCACAAGATCATAACTAAAAATGGAAAATACTTAAAAAAAAAGAAATTATAAGATCTTTATGATGCTTTTGGCATAAAACTAAGACATTCCTCACCTTATCATCTACAGATAATGGACAAGTAGAAGCTTCTAATAAAACCCTCATCAAGATGCTAACCAAGTTTGCAAGTATGTTAGGTTGGGATTGGCACCTACACATCCCTTTTTATTTATTAGCCTATCACACTAGCATCTAAACCATAATAGGTGATATGTCATTCTCTCTAGTCTTTAGAGTAGAGGTTATCTTGCCTCTCAAAGTCTAGATCCCTTCCCTTCATATATCTTTACAATACATCATTTTAAGGATGATTATCATCAAGAATGCCTCGTATGCCTCAATTTTCTTGATGAGAATCACATCACTGCCATTAACCATTTTCTCATCTACTAGGAGTGGATCACCCATGCTTACAAAAAATATCTAAAAGAATAAGAGTTCAATATCAGAGACCTCATCCTTAAAGAAAACCAACATGTAAAAAATATGGAGAAAAAAAAAAGGAAAATTTACTTTTTAATTATCTTGTACCCTATATCATCACCTATAAGTATGGATCATTAGCTTATCATTTGTCTTCTCTCAAAGGCAAACCAAAACTTGAGCCTCTAAATGCTTTGCATTTGCATCCTTTCTACTATTAAGAAAGATATGATTAACTTTATTGTCTAACTTGAGCTCATCCCTTGGTTTAAGATACTTTCATCTCCCTTATACCTTTAACCTATTCCTCTTGAGGATACTTGATTACAATAGAACCATGTGATTATCTGTCATAGTTTTAGCTTAATCCTAAGCATGGGCACCATGGCTCTACCCATGACATGCTCTCATGGATACTTTTGATCTACAATCAGAAGAAATCCCATGGTCATTTGTCTTTCAAATCACCTTCCATTACTTATTAATTTCCTTTTGTGCTAAAAGTCTTACCCCCATGAAGGTAGACTTCTAAACTTGATTAGGCTTGTCTATGTTTGAAGCTATTATTCAAAATCAAAAAAATGGCATACTGAAATTATCATTTGAATTCATATATACATCATTGTAGACTACTCCCATGAAGGATGGTTGCCAATTAAAAAATGGTAAAATGACAAATCACTCCCCTGAAAAATAGTTATAAGCTTACCAAAAAAATCCAAACTTGGACCACTCCCTTGAATAATGGCTAAGTCAAAATTGTCAAAAACGCAATCATTTTAAGCTTCCCACATCGATCAAATTCAACCAAATAAAATAAAAAATCAATCAAAAGCAAATTTATCCCAAAAAGGGGGCCATAATTGGCCCTATCATAAATACTATTTGTAGACTTCCCACATCGATTAGTCTACACCTTGTATCAAGACATGGAATTGTCTATTATAGTTCTTGGATCACTTATAGAAGGGATAAGTCAACCCATATTAGGTTCTTACATTACCCCTTTCCCTTTCATTTACCTACCAACCACTTTCCCTTTGTACTCTCTATAAATCAAGGGACTATGAACTCACTTGGCACATTGCACTTATGATGGCATCTTTTCATTAAAAACATGATAATGTGAAGCATATAATAGGCTTATCTTCATTAATACCTATCCAACTCCATTTTAATAGGGTCCTTGCTAATGAACCCAATATTACTTTTTTTGATCCCTCATAGTTGGTTCATGAGGATGTTATCTCTCATAACTCCTTTTCTCACATTTTGTTACCTACACTTACTTTATGTGTTTTTCATTATCTTTCCAACCTCATGACATCAAATCCTATCAAATACACACCACAACATTATCAAATTTGAACAACTTATCATGAAACATAACAATGAAACAATCACATTACACCAACCATTCCACTACATCAAATCCAAACATTACCTAAATTAACATATTTTATCCTCTCAACACATGAACATTACCCATACATCAAAATCCATCTATACACTAACATCATAATTTTTAGCCAAAACATAAACATCAATACATTTCATCACATGCTTAAGCTAAACATGAAACAATCCATATCACATGATCACAACAAGCTCATAAGCATAATAGACCATAATAGATCATCCATAACATCAAAAACACAACACAAATTTTTAAATCATAATAGATCGACATATATCTCATATAAATCTCCTATACCAAAAATACATCTCAAAGTCTATAATCACTCTCATATTCATCTCACATCTTCAACACACAGGTTGGTATCAAAATCTAATATACATTAATCCACATAAAACAATCACATATTATCATCCATAAATAAATAATCATTATATCCAAACATATGAAAATAAGAGCATTAATCCATATAATATAATTATCATGATATCCATAAATAATCATCATCTCCATAAAAACTATAACATCTAAATCACATATCAGTATTCATAAATAAACAAATCATCATCACATAATCAATAAACATATCAACATCTAAATCATATTTATATACATCAATACATATCTTGTACATATCTCTCGATCATATAAATATTGTATCATTAGCACGTAGGTTGCTATAAAAAATTAGGTACATAAAAAAATCCCAACATATACATCAAGGTCCTGGGGTACCACTACCACTAGCTCCACCATACCTATACCTCCATCTAGTGGAGGTCCCCTTAGGATACCACCCTATCAACTTGTTGCTACTATTCACTATCTTAGTGTCACAAGTACTGGCCCACCTACTAAGCTAACCTGATACTCACTCTCCTTAGCTCATTAGGGTACTATGCTAGTAAAATTCCTTCATAGTATCTTAACTCTTATATAATAACTAAATATCAAGCTTGTGGAACAAAATTGAGAGGTGTTATCGATGTTCCACCTATCTATCTCAGTGAGTCTCTCTCCTGAATAACCAAACCAAGTGTAACCCTTACCTAGTCCCTCTCCACTCTAACTACAATTACCTACCCCTACAAAATGGCTACCTATCCCTATAAGGTAGTGATTTTCACCTAGGCTTGATCTCTCTCAATAGTAACTCCTCCTATCTTACATTAAAGAGTGGTGATCTACCCCTATAATATGGAAATCTAGGCTTGAACCACTTCTAGTGCCACTAATGTCTATGGGTCACCCTATACTAGTCCCCCTCTCGATCAATGTCCATGGGCGCATGGCATCCATCACCCCAACCAAAATTAGTTGTAACATATCTACCTTGATACCATACTAGATAATCTATTATGATGCATGCATCATCTCTCACTCTATTAGGTAACTCTTCATGGTCTAACTCTTCCTCTTATGGCTATGGCTCTAGAAATAGAAACTTTACCTCCTCCCTCTTATATTTTGGAAAATTTGGTGGAATACCCTACATAAGTTTGAGATATTGATATACTCTCTCTAATGGGATGAGCTATGTCTCACCATCTCATCTACCATATACCCACCTCTAGTTCTATAATGAATATGTATTGTACCTATATCTAGCCCACATAAGCCAAGTCAAGTACAACCTATATACTATATCACCTAGTGCTAAACTCTCTAGGGAACCTCAAAACCACTCAATGTCCTTCTCACCACTGCCATCCCACATCATCACACCATCCCTCATCCAATGGAGGAATCCAACTCTATAATCTATCAATAAGTAACCCTCCAATGGTATACCTAATGGTATCAACACTCATATATGCTTATACACCTAGCAATGGAGTATGAATCCAACATTGATGCCATAACATTTATGTGCTCTGAACCCCCATAACTCTATAAATTGATACCAATAAAACTTGCACCCTTCTAAAGACCATCCTCCCAAATACCATCTCTATAAGTACCCCTAGAAATACATAGGGGAATCTCCCTCTAATTGAATCTAGAAAAGCATAGAAAGTCATGACCAGTTGCATCATCATCAATAAATCTCTCTCTCCTTAGGCCCCTTTGATATAGTAGCCTGATGTTGAACCCACTTGAGTGGAAATATGCATGCACTTGGTCTACCCCATATAATAGATCCATGTAATAATTAGTCTCTTTGATCTCTATATGATAGATTAGATGCCCTTGAATAGGTAGTTAGGTAATCTTATGCACATCCTCTAGTAAGATGCTCATCTCTCTAGTCGGTAACCAGAATGTGTTAGTCACTAGGTCCCATATCTTGATGAGGGTAACTATCATTATACCATGTATAGGTAGGTAATGGTAATGGTGAATCACTCAAAAGCCAATTGCCTCCATATGTCACCATTATTCTACTGACATAGCCTCTCAAACCTCTATAAATATCTTAGGGACTTGATCTTGCAATTAGATCCACTCATAGGCTTGCAAACCAATCATATCTATCATAATGTGACAACCTATCCTTATTTATCTCTTTCAAAATAAAACTTCATTCACCTTTTCTATCAATTACTAGTATCCTCACCAACATTATTGCATCAATATTTTTTCTATACCTATCTCTTAAAGATACAAGAAACAATTTCAACCCTTCATGGATTTCAAATGCTTATCACCTACTTAGTTCTAATTAATCTTATCACCTAATCACCTACACACCTCTAAACATCCTATCACTTTTCTTACTCCTTACTTCATTATTTTATAAACCCTCTACTTTCATCTCTTTATAAACTACTCTTATCTAAATAACCCATTCACCTATACAATTTTAGTCATTTCCAACATACTTAAAACCATTATCTACACACACTACCTATTTTTTTAAAAAAACTATTCATTATCTGAATTTAGCGTTCCACTATTCCACCCAAAAATTCATAATCAATTATTAAGCTATTATACATCTTTACAAATATCCACCCAACATTAACAATTGACCTATTTTCCTCATTACCCCATCATTCAACTATTAAACAATTATTCAATCAATAGACCACTTACCCTCTTTTTAAGAAAACCCCCCATTTCATCTCAATCATTGATAAAATACCCTAACCATCAATGGTCTTCTTGGTGCATTTTTACCCCTCGAGTTGACTATCATTGATCAAGACAAACACCGTTGGTCAGTGTTAGTGACCCTCAAACCCTATACCTCCTCTAAACCCTCCAACCTACCCTAAATCTCTACTCTCACCAATCATTTACCCAATCTAAAATAAAAATACACACCTAGACATAGTTTACCCCCATCATTCTCTTGCATAAACTCTTAAAAATAAAAAATCCTAAAATAAAAAGAAATATAGGGCATCAACTACCCAAAATGTTTTCACAATCAAACCCATGCAATTTAATAAATCTTATATCCTATTTATATAATCAAATTCATCTAAAATTCAAAACAAGATGACCCTACCTCATTCCATGAGTGCTAATTAGGTCTCAATCCATGTATAACTACTTATTTTTTCCCACATCTCATGTCCATCTGATCTATGCTCAATCACACACTCAATCTAAATAACCAATATAATCTCACCAACTTAGCACACACCCTACAATCATGGGTAAAATTTGAACCAAATGCAAAAGCTCACACAAAATTCCAAGGTCAAATCACTAAATAATGATTAAAATTTTTCTATTTTAATTTTGACCTCAAGTTCTAGGGCTTTTTACCAACCATCTATGGTTTCCTAACTATCAATGGTTAACCCTAACCAATAATGTTTTGGGTTATTATCTCTTTCCACACTCTCAACTTGAACATAACCTTATGGTACACCAAATTGGGGTAACCCATGTTTCCACCTTTTGACTTATTTAGGAGTTACCCTCTCCCCCAACCATCAAGAACTACATTAGGCCTAAGTTCATGTTAGATATACCACCCATGTTACTATGTAGGCAACATCCTCTTTCTTAGCACATCAAGAGTCATCTCAACCATTACTTTAACCAATACCACCAATTTATCCATGTCCACCTCAACATTGGCCATTTTTAAACCAAAGTATTTGCATGCCTTGTGATGTCCTTGCCTTGATCATTTTGATCACCTTGAATAATTTTTCCATGTTGAAATTTTACATTTCATACCACCTCATACGCAACCCAACCATTTGTGTTTTTCTCAAGATCATTTCCTACCCTAGATACCTAAGTAAACATAACCCTTTTCTAAGAGACTTGATACATGTGACCTAATCAGTTGTGACCAATGTTGGGGACTGGTTACCTTATCACTTATCTTAGCACCTAAATGTATTATTATCAACATTAGAAAATTTTATCTTTACATAATTTTGACTATCATGCTTAGTCATATTTTATGTGCATATCAAATTCCTAACCCTTAGTCACCCACCTTGTGCCTCACCATTTACCATCTATCAAACCATGAACTAATTTTGGTTTTTCCTCATCGAATCCAAATTTGAGGGGGAATACCTCCTCCTATACTTGGGGTAACCAAACTAGGACCAGCAAACCATTCATTTTTGTTCTACACCTTATTGAACCCAAAGTCACATAATAAAAGGGGTAAAATCTAAACACTAAAAAACTACACCTTGGCTAGTTTTTGATGTCAAACCACCATAGACCCACTTTTGATCCTTAGCTTAAGTAATCACCTAGCTAACTCATTTAATACATTCAACTTTAACTTGAGCCTTTTAATTTATAAATTTGAACCTCTTTTTAACTCTTTTTTTTTTGGGTCCTTGACCACCATCGGTTAGCCTAACTAGTGATGGTTAGTTTGACCATCATCAGTCAGGTCCCCAAACATATTTTAAATTAGTTTTTAGCTTTATGAAAGATAAGTATTGCATAAATGGTAACTTTCCCATGTAAAACATGTATCTTAGCAACACCTCGAATTAGCATCTTTATCACTAATCAATTTAGCAATTTCCTCCATCTCACTTTAGGAACTTCTTGCTATAAAATGAGGGCTATTGAAAGAAATAAGGATTGAAAAAAATTATATCTAGGGTCTTCTAATTTTCTTGTGCAGGTCTCAACTCAACCTAAAATTATGTATACATGACTTTTAGAGGTTTAGGTACTATTATGCTAGCCAATTTTCTTTAGATTTTTACTATCATCTATTTTACATCCTATAGGTATTCTTTACTTGTTTTAGTAATTTCCTTCTTTATTGATCTTGTTGTCTTGATCAGATCACCTACACCCCATTCCACATCCTATAGATCCATATTCAGATCCTTGTCTATCTATTATTCCTTATTAACTCCACTTTAATATCCTACTAGACTCACATAATCAACAATCATTGGTTCCTACAACCATCACTAGTTATAGCAACAGTCACTAGTAACTCAACTATCACCAATTAAATCAACCATCACTACTCAATTTGATAGTTGATGGTCTATTGTAAAAAAAAAATGTTTGTTATTTTTAACTCCTTTCCACCAACTAGATGTTATTTTATATTTCTAACCTCATCACAAAACTTGTTCATATTTTTTGAACCAAACCTTAACCTATTTTGATATAGTATTGACCCATTGTGCTAAATTTAGTCATTTTATTAAATAGATATTTCATTTATTATTTTTCATGCCTAGTATTTCATTTATTTTCTTATTAATTTAAATACAAATATCTTTCCTTTATCTTATTATCATCATTTGTTATTAGGGGAGTGGATTGACAGCCATCCAAGGAAGTTTTCACTTCTTGGATCTAGCATATGCTAGGCAATCCACCCTTCATAATTATCTAACCAATAATTTATTTTAGTGTTTTTTATTTTATTTTAGGTAGTCCTTCATCACCAAAAAGGATCTCTCACTTCATCTGGTCATAAATGAGTGCAACATTTAATCAAGTACACACACCTCATAATTTTTTTCTTTCCTTTTAAAAAGTTAAGAATAGAGTTAGAAATAGTAGGTAATGAAAACATTCCATAGAGGTATGAGGGTTAGTATATAAGGAATCAAGGCCATTAAATTGATGTATCCAAGCTTGTGTTTCTTGAACAAAGTTGATAACTTGAGTGGGACTCTAATTACTCAAAAGTTGAGTTTATTGAACCTTTAGGAAGGTGATTGCAAGTGAAAATTGTTAAAAACATTGTTTAAATATTAGAGTAGAGGCTTATTATTGTAAATAAAATGATTTTAAAAGTATTTGGAGGATTAAATAGACCTCATAAAACCATTATAATTCTTTGTAACCCTATACAAAATATGTGTGTGGAAATTAAAATATCTTGGATGTTCAACAATATCTGTAAGCCCTAACTTAGGGTTTTAATTTTCAAAGACCATTTTTAGGAGGTTTTACCATCAAATGTTTACCAAATTTTGTCATTTAAAAGGTTTAAATTTATAGTAATGTATTTTTGAGTTTTTGTTTTGAGAAATTACATGTCCATACATTTATGTAGGACTGAGTGTGAAACATGGAACCCTATACCTAATAGGCCTAAATAGTGGCCTAAATGCATGTAGAAAAGAGGTCTAAACAACTAGTTGATGTTCTAAGCTTGGTAAGTGGACGGTTTAAGGAAAATGGTAGCTATATTTGAGTATATTTTCTATATTAGTGTCTATACAACTCTGTACAAGGAGAAATTCAATAAGAAAAGGCTACAAGGAGTTACAAAAGGGTAGGGTAGAGTTGTATGGAATTAGTTTTATGCATTAAAGAAGGTATAATATGGGCTGAGAAACATGAATATGTTTTTAGGACCAAACCTAAGGTGATAATATTCATATACAATAATGAGGAAGTGTATATGTGTGTGTGTGTGTGTGTGTGTGTGTGTGTGTGTGTGTGTGTGTGTGTGTGTGTGTGTGTGTGTGTGTGTGTGTGTGTGTGTGTGTGTGTGTGTGTGTGTGTGTGTGTATGTATGTATAGCATTAAAGAATGTATAATATGGGTTGAGAAACATGAATAGGCTTTTAGGACCAAACCTAAGGTGATAAGATTCAAAGACAATTATGAGGAAGCATATATATATATATATATGTATATATATATATATATATGTATATATATATATATATATATGTGTGTGTGTGTGTGTATATATATATATATATATATATGTATATATATATATATATGTGTGTATATATATATGTATATCTATATATATATGTATACATATATGTATATTTATATATATCTGTATATATATATATATATATATATATATATGTATATATATATATATATGTATATATATATATGTATATATATATATGTATATATATATATATGTATATATATATATATATATATATATGTATATATATATATATATATATATATATATATATATATATATATATATATATATATATATATATATATATATATATATATGTATGTATATATATATATATACTTCCTCATAATTGTCTTTATATTGATTCAAAGAATTAGATATGAATTAATGAATGAAGGTGAAAGGAAAAAATTGGTAAGAAGGTAAATTTTATCTACATTAGGGGATCATCCATGTATCTAAAATACCTATGTAACTTGAATAATACACCATTCAAATGTTCTTAGATTGTAGATGGACTTTAATGAGGACAAGTTAAATCATGCTTGAAGCTTGTTTCCTTCTTCCACATGGTTTGTATTGATAACCTGGAATTGACTAAATGGTGACCAAGTGAGGTATGTGAGGAACCTATAAGAATACATGGAAACTTTGATAAATCATTTTAATGCTTTTATCCTTCAAGAAACACTAAAATTATTATTCGTGACCTATAATCTACCAACCTAGGGAGACTATGTGTTTATCCATCCTTGAAAATATTATGAGAACATGATTAGAGGGGTCTACAACATTAAAAAATACTTTTAATGCCTTTATCTATGCTTAGGCTATCACAACAAGCTAAAATGTTTCATAAATCTACCTATAATTGAGGTTATGGGGTTTGTAAAGGGATTAAGACTACTTATAGGTCTTAGTGGTTATTCATAAATCTCAAGTACCTGATCTACAAACTAATACCACTAATTACAATCCCACTAGGGAACCTTCCTCATGCTAAGATCTTGGGATCTGACTCCCCTATTAAGATCTTAGGATCTAACTTCCCCTATATAGACCATATTATCTATCTCAAACTAGACCTTATGAGCTTGTCAAGGGATCGATAGAGATCTTACTACCATTTATATCTTTCTCTACACATTTCATACATGAATCCTTCTTTTAAGTGCCTATAGAGAACCCCCATGAAGTGTATTAACTTATTTTTACCTTGACCATATTGTACGGGTTAGTACAATTCTAAAAACACCTACAAAACATCATTTTCTTGCATTTTCTTAGGTCTGATATCTTGAAAGGCCATTATTGTGTAAGAGGAGGAAAATTAAGAGTAAAAAATGCTTTCAAATTAGGGATTATAGATGGAGGGAAGGTGAAAATTCATTTTTACACATGTGTGGGCCCCTTTGTAATGGGTGAAAGGCATTTGACCCCTAAAAAAGTTTCATTTTTCATATAAAACCACCTTAGAAGGATATTATGATGCTAATAAGACACTTTTGAGGTATTTTGACTCTTGATAATGTCTCAATAAAGTCTCAAGGGTAAAAAAATGGAATGTTCATGGTTTAAATACCCCTTAGAAGGAAAAATATGCATAACTTCAAATGAAGCATCAATTGAGGAGAATAAATACCTTAACATATACTAAAGAACCTTAAAGTATGTTAAGGATTTACATAGGAGTCATCACCCTTCTTCAAATTAGCCCCTAATCACTTGAATTCTACCCTATTTATGTAGGTTTTAGCATGTTTAAATGATCATATGACTGGCTATAGACTGAACTATGTTAGATCACCTTACATGGGTCTATTTAGACCATAAGAGACACCTTAAGTCTTGTTATAGGATATTATACATATTCAACACAAAATGAAACCTTGATATAACCTAAATTAATTTGAGATAGGGACCACCATGCCACTTTTGACATGACTCATTACTTGAACATGTTGTTTCACCTCCTAAGCACAACTAACCTCCTTTTTGGCTATCAATACACTTTAAAGACATAATAAGGTGAAAAAATCTAAGCTTAGGTGCATTAACATCACTAGTGAATATGAAGGGTTGACCTACCTATTGGTCAAGAGGACCTAAGATTTCTTGCATAACATCCATGACTCAGCTGAGAGACCTCTTCAAATGGGCTAACACTATGCTTAACATATTAAAAATATTAAGGACTACAAAAACCTAAAAAGACACAAAATAAAGACATTAAATAAAACAACACTCAAACAAATAATAAATCAAAAAGATAGCAAGACAAGAAATTAATGAAGAATTTATGCCACAATACTAGGAAAAAAGAAGACCTAAACTATTATTTACAGGGACAATATGTGTTTCTCAATAACTATAATTAAAGAACACCCCATTGATAGGGATATGTATTTCCTCACCATTAAATCTTGAGAAATGGAATGCATTTTGCTCCTTGTAGTTGGTGATAGTGTAAGTTCCACTCCATAAGCTATCAAAATGTGAATGCTTACCTAGTTTAGCTTGGTTTTAATCCCATTTGAGCATAATATCACATTTTTTAAAGGTCCTTTAAGAATATATATTGTCAAATTATCTCTTAAAATATTCTTTATGGGACCACATGTCATTCATAACATCATCTCTTGTCTCTTCTAGCTCCCTCAATTCATTCATCCTTACTTCTATATCATCATTTTTTATTAGCTCTAGTTGATGTGTGAGTTCCAAAACTGGTATTTCATATGATATGGGAAAATTGTACTCTTTTACATTGATAATAAGGTATATTTAATGAATTATATCTCTCTTAAGAGTGATCTTATCTACCCATAAGGTTGTCCTCAGTTTGGTATACCACTCCCTTTGATTGTCCATAGTTTTGTTTATGATTATGATTAGGTTCTTGTTGGTGTACTCTGCAAGTCCATTTACCTATGGATAGTAGTTTGAGGAAGTGATGAGGTAGAATCTATATTCAGGAGCTCATTCACTGACCCTTGCACCACTTTAAGTTACTGTATTATTTGATATGATAATGGAGGGGATCCCAAATCTGGTTACTAGGTTTTCATAGAACTCTAAAACTAAGTTTTCATTTGCCTCTTTAAGGGATACTGCCTCCACCTACCTAGTTAATTAGTTTGTAGAAATCAAGACCCACTTGTTTCTTATACTATATGGAGGTGTATCATGCCTATAAAATATAATCCCCGCTACATAAAAGGTTGCTCCACTTGGATGGGTTTGAGAGGCAAGGCAACTAGTCTTTATTTCCTAATAAACATAGCACACTTTTGGCATTTCCTAACCCAATAATGGTATCCTTTGAAAAATATTGGCCAAAATTATCCTACGCTCATTATCCTTTCTATTGTAGTCCTAGCCACAAAGTATCCTCCTACAGGCCCATTCTAAAACTAATCTAGAAGTTTCTCAACCTAGTTAGTCTCCACACACCTCAAGATCATGCCATAAAGATCATTTTAAAATATAAATCCATAAAATAAGACAAAAGGAATTGATTTAAGCCTATAATACCTTATTTTATTCCTATCTAGGCATATATGACATTCTCTTATTTGAAGGAATCTTACCATATTTTGAGTCTAGTTAGAAGAGGATGTAGGTGCAACTGCTTGGTGATCATTATGCCTTGATAAAACAACTTATTTGTCCTCATTAACATCTACTGACAAGTTTTCACATAGACCTCTACCCTTTACTAACCTGGTGACCTTCACTTCTATGTCATATTCCATGCATCTAGTCACCTAACCTACTCTCTTTTTACTCAAATCTTGGTTAAGAATGAAGTCCTTGATGCTAGGGTGAACCACCATGACATAGATTTTGTTGTTGGACACCATGTGTATAATTTTTTTAGACCTCTCATTATTTCAAACACATGATTTTACACATAGGTATACTTCTCTTAATATTCCTCCAATGCTTGACTAAAAAAAGAAATGGTCTGCTCAAGGACCTCAATGTTTTATTACATTATCATGGTATAAATGGTGTCATTAGTTGAGAAGACATAAAAAAATAAGTCTCTTAAGAAATCATGGTTGATGAGAGTGGGTGTTTGGTAAATGGCATGTTTAATGGATTCAAAGCTTCTCTTTCCTTCTCTAGTCCATGTGAAGTCCTTATGTTTCTTTAGCATGGAATTTAGAGGTCTCACTAACTCAAAAAATCTAAGGATAAACCTCGTAATGAAATTAATATTCCCTAGAAAGATATATAATCTATTCTTGTGTTTGGGAAATTATAGAGTAAGGATTACACTTATCCTCTCAGTGTCTATAGAAAGGCCTTACTTTGACACAATGTGGCCTAAAAGTCTACCCTCATGGACTAAAAAATGCATTTTTGGGGACTCAAAGAGACCCCATACTACTTGCACCTATTAAATATCACCCTTAAGTGTGTTAAGTGGTCTTTAACATCTTTTAAAAATACTATGATGCCATCAAGGTAGATGAGCACCATCACATTAATGAGTCTTAGAAGGATACATCCATTACCCTTTGGAAGGTGGCCCCTACATTAAATAACCCAAAGGGAATCTTATTATAAGGATAAGTGCCTCAGTTGTGAAGGTAGTCTTGTGTTTTTCCTCTTCCTTCACCAACACTTGATTATACCCTGAGTATCCATCAAGCAATGAGAAACATTGTGAACCTAAAAACTTTTATATAGTCTAATCCATGGATGATAAGGGGTAGTTTTCTCTCAATGACACCTTATTGACATCCCTAAAATCTACACATAACCTTATCACCCCATTATTATTCTTTATAGGCACAAGGTTAGCCACCTATGAAGAGTATTTGATGGGGAATATGATGTTGGAATGAATGAGTTTAGTTATCTCTTTCTTCATGAGGAGTTCAATCTTGGGGTTGACCAGTATTTTATTTTGACTTATAGATTTAGAACTTGCCTCTAATATTATAGTAAGCTAATACAAACTAGGGTCAAACCCATCTAAATAATTGTATTCCTAAGAAAAGATATCTACAAATTCTTGACACAACTCTATGAAGGTTTACCTTTCTTCCCTTGTGTTCACTTTGCCTATTTTGAACAACCTATATTTAAAGATGGAAAACTTCTCATATTGTTCTTCCTTGGTTGACATTCTAACTTTATCTATCCTTAATTGATTATCATCATTGAATATTTTTTCAAGAGTCACTAATCCTTTGGGAAGTTTTTTTGTCCTCAATTTAATAATCTAGTCAGCATACTATTGTTAAAGTCTACCTTGGTTTTTTAGCATACTTTTACCTCCTACTACAATAAAAATGATGTTTGCCTATCACTATCAAAGAATTCCTATCTGACCTCATTATTATGCACTAAGGGTCTAAAAACCTACCTTGATTTGTGATTGGTACTTCATGTTCTTGACTTCATTTGGTATGTCATATTATGCTCTTATAGCTTCTATTTTGTCTACATGTTGATTGGCCTCTCTTGGGATTGAGTGAATTTCAAAGGCATAAAAGTCCTATAAGAGGTCCCAAACCATATGATTATATTCCTTTAAGAGTGTATTTTTATTTAATTTTTCCCTCTCACCTGATGTACTACCAATTCAATTTCTCCATGACACTTTTTCCACTTCTATTCTTGTACCTAGAGCCATTAAAGAACAAAATCCACACTCCATCATTATTTTGGTTTGGGTTAGTAAGGGTTGGTATGAATACCTCCTCCCCATGCATACAATATATCCATCATAATTATTCTTAAATTATCTTATATGGATCATAACCATGGTTATCTTCCCCCCACTCATCAAGAAGTAGGTTTGATATGCCCTAAAGTGGCTCAAATGGCTCTTGATCATTGGGGTGATCATCTTCATCAATGGTAGTACAGTTGACATTGGATAAATTAGGAATGTATGGATTTAAATAGAACATAGAGATAGGATTATAATTTATAGTGACCTTAGTTATATAAATAATTCTAAAGACCATATAAGACCAATTAGAAGATAGATAACATCCTATCTTAGTAGTGAAATCCCTAGACAAACACAAGGTAAAATAAGGGGAAAGATCAATAATTACAACATCTTGGGACATATTAAAATTAAGATAAGAATATAGGATTAGTTTTATATTTTTGAGTACACAAATAGTCATAGTAGGAGACCCATCTAGTTATAAGACTCCCTTATAATTAGGCTCATACCTTAACCCCAACTTGTTTGCTACAAATTTAGGCATGAAAGATGTACTAGTCCACTATATATCATATAATTATGTACTAAGGATTCTAATATTATGAAAAAAATATATAAATGAGGGTATTTTTTTTACCTTGGTTAGTTGGGGATCATCAAGCTAAATAGTGTTAATTAGGACTGTACTCACTTTTTTTGCATGCTTGTCCAAGATTTAAAGTTTGGACAACTCTTCTTGGAGGAGATAATTTTGTCCCAAAATGAGAAATGTGTCCCAAATTGTTATGGTGACATGATCCTTATTCATCTAGTATAAAATTTTGATATGAAGGATAGCAACCTTTGATTATAGTTTAAGATCAATAGTCTTGCTTGAAGCTTGAGTGAATTGAGTTATGAATGGACCTTTGTTATTCTACCCCTTATCATTATAAACTTTTTAAATTGGTGAAGTTTTAGGGGATCAATCTTGTCCATTAGTATCTTTATGTGTTTGATATGATGGATGATCCATTCTCCCAACCTCTACATCATCACTCAATGTTATTATTTTAGCCCTTGTATTGGTTTCAATAAGACTATCCACCTTGGTTTCACCCCCAAGTTGATTGATTGCACATTTCTCAAAATAATTTTATCCTTATTGGAAGTTAGAAACTTTAGTCTCTAATTGTTTCTAATCCCTAATAATTTATTGTTTATTTGGTATTTTAGATTAAGTCATAAGAGGGATCTCTCTATGTTACATAAAAGGGGCTTCTTTGTGTTATGTAGGAAGTTGACTATCTTGTATAAGAGGAGATTGATTCTATTTCATAAGAGAAGTTTGAAAAGCACCTTCACTTGGATTGATTTAAATCTCATGAGACTAACCTCATTATGTAGACCATTATCCTCCTTTAGCATAGTTATTTTGAGTAGGAACTAGTGCTCTATAAGTGCTAGCAAAATTGGGATTGAAACTATTATAAGGCCTTGCTTGAGTGATCTACCCTTGAACTTGTGAATTAGCTTGATATAGAGACATGTTGAATTGATAAGGATAATATAGGGATTGATAATGATCTTGTTATAGTTTATGAGGTGGAAGTTTATGCCTCTCCAAATCCACTATCTTGTTACTCTATGCCTTGAGTAGCCTTTCACGTTTAACCAATCTATCCACCTGACTAGCATCTACTTGGTCATGGTTGGTTTACATTGGCATGGGGAAATGGTAGTAATAATAGGTTATATATTTAGGAACAAAATAATGAAGGGCCTTGGTTTAAGCTTTCCTACTTGTATAAGAAAGTTGTATTCCCTTATTACCACTTCATAAGCATTAGGTAGTGTGTTCCCACCCATGGACTATATCATTACAACTACATCAAAATTGAAGGATATAAAATAGTATAAAAATTCATAATTAGGAGTGGGTTTAACTATAGTTGGGATCATATCCCATGTTTTTTGAAATCTATATTTAAATTCCACCATAAACTCTTGAGGATCCCTTTTAATTGTGGTCAATTGCTCAAATAGGGACAAGTGGTCATTTATATCCTCAAAATGTTTGTAAATTTTCTCTCCAAACTCATCCCAAGTTTTGATAATGTAAGTGATATACCTATATACCATTAGAGTGCCTTACCTCTCAATGAATTATCTATTATAATCATTGTTACATTTTTTGAGTCACATTATGTACTGAGTAGAGGTTGGCCATGTATATAATGTGTTCAATAGGAGTAGTGGAGTTTTTTCCTATGAATTATGAAAGGATATTAAGTGAAACAATAGGGATATCATAAAATTATTTAAAGTTTATAGGGCTACCACCATTAAATTGGCACAAAGGCTTAGTTTCTAAGCCTAGCCATTAGAGGTGTAAGAGTTATAGTAGTACTTTGTTGAGCATGATTAAGATAAGTAAGGGGTGTAAGGTATGGATTAGATCTAGGGTATCTCTTCCTCCTATTAAAATCCAAGGATAATTAAAAAAACTCACATTCATTACCTTTTGATGAATACTTTGTGACTAATTTTAGCATGAAACTTGAATGTAGATCTGACACTAAAGTGTATGAAACTACTTGAGATCACTAAATGTTTTGATTATTTATTACAACTTTATTAAATCTTGGTCCCACCAGGCATTCCAAAAACTATTATTAGTCTATATTTCACACTTGAGTTAGATGTGCTTCAAACCTACCTCATCTAGCTAATATAATGGGATCAACTCTAAATATGGGTAACTTATTAAGTGGCATGAACTTATAATTTTGTGGATAGCTCCCCTAATGCATCATCTAGGTTAAGTTCCTAAACCTACTACTTTTCAATGAAAATATTTAGAAAGATGCATAAAACAAACCAAAGCTATGTGAGGTGATGCACCAATATGTTATTTCCTCTCTATTTAACCCTTTAACAACACTTATTAACTAGACAAATACTAGTGACTAAACCACTCTTTCCAAGAGATTCCTAAGAATCATTAATTCACATGGAAGCTATGATATATGGATGAAAATTTATGGTGATGAATGGGAGGTTTTTTTAATATACTTCCAATTATATTCTACTCTAAACATAATCACCAAAACTTTCACACACCATATGACCTATTTAGAATAATCTCCTAGTAACTAGGTGAGAAAAAGGACATGAAAAGGAAGATAAGACTCAATCACTTGTGAAAATAAATAAGTATAGAACACATTAAGATAGCATATATAATTTTAACTAGTCTTTATATTAATCCAAATGTTACAAGGTGTAATTTGGGTATATTTTCTTCATACCCAGCTAAGTGATGTCTATAATGGATTTTGAGCCTCAATTTATAGAACAAGAGAAGGGGAGAGAAGGATAATGTGGATTAGAAGTGTATATGATATATAAAATTGATCCTTATTCACTCAACCATTAGTTATAACCATGAATAAGGCCTAGTAACATCTCTATAATCTCTCACATGCACTACCTTAGTTGGTTAATGGTATTCAATGAGACCTTGGGTGTATAGGTGTGGTGGATGGCCTATTTTTTCCATATTTGACACCATGAAGATGACATTTACCTTATAACTACTCCTTCACTCCTTGTCATACAATGGGAGGTCATTATGAGATGTAGTTATTTGCTAGAACCTATCCATCACTTACCTAGCTTCCACTCTCCATGCAATTCCCAGTCCATTTAATGTACTATTATTATAGTGGGAGAGATTACTAGGACTTAGAGGATTTTATTTGAGTGATTATTATGATAGTGACTTGAGGATATTGGTACAATAGTGTTTTTTCCCTTGAGAATCTCATTACCATGTGGATAGGCGTTGCAACATTCCTTCCTTGATGCAAATGAAGGCCATCTCCTCAAATATGTTAAAATTTGATTATTAGGAATGTATAAAATAATATTGGAGTTGAATATTTATGTTTTAAATATTATACTACCTCTACATATGCCCAATAGGCTTTTATACTCAATTAGAAACCTCAACATGCTTAGAATTGTGAAAATAGACCCAAAACTAGGCTTCAAAAGCCATTTTCCTACATATTTGATCTAAAAAATTACAAATTTGTAATTTAAAGATGGAATATAATACCTATAAGTGATTTCATGATGATTTCATGGTGTCTCATGGTCATTGGAGTCATTAGAAAGAGTCTATTCCATCAGGTTCTTCATTAGGGTTTTGGAGGGTTTAGAGTTACCTACCATCTTAATGATGGTTCATAGAGTAAAGGCCTTAGATTTAAAAATTAATTAAATGAATATTGATTAAATATAACCCCTAAAAAATCCTATTCCCATTCACCTTTTACAATGATCTTTGAGTAAAATTTGGCAGCCTTCGAGTCTTCACCAAGCATTCTAAGTATGCTAACAATGTTAAACATCATTCATAGAAATAAGATCATAAAAGAAAATATATATACCATAGATATTAATTGAATATGGGTCCAAAAATTAACCTAATATCACTAGGCCTCATACATATTTCCATGTAAGATATGAGTATTTGAATTGGCAGTTCAAAATGGTAGACTAGGGTGTTAGAGCTTAAGGGAGGTAATTAGGACAAATTGCCAATTCCCCTACCTTATTTTTCATAAAAAATATTCCTAAATATATTTAATATCCTCATATACATTTATATATCCTTATTTATACCTAAGATGATTGAATATGCCACAATAATGAAGTTGGGGCTCTGAGGGCTTAAGGAGGGTTTTAGGCCTTATAGGCCTAAACTGAACCTCGAGACCCTAGACCACCTCTAGGTGTATTAGTGAATTAAGGGTCTTATTATCACCATTTTATATCTAATTTAAATCTTTTTAACAATCTCACAACTACTTAGACCCTTATCTTTATCCTTCCTCCCTTCTAGGTTTGTCATGACCATCCTTGGCTTAGCTTGAGCGTTTGGACTAGTTGATGCCAGGGACTTGAATGGTTTGTATCCTTCTTTCCTTATTGTTAATGGATTTTTAACCCCCCATAAAATATAATTTCAATATTTTTTAACACTTATTTATAATTTAATTCTATTCTTATTGTAACAACTTGCTCTCCTAATCACACACACATAACTTGTGTGTTATGAACCCTAAGTCAAGATTTTGCAACTTTCTTGACCTAAATATATTTTGAAGGATGTTTAAGGTGATAAAACTAGAATAAAACCATTATAGGATCTCTCTCATATATTTTAACACCTTCCTCATTCAAACTAATATATATATAAGATAGGCAAACTTGTATGCACTAAGCTACTTATATATGCATGAGTTAGCTTGTTTAGTTATCCCTTCATGTCTCTTTTGTCCTTAAAAAACATAGCCTCTATATTATAATATTTTACTTGAGATAAATCCTTTATATGTATATATAATTCCATTACCAGAGTTGGAGACAACTTTCCTATAGTCTTATAGGTGATGGTTTGTGAAATTTGCCTATAAATGGAGTCCTTCTATAGGTCGATGAGTAAGAGAAGGGTTTCTACACCATGTTTGGAACATATTTGAACTTATATGAACTTAATTAAACTTTTTAATGTAGTAATATTCAAAAATATATGTAATTTTATTGCACTATACTACTTTTCTTGATCTCTCTATTTAATGTGTATATGACATTTCACTTCCAAGGTTGGAGACAACCTGTCTGTAGTCTTGTAGGTGGTGGTTAGGATAATTTGTCTACCAATGGAGTATTTTATAGGTTAGTGAGAAATATAAATGTTATTTAGGCCATACATAAAACATAGTTGGCCTTATTTAAAACTCAGTATCTTCCCTTAAGATAATCACTTTAATAAATATATAACTCTCTCTTGGATCTACCCAAGCTTAGCTGTAGGTGGAGATTTTGGGGAAAATATTTGAAGGATGGGCTTGGAATTGACCTTATAAGATTTGTCATTTTCCTATTCCACGTGTCTATATTTTGATTGAGTTTCTTCTCTCACATTTCTATTGGTCTTTCATTGTTAGATCTATTTTAATGACTAAATGGAATTTAACCCTTAACCTATACTTATAACTAATTAAATAATAATAATAATTTATTTATTACTATGGGGTGGAAACCTTATGTAAATAAATAGAAAAATTATATTTATTTAATTATTTACTAAGTTTTTATTAAAATATTTAATTAGGACATTAATCACTAAAGGTTCATTCAGGATATTGATTAACTAGGTTCATTTATTTATTCAGGTTGGACCCATTATTTATAATGGTCACCTCCATTCATATTTACATATAAATATGGTTTTCACTCTATGGTGATTATAACCTGATATCTTGACATTTAGAAGATATTTGGATTATCAAAAGGCTTGTGAAGACTTTAACGAGAAGAAGTGAGAAGTTGGAGTTGTATTGGGGTAAATTGTTTCTCTATCAATGAAAAATCACTTGGTGAGGTTTTCCCATGGTAAAATATTATGTTTATTGTGTTATTTTATTTGTGTGCTCCATTTATGCTTTGCTTATTAAATTTATTCTAGATCCATTTGTGTATTGCTTAATTTATAATTTCATCATAGAATCAAAACCACTGGAGATAATTTTGGTCGACAAGCATTGAGTCAAATATCAATAATTCAAATTTTAAATATTTTTTTATCAATCTTGAGTAATTGTATGGTTTTTTTCCTAAAGGAAATTTAAAAAAAAAACACCTTTGATGATATTGGGTGTTTAAGAGTCATATTAATGGATCTTTAACAATCAAAAACTCCATAAAGATCATTTAAAGCCTTTGTTAAAAGTCTATTTTAGCTCCATTTTCTTTCCCAAACTTCCATTGGTGTCACATATCAACCTTGTATGCCCACTATATGAAAGATAATTTTAGATTTTTCATTTCTCATATTTTTTTTAGGTCTGTAAAATGTTATTCATCATTTTTGAGGCCTACAAAAGTAATTAGAGAGGCTAGTTGAAGGAGAAATAAAGAGTTTTGAGCTCTTCACTCTTGTTTGGGCATCATAATACCACCTAGTAAATTGTTGGAGTAAAAAATTGATCTCAAAATCAGATTTTGAAGGTTCTATGTGATCTGGAAGGCCATTTGGAGGTGGTTGCAAGCTTTGCAAAACCTGATTTAGCCTCTTGTAGTTCTTGAAAACTCCCATGCTTCCTCCTTCAATGCCATTAATAATCATAGAGCATGATACAAAAATATTAAACTGGTAAGCTAATTTTTAAATACAAGTATTTAAAAAATAAAGTCTTTATTTAAATCTGTATTTTCCACCTATGCCTATGGACCCCATCTAAGATTTTTAAAAACCTTTTTATTTTCAAATTTAAAAATTAATGCTTGGATGTTAATATTTTTAATAAAAATATTTAATCCTAATTTATTTATTTAAAAAAAATCAAATAAAAAAAGATTAAATACAAGTTAGTGCATATATTGTATTTACATGTTTAGTGGGTGAGTTGGCTAGCTTAGTTTTGCTAAGATCACTTGCATGAGATAGGTGTTGACCATTTTTTGCATGACCAATTTGTGTTTCCCTTTGGCTCTTATAATTTCTCCCTTGCTCATTTTTTGTCTTTGTTCTCTTTCTTTGTTGTTTGTCTTTTCCCTTCAATTTCTCTTGGTTTGGGATCTTCTCCATTATTCTTTGTTTTTCCCCTTTGCCTTGTTTGTCTTATCCTATTGAGATTTGTTTTTCCCCAAAGAGCCTTTCAGAAGGTTTTCAAAGGGCCTTTCTTACCTTACCTTCTTCCCAAGTGTCCCTTCAAAAAAATTTAAAGGGAACTTTTCTTCTAAGTGACCATTCAGAAAAGTTCTAAAGGGCACTTTTTAGCCCAAGTGTCTCTTCAAACTTTTTTAAAGGGCACTTTTCTTCCAAGTGACCCTTTTGAAAAGTTCTAAAGGGCACTTTTATCCCAAGTGTCCCTTCAGACTTTTTTTAAGGGCATTTTTCTTCCAAGTGACCCTTTGGAAAAGTTCTAAAGGGCACTTTTTAGCCCAAGTGTCCCTTCAAAAAATTTTGAAGGGCACTTTTTATTCCAAGTGACCTTTTGGAAAAGTTTTGAAGGTCACTTTTTAGCCCAAGTGTCCCTTCAAACTTTTTGGAAGGGCACTTTGTCTTTGGAAATGCCCTTTGGAAAAGTTCTAAAGGGCCATTTCCTTTGGAAATGCCCTTCAATTTTTTTTGAAGGGACCTTGCACCTTCCCCAAGTGTCCTTTAGAAATTTTATGAAGGACACTTTCCCAAGTATCCTTTGGGAAAAGTTCCTAAAGGAACTAGCCATTGCCTTTCAGGAAAAATCCCCAAAATAATTCCTTCAGACAATTTTTTTGAAGGAATTACTTCAAGAAAATTTCCCAAAATAATAAACCTAACCTAATGGATCCCCATGATGTGCCACAGGATGTCAAATTTAATACAACCCACTAGCCATTGGGGTGCAAAGATGACATGATGCAAGACATCAAATTTAGGGTGGCCAACTAGCCATTGAGATTCAAATACATGACACGCCATAGGATGTCAAATTTAGGGTAGCCAACTAGCCATTGGGGTGAAACTTGGTTATGTGCCACAGGATGTCAAATTCATGCCTAAAGTCTTAAAATAAGAAGTAAAGACACTTGGAAATCCTGAACAACTATATAGTGTAAACTGGGTTTCCCAACAAGCTTTGCTTATGACTTTTATAAGTAGAAGCAATCAAATAACCCAAAAGAGCAAGTAAAAAGTAAAGTCACTTAGAAAACTTGAATGACTTTGTAATGCAAATCATGTTTCCTAACAATATTTGCTTATGACTTTTGTAAGTAAAAGCAATCAAAGATCTCAAAAGGGTAAAGATAGTGCAAATTGGGTTTCCCAACATGATTGACTTATATATTTATAAGTAAAACCATTCAAAATGCCTGAATGGGTCTATAGTGTAAAATGTAGGAGCTTTTAGGAGGAATCTAAGGTCCATAGCAATGATCTAAACCATTCCTTATGGAGGGTCATCTCACCATTGATTTTGTATTGATCCTAGTCATTTCAAGAGGGTGAATTAAAGAGAGACAAACTCCAACTAAATGAGAGAACAATTGGAATTAGTTTCACTAGGATGGTGATTGTAAACTATTTTAGAGGCTTTTATTTTGGTGCCCAAGAACTCTCTCTTATCTCTCTCTTTTGTTATAAATAGGACCCTTGGTCTCTTGTTTTATCATCCACAAATAGTATGATGAATCCATGATGGAATGTTTTTTCCATTTTCTTGATTTTGAGCAAAGAAGCATAATTCTATTTTCTTTCTAAGTTATAGACATTTGCCTGGGCATGCAAGAGACACATAGTGACAACAAGTGATGTTTTATCCTTATGTTATTTGTCCTTCATGATCTTGAGCAAAGAGTTGATCCAACAAGTCATGTAGAGTGAATTTTATCTATATGATATTTTTTACATGTGTAACTCTTTTTTGGACTATACAGGTTTTCTTTTCTAGCTATTTACCTTGTGTGATCTCATTAATTTTATCTCTACATTGAAATACTTATGTTAGAATATTTTAGAGCTTGAGTTATAAAATATAATTTGTTGTATTATGCATAAGTATAGAGCATCCATGTGGATAATAATTCTTGGTGTATCACCATTTTAGACTAGGCTTTTCATTTATGCAAAATTTTGACTCTGTTCACTCATACAAACTAGTTCAGTAGTTTTATTACACAAAAATATAATATAGGGAGCTATCCCTTTCAACCTAGAGGTTCATTTCCACTTATAGGCACACCCACAATCTTGTAAATGTCCCAACATTACCTAAATCTAGAAGAAGCCTAAACATTCCTCTTTTAGGGTACATGATTTGGATATAATAGTTCTGGCACACCTAGTGGGACCCAAATTATTGCTAAATCAAGGTGAATGTTGGTCTTGATAGGCCTAAAGTAGTATAAGTACCCCTAACCTAGAATTTGGTGACTCTAAAAGGGTGTGAATCCCTTGTTCTATACCAAGTTTTATGCATTATCCTACATGGTCTTGACAAGGTCCTTAATATTTTATAAACAAGCCCCTTCAGCTGAAGCTCTTCCTAAAGAAAAACACCCTGAACCACTCATAGCCCTATTCAATCCTTGGTAAAGAGGTTTTGGGGAAGAAACAGAAGAGGTTGAAGAAGTTCAAGGAAAGGAATAAGTTTAAGAATAAGAAGAAATAGTTGACCATAAGGGAAGAAGAGAAATGAGGGAAAGGGGAGAGATAGATAGACACCAACCCTTCCCTACTTTTAGTACCCAAACCCAATAGAGATTCTCTCATATGACCCCATCCCTCCAAATACTACCAAAAATCTTCCTAGTCTCAATGGAGAGGGTCCTATTACCTCATCTAAACATATTAGAGACATCTTTAATTTTTGTAATTTCCATAATGTTACCAAGGCCAACATAGACATTAAGCTACTTTTTATGTCTTTAAAATGCAAAGCACTTGACTGGTATATAATGTTGGAGGGGGATGCATTACAAGTTGGGATGATTTTTGAGACCTATTGGTGACAAGATTCAAAAATAAGAGTGATCATGATTCCCTAATACATCACCTGAATATAATAAGAAGAGGTCCAAATGAATCTATAGGAGATTTCAATGAGAGATATCAAAGAACATGGTATAGTCTACCATCAATCATGATAACTCCTCATAGTTTTGTATTACTAACATAACTTAAAGGGATTATGTCTATGGTGGTGCTAGATCTCTATTTTTTTGGGTTGTGATCGGTTATCTTTTCGGTGGTTTCAGGTCCATTTAAAACCTGTTTTTGCTACATCCTTGTAGTAGTTTTTAGACTTTGTCTGTGTTTTGGTTGCTCTATCTCTTTTCCTTGTACTAGGGTTTTAGGGCCCCTTAAAAACCTACTTTTACCATAATCTAAAACATACCTTAAAGGGATTGGTACTGATGTTGCTTTTATGTTGTAGTCATTGGGAGGATTCACTCTTCTAGGTGCATATGAGCTAGAAATTAAGGCTGAGAATAGCTTGATTCAGGATGGAAGACTCCCTCCAAGAGTTTTCATGAATTTATTGTCCCATAATTCAGTTAAATCTCCAAGCATGTCATAGGTTACCAATTCCAATGTGAATCCAAGATCCTTTCCCAAGAAGGTGGATAACATTGTGGACAAGGATGAAGAAATCAGAGCATTAAGAGCTCAGTTCAAGCAAGCTCAATATCAAACAAGTGCTCCTCCTAATGCATAATAATATCCTAAAAAAGGATATAGAGCTCCATCCCAATACAATTATCAAGGGATAGGACAAAATCAACAAGGTCACATTAGGAAACCTAATGCATATAATCCAAATTCTACTCCTCCCATAAAGGATGATGTTCTAGTTTAGGAAAAACTAGTACAAGGAGAAGATCGTGTGGACTAATGGGGGAACCTCAATGTCAATTTACACATGATGATGGAGGAAACAACTATGATTTCACTACATAAGAAGAAGCTAATCCTTACATGATAGTAGAAGAATCATATCCCAATTGAAGGGATAGTCTTGGAGAAGGCAATAGCCTAAGTGTGGGAATGATGAGTTTTCAAGTAAAAGATGATTTCATGTTGACTCAAGGAATGTCAATTGTAGCCAATACAAGGGCCAATAAGAGAGAATTAGGAGAAGGTCAAGATATATGAATAGTTCTAAGTGATGCCTCTTTAAGGACACAAAGCACAAATCAAAGTTTTGCACCTTCTACAAGACATGTTCCTCAATAAAAATAGAATGTAAATGCATCTATCAAGATTAAAACATAGTAGGCAATAACTCATTTATTACCATAAAAATGTAGGATAAAGTGAATACTATATCTCAAAATATTTTGGAATCATTAAAGAGCACTAATACAAGCATATCCTTTTGGGAGGTTTTACATATACTTGGTTAAAAGGAGCTTTTGCAAGAGCAATTAACAAGCATGTAGGTAGCTCCTTAATCTTCATGGCATCATAGTGTGGCTCTAAAAAATTCTCCAAATCATCTTTTGGAGCCTTCCACTAAAGATTAAAATCCTCCAACCTTCTACCTCAAACTCATTATGGGAGATAAGTTGGTCCGAAATTGTATTGTGGATAATGGAGCAAGCACTGTTGTTATGCCTAAAGTAGTGGCTAATAAGCTAGGTTTGAACTATGAGACACACAATAAAGGCATGTTGTAGTTGGATGGAACTCCAACCAAGATTGTAGGATTGGTAAAATGTTTGAAAGTGTTTTTACATGGCTGCTAAAGCTTCCCTGTCATACAAGATATTGTGGTGGTGGACCTTCTAGCATACTTTGCTATATGCTTGTCTAAGGACTTTATAACCAAGATAGGAGGATACCTTTCTACTGATTGGTCCTTTCTAGCTTTAAATACAAGGTATGGAACCAAGGTAATCATAATGACTTATCCCTTATTAAGGTTCTACATTGATCCATACTTGGATATAATGATAAATCAAAATTATGTACTCTGCAAAAAAGAAGAAATAATCCTAAATAGTGAAACATATTCTCCTCTTGAAGGTATTTCCAACCTCTATCTTAATAAGTAAAAAAATGAAACACATGGCCTTGATCCTTACACTTTCATTGAGGAAACTTATTTGGGAGTTTACTACATGCATAAGGAGAATGTCCCAATTCTTTCACTCACCAATGAAGACCATGAGCTTGATGGTGGATGGGAAATGTTCTTTGATGGTTTAAGGAGAAAATTAGGCATAGGATTTGGTGTCATGTTGGTTTCCCCATAAAATAATCATTACTACTATTCTTATAGGTTTCACTTTAGATGTACTAACAATGTGGCAAAATATGAAGGCTTAGTTCATGGTCTCCAATGGGCAAAGAAGAGATGAATCAAGCTTTTGAAAGTCTATGGAGATAGTGAGTTGGTAATTCATCATTTGAGAAGTCAAGACACAACCAATAAAACCTTTTTAAACTAATAAAAACATAAGGTATGGGATTTATTTGAGTATTTTGATGCCTTCAACATCTAGTCCATACCAAGAGACTTAAACAAGCACGCTGATAGATTGGCTGCAATAGGAGCATGTTTTGACTTAGTTGCTGATGTTGAACAAGAGAAGTATCAATCCCATATCAAAATCATTATGATAACTTCCATTCTAGATAATGGAGTGTCATGGAAAGTGTTTAAAAGTGATGAACACATTGTAAATTTTTTGAAAAATGAGGTAGGCTTCTCTTTAAGAAATCAAAAGAAGTTTCATGATCATTATAAAGAGAAAATTATATAGCTAAAGACAAATAAAATACCCAAGGGGATGATTAACTTGTAGAGTTTCTTCAATGAATATGATCAATATAAAATCCAAAGAATGAACATGTCAATAAAAGAAGATAACTATGAGAGGGTTTTGATTTTCAATGATAATTTTTTTAAGATTGATAAAGCTTGTTCCAAGCTAGAAAGGTAAGATTTTATTGCGTTATCTAAAGAGTTTCATGACATATTTTCCTAGGAATAAAAACACTTGAAAGGATTTAACCCAAGTCTATCTCATCACACTATTGATTTGGAGCATGGAGCTAAACCAGTAAGACAAAAGCAAAGACCTATCAACCCCAAAGTAGAAGAACTCATGAAGAAATAGCTGACCAAATTGACTGAGTCTAGGATTATCTTTCCTACCAAGAACTCAACTTGGGTAACTAACCTTGTTCTAGTTCAAAATAAGAATGGAGATATTAGACTCTATGTGTATTTTCATGATCTAAACAAAGTGTCTTTCAAGGATCATTATCTACTCCCTTCCATGGAACAAATTTTGCAAGTTGTTTTAAGTTCTCAACATTTCTCACTTCTTGACAGTTATTCAAGTTATAATCAAATATTGGTAAATGAAGGGGATCAATTCAAGATATCCTTCACCACTAAGTGGGGGATCTTTGACTACAAGAAGATATCATTTAGTTTATCCAATGTTAGAGATATATTTTAAAGTGCAATGGACATGGCTTTCAAAGGTTTGATCAATAAGTTTTTTCTTGTTTACCTTGATGATATAACCATTTTTTCAAAAGATGCTACTAATCATATGGGGCATATAAGGCAAGTGTTTTATAAGTGTAGAGAGTATGACATATCCCTCAATCCAAAGAAGTGCATCTTCACTGTCCATGAAGGTAATCTTTTGGGTTATGTTGTTTTAAAAGAAGGCTTATCTATTTACCTCGAAAGGATTGAAGATATTCTAGGCTTCTCTTTGCCTCAACACAAGAAAGGGATACAATGTTTCTTAGGAAAAATAATTTTTTTAAGTAGGTTTATCCCAGAATTTACAACTATGGTAAAGCCTATCACAACCATGCTAAAAAAGAACCAAGTTTTTACTTGGACAAAGGAAGGTAAACGTAGCTTTGAGGAAATCAAGAAAGTAATTGCAACATCTCCCACTCTCTTAAACCCAAATTTTTCTAAGGATTTCATTCTTTATACTTTTTCTAACATTGATACAATCTTAGTTATGCTTATGCAAAAAGATGATGAAGATGTCAAGTAGCCAATTGCTTTCTTCAACCAAGGCTTAGAAGACTATGAAGTGAGATATTATTTTCTTGAGAAGTAAGCTTTAACCATCATTAGAGTTTTTAAAAATTATAGGCATATGGTTTTTAACAACAAGATCCATGTCATGGTTTCCCATCTTAACACCAAGGAGTTTATTCTAAGTAGGGATCTCAATGAGAAGAGCTGGATGGATCAAGAAGGTGATGGAATATGACATTGACATCAAGGTAACCAGCCTAGTAAGAGGAAGAGGTTTATGTGAGAACTTAGCATCTGAATTTCAAGAGCCAAAATAAAAAGCCTTGGTAAATCAAGTTCAATACCAACTAGTTGATCAAATGCAAAATCAAAGTTAGACACAAGACATCATTAGTTTTATTCAAAATGGTGAGTGTCCTAATGGCTTGAACAAATCTCAAAGAAGGTATTTTAGACTACAAGCTATTCTTTAGTGTCTTATGGATGGCATTATCTTTAATAGGGATTTGAGCAATGTGTTTCTAAGATTAATTAACAATGACCAATTTGATATGCTATTAAAAAATTTCCATAATGGTGCAGATGATGGTAATTTTCTCCTAAAACAACTACAAAAATAATGAGAGTTGGTTACTATTGGCCTAGTCTTTTTAAGGACTATTATAATTGGGCTAAGGTTTGTCATCAATGTTCTTTCTTTATTAGAAAACAAAATATGTTTTCCTTTCTATTGAATCCTATCCAAGTGGACCAACATTTCATGCAATAGGGCCTTGAATTCATTGGCATGATCAACCCTCCATCAAGTGTTGGGAACAAATGGATATTTACTACTATATACTACTTCAAAAGATAGGTAGAGGCTATTTTTTTGAAGGAAGCAAATGAAAATTCAATCTTGGAGTTCTATGATGACATTATAACAAGGTTTGGAGCTCCTCATGTCATCATCTTAGATAATGCACTTGCTTTCATAAGTGCTAAAACTTTTGATTGGGAAGCAAAGAGTGGAGTTCATTTAAGTACCTCATCTAACTACTACACTTAAAATAATGGATTGGTTGAGTCTATCAATAAGAACCTCATCAAGATCATCAAGAGGACATTAGAAACCAATCAAAGAGCATGGCATAGCAAGCTGAAGATAGCCTTATGGGTAGACAAAATCACTCCTAAGAACTCAATTGGTAATTCTCCCTTTGTACTTGTCTATGGGAGAGAAGCTAGGATATCCATATCATAAGAGATCCCTACCTTAGAACTTTCATAATAGCTATAATTACTTTAAAACACTCCCATGGAGGTCATACTAATAGTATTAATGTAAATACAAGAGGTAAGAGATGATGCAAACAAATATTTAGAATACCATCAATTTCTCATGAAGAAATCCTTTTGACAAAATGGCAAGGGAAAGAGTGTTCAAAGAAGGTGACTTGGTTTTGAAATGGGATGAAGATAGAGAAAAATAAGGCAAACATACAAATTTTGATACTTTTTGGAGTGGTCCTTACATCATCAACAAGTGTAAGCAAAGAAACTCCTTTCAACTATCCAAAATGGATGGAGAATAGCTACCTATTCTAGTGAATGGCATACTTTTGAATCCTTTCTTTTGACCCTTACTAGCCATGTTTTGTATATACCTTATTTTGGTGTGTTTCCTTTGTTGTGTTTATTCTCCCTAAGTTCTTTGGAGAATAGTGTTTCACTTTTAGGTGTTTTATTTCCTTTTTTTAGTTGTGCGTGTGTCTCTCTAGCTTGTGTTTTCATCCATGGCTTATTCTTTCAACTCTTGTTTGCCTTGTGTGACTCCATTCCCAATGGAAGGATTTAGGTGACTAGTCTTATGACATATTAGGCATGTCTCCCCTAGAAATTTCTAGAATGTTGACCATTTTCTACATGATTAGTTTGCGTTTTCCCTTTGGATCTTTTCATTTCTCCCTTTCTCATTTTCTGTGTTTAGTCTCTTGCTTTATTGCTTATCTTTTCCCTTCAGCCACTCTTGGTTCAGACTCTTCTCCCTTGTTCTTTATTTTTTTCCTTTGCCTTGTTTGCCTTACCCTATCAATCTTTATTTTTCCCTGAAGTGCACTTTGAAAGGTTTTTAAATGGCCTTTCTAGCCTTGCCTTCTTCCCAAGTGTCCCTTAAAAATTTTTTGAAGGGCACTTTTATTCCAAGTGACCCGTTGAAAAAGTTTTGAAGGGCACTTTTTAACCCAAGTGTCCCTTCAGACTTTTTTGAAGGGCACTTTTCTTCCAAGTGACCCTTCAAAAAAGTTTTAAAGGGCATTTTTTATCCCAAGTATCCCTTCAGACTTTTTGAAGGGCACTTTTTATCCCAAGTGTTCCTTTGGAATTTTCTAAAGGGAACTTTTCTTTCAAGTGACCCATCAAAAAAGTTCCAAAGGGAACTTTTTAGTCCAAGTGTTCCTTCAAAAAATTTCAAAGGGCACTTTTTTTCTAAGTGACCCTTTGAAAAAGTTCTGAAGGGCACTTTTTAGCCCAAGTGTCCCTTCGAAATTTTTCAAAGGGAACTTTATCTTTGGAAATTCCCTTCAAAAAAGTTTCAAAGCACCATTTTCTTTGGAAATTCCCTTCAAATTTTTTTGAAGGGACCTTATGCCTTCCCCAAGTATCTTTCAGAACTTTTTTGAAGGACACTTTCCCAAGTGTCCTTTAGGAAAAGTTCCTAAAAGAACTAGCTATTGTCTTTTAGGAAAAATCCCTGAAACAATTCCTTCAAATAAATTGTTTGAAGGAATTACTTCAAGAAAATTTCCCAAAATAATAAACCCAACCCAATGGATCCCCATGACATGCCACAAGAATTCAAGTTTAATACAGTCCACTAGTCATTGGGGTGTAAAGATGACGTGCCATAAGATGTCAAATTCAGGGTGGCCAACTAGCCATTGGGATTTAAAGACATGAAGTGTTGTAGGATGTCAAATTTAGCGTGGCCAACTAGCTATTAGGGTGTAACTTGGTGACATGTCACAAGACATCAAATTCAAGCCTAAATTCTTCAAATAAGAAGTAAAGTTAGTTATAAATACCAAATGTCACTGTAGTGTAAATCAAGTTTCCCAATAAGCTTTTCTTATGACTTTTATAAATAGAAGCAATTGAAGAACCTGAAAGAGAAAGTAAAAGGTAAATTCACTTAAAAAACTTGAATGAATCTGTAGTGTAAACTAGGTTTCCCAACAATCTTTGCTTATGAATTTTATAAGTAAAAGCACTAGAATAACCAAAAAGGGCAAAGATAGTACAAATTAGGTTTCCCAACATGCTAGACTTATAAATTTATAAGTAAAGCCATTCAAAAGGACTGAATGAGTTTGTAGTGTAACATGCAAGAGCTTTCAGGAGGAATCTAAGGTTCACAATATTAATCTAAGCCATTTATTATGGAGGGCCATCTAACCATTGATTTTGTAGCGATCTTGGTCATTTTAAGAGGGTGAATCAAAGGGAAGGACAAACTCCAACTGAATGAGAGAACAACTAAAATCAATTTCACCAGGATGGCAAATGTAAACCATTCTAGAGGATTCTATTTTGGTGCCTAAGATCTCTCTCTTCTCTCCCTCTTTTGATATAAATAGGACCCTTGGGCTCTTATTTTATCATCCACATATAGTAATGCAAAACCCTTCTAGAATGTTTTGCCATTTTCTTGCCTTTGAGCAAGAAGCATAGGTCTATTTTATTCCTAAGTTCTAGGCATTTTACTAGGCATGCAAGAGACACAAAGTGACAACAAGTTATGTTTTATCCTTATGTTCTCTATCCTTCTTGCTCTTGAGCAAAAATTTGATCAATAGGTTATGTAGAGTGCATTCTAGTTGTATGAGATTTTCCACATGTGTAACTCTTTTTTGGACTATATAGGTTGTCTTTTCTAGTTTTTAACCTTATGTGATCTCATTCATTTTGTCTCTACATTTAAATAATTATTTTATAATATTATATAGCTTGATTTATAGACTATATTATACTATATTGTGCATAAGTATAGGGCATACATATGGATACTAATTCTTGGTGTATCACCATTTTATATTAGGCTTTTCATTTATGCAAACTTCTAACTCTTTTCACTCATACAAATTGGTTCAAAATTTTTATTTCAAAAAAACTAATACAAGGAGATAGCCCTTTCAACCTAGAGGTTCATTTCCACTTATAGGCACATCCACAAGCTTGAAAATGTCCCAATATTGCCCAAATCTGGAACATGCCTAAATAACCCTCTTCTAGGGTGCAAGATTTGGAGACAATAATAGGTCTTGTGTTCAAGACCCCCCTTAAACAATTTTTATTTTTTTTACTTTATCAAATTAATTTCAATTTTAAAATTACATTTATTTTTCTTCGTTTGTGTGCCAAGACTCATGTGTTAAAAAAACCTAGTTAAACTGTTGACATTATTTTAACATTTGACCTAGTCAAAACTTAGATAAGATAGCCATGTGAATAGTCAATATTTAGGTTTTGACACATTATAGATGCATTTATGTGGTCAAATTTTTGTTTAAAAACTTACTTTTATTAATTTATAACCTTTTTTATTAATTGTGCTTAGGTGGTCAATGTGAATGAGACTCTTTCAACACCTAGAATTATGCAACATTAATTTATATTTTTTGCTTTGGTTACCATCTAAATTATATATCTAAATATATTTTCATGCGTAATTCAATTTATTTTGAAAATAGTTTAAAAAAAATTATTTAAAAAGGTTAAATCATAAAATTATTCTTATTTTTAGTGTATTTTGTGACACTTATGATACTTGCTTTGTTGTAAATTTGTGAAAATTTCTTGCTTTATCAAGATTTAATTTGAAAAAATAGTACGTATTTACTTTTTTAAATTTTTTTTAATTATCAATGAATTTTAAATTCAAACTTAAAAGTTATTTCTTAATCATTTGGATATTGTCGTGTTTAAAGGGAAGTCATGGCTTCACCTCACTTTTCCTTAGACAAATCCTAAATGCTAAATAGAAATAAATATAACATATGTAAAATTTATGTTAAAGATGAATTCATGGCCTACAAACTATATAATATTGTCATTAGGATTGATAAATCTCCATCTAGATCTCATGTGACCCCTGAGCTTACCAATTTATTTCAACAAAAAATTTAGGAAGCTATGTCCATTATCTTGTAAAGTGTTGAGGATGAATTCCTTCTCCACATTGGCAATTAAGAATATCCTTTAAAATCTTGTAAAATTCTTGAATCCATGCATAAGGGCACTCATCTCTCAAATATCATTAAGTTAATCTTTGAATTACTAACAACACCTATGAAAGGTGATGAAAAAATTGTGAATTTTATAACTAAAATTAAGAATATTAATGATCAGTTAGATGGTTGTAATTGTAATTTGATTCAAGATAAATTAATTTATTTTATCATTCAATTAAACATTCATGAAGGAATTATAAATTTCATTTCAATTTTGAATTCTAAGTATCAAATTGAGCAAGATATCCCTAACCTTACCACCTTGTCTACTCTCCTAATTCAAGAAGAGCAAGTTATGATCAAATTTGATTCTAAAGATAATTCCACTTAGGCACTTCTCACCTTAAATAATGTTTTTTATAAAAACAAAAACCATAAATCTAACCCTAATGTTGTTAAAATAAAAAATGGGAACAAGGAAATTAGTAATAAGAATCATAAACCTAAATTTAATGAAAATTGTAATTTGTGTGGTAAATTTGGTCATAAAAGAGAAACCTATTATAGAAATAAAGATAGAATTAACAATCAATCTTGTAAAAATAATAAAGGGAAGAAATATAATTAAAATAAGTAGAAGAATCAAAACCCTAATCAAAATAACAATTATGATCATAATGTTATTGCTTTATATGTTACTTTATTTGATTCAAATGAAAATGAGTGGATCTTATATAGTAGTGCATCATGCCATATGACATGCTGATATAATATTTTATATGATTATAGAGGTATCTCTACAAGAATTTACTTAGGAGATAATTCATTTTTAGAAACAACTAAACATGAAAAATAAAAATAATTAAATATTATTATTAATGATTTTTTGTATGTACCTAAGCTTAAAAACAATTTGATATCTTCTTCGCAAATTATAAATGATAATTTGATTGTAACATTACTTAAAGATAGTTGGTCCATCAGAAATCAATCTCATTCCTTGATTATTGAAGGTGTTTAAAACAATGGTTTATATATCTTCTCTCCTTCTAGATGTTTACTTTCATCGCATAATAAAAATGAATCTTAGTTATGGTATGAAAGATTAGAAAATGTTAATTTTATAAGTTTACATGATATATATATATATATATATATATATATATATATATATATATATGAACAATATTATTGTTGTATTTCCTTTTATCCCCTCTCATCATGAAACTTATGAGGGTTGTTTATGCGGTAAACAATATACTAACCCCTTTCACAAGAATCATGATATGAATTCCTCTCATCCTTTAGATTTAATTCATAGTGATGTTGTAGGAACTCTTGAATTTATATCTCTTAATGGTTCCTTATATATTATTAAATTCATTAATGATTCTACTAGAATGAAATGGTCTTATTTCATTAAAAATAAATCTAATGTTTTATCTAAGTTTAAAGAATGTAAAGCCTATGTTGAAAATGCATCTAATTTTTTATTAAGAGATTAATAATTGATAATGGTAGAGAATATGTTATTAAATATTATTATTTTTATTACATTAGTTATGGTATTCAAAGGGAACTAAAAACTCCCTATTCCTCTAAATTAAATGGTATTTTTGAAAGAAAAAGTTGTACCATCATAGAAATGGCTTGGACCATGTTGCAATCTACAAAAGTTCCTTAATTTTTATGGGTTGAATCCATGAAAACTATTATTCATATTCTAAATAGAGTCCCTACCAAATCCTTGCATATTTATAGCCCTTTAGAAATATGGACTAAAAATAAACCTAGTGTGGCTCATCTTAGGATTTTTGGTAGTCCTACTTCTATCTTTGTTCATAAATTTAAAAGGAAGAAGTTTGACCCCACTTCATATTCTTTCATATTTGTAGGATATGGAGGTTATAAAAAATGTTTAAGAGTTAATGATCCCTCTAAATTTTATATTATTGATAGTAAGAATGTTCTTATTCTTGAAAAATCTTTTTGTGAGCTCTCTATGGATCCTGAGTGTTCTTCTGTTGATGAACCTAACTCTCATGTTTCTCCTTGTGATGAAATAAATGTCCTTGAGAAAGTTGATCTAGTTATGGATAACTTAGAGTATAAAGAATCCCATAAGTTTCATGTTCAATCTAAAATACCTAAATGGGTAAAATCCCTAATTCAATTCTCTAATGTTGATAATCTTAATAAACTAACTAGAAATCAACATTCTTATCATGCATTAATAGCTATGTATGAATGTGAACCTCAATCCTTTGAAGAAGACACTCAAGATGATATATGAAATGTTTCTATGAAAGCTAAATATAATACCTTAATTAAAAATAAGACTTGGTACCTTGCCACTCCTCTACCTAAAAGGCATATTGTCAGTTTTAGGTGGATTTATAAAATCAAATATAATTCAATTTGTAAAATTGACAAATTTAAAGCTAGATTAGTTGCTTGCGAGTTTATTCAAAAACCTAGGATTGAATATATTGAAACCTTTATTCCTATAGAAAAAAGAGTATTGTTAGACTTCTTATTGCTCTTGCAAACCAAAATGGTTGGGTTATCCACCATATGGATGTCAAGAAAGCATTTATAAATAGTTATTTACAAGAATAAATCTACATGACTCAACCTAAAGGTTTAATTGACCCCAATATAGAACATTATGTATGTAAGTTAAATAAATCTTTGTATGATTTAAAACAAGCTCCTTGAGCTTGGTTTTCTAAAATTAATTATTTTTTTGAAGAATTATGTTTTTAAAGCTTCTATTTAGATAATGATCTCTTTGTTAAAGTTTAAAATGGTCATTTGATTCTAATTATATTATATGTTGATGATTTGTTGATTAATGGTGATGTAACTAGTTTAATTCATAAATATAAGGATGAATTAAGTCAAATGTTTGAAATGACTAATCTAGGCATTCTATATAATTTTTTAGAAATGGATATATTTCAAGATAAACATTTTATTGTTATATTACAATCTTAGTATGCTCATAATATTCTTGTTAAGTTTAATATGCTTTATTGTAAATATTCTTCTAGTCCTAGTGAAGTTGGTATTAAACTTGATCCTAAACTTGCATGTGAAAAAGCTATCCCTACTTTGTATAGACATCATATTAAAAGTTTGATTTATCTAACCATTATTAGGCCAGATATTTCATATGCTATCAGTGTTGCTTCTAGATTTATGCAGGATCGTTATTTGGATCATTATAAATTAGGTAAATATATTATTTATTATATCAAAGGAATAGTTAATTATGGTTTATTTTATTCTTCCATTGAATATGATAAATTATATGGTTATTGTGATTCTGACCATGATGGTGATATGTTAGATCAAAAATCTACTTCTAGATATGTGTTTAAGTTTGGCGCACGTGCTATCACTTGGAGCAACAAGAAGCAACCTACTGTCTCTCTCTTCTATAGAAGTAGAGTAAAAAAAGTGTTATGGAAGCTATCATAAAAGCTATGTGGATATGTATATTTTTGGGAGAAATTAATTTGGATGTTTCTTAGAGACCATCTTTCATTGTGATGGCTAAAGTTGTATAACTCTAAAAAGAAATCTAGTGCAACATCAAAGAACTACACATATTAAAGTAAATGTGTATTTCATCTGAGAAAATTTCTTCAATGGTGATATTAATTTACATTTATATCCTAAAGATGAAAAAGTTGAAGACATATTCAAAAATCCACTTGGTGCTACCAAGTTTTTTTAGTTTCATGCAATGATGGGCCTCTCAGAGTTGCCATTAAGGGGCAGTGTGCATGATAATGCCACCTCTTAATGGCAATTTGTAATTTATTCTTCTATATACTTCTTTTAATTTGTAAAGTATTTTAAAAACTTTGTGTGGAAGTTATTTGATTCATGTAAACTTTGTGTGAAAGTTTTACTTTTGTACCCTAATACATTAAAAGCATAATTTGTAATGGAGATCCTTATGCTATAAAAGGCTCCAAATATGCTTACTTATCTTTTCATGAGAAAGAGTGAGATGTAATATCACAATCATGCTATCCTCAACTTACTTTTGAGTAGTTTATGGATTATAATTCCTTTTGTTTTAAAAGTTGACTTTTTGCATGATGAAGGTTTTTAAATCCTTCAAATTTTTCAAATAGTATAGTTCTTTTATGATGACTATGACATTTATTCCCTCTTAGCATTAAGGGGGAATGATAGAGCTATTTTAATGACTAAGTGGTAATTTAACCCTTAGCCTATACTTATAATTAATTAAATAATAATAATAATAATAATAATAATAATAATAATAATAATAATAATAATAATAATAATAATAATAATAATTTATTTATTACTATGAGGTGGAAACCTTGTGTAAATAAATAACCATATTATATTTATTTAATTATTTACTAAGTTTTTATTAAAATATTTAACTAGGATATTAATCACCAAAGGTTCATTCAGGATATTAATTAACCATACTCATTTATTTATTTGGGATGGTTGGACCCATTATTTACAATGGTCACCTCCCTTCATATTTACTTATAAATAGGGTGTTAACCCTATGGTGAATACAACTTGATATCTTGACATTTGAGAGATATTTGGATTATCAAAAGTATTGTGAAGACTTTTTTGAGAAGTGAGAAGTTGGAGTTGTATTGGGGTAAATTTTTCTATATCAATTAAAAATCACTTGGTGGGTTTTTTTTACCTCTTTGAGGTTTTATCATAGTAAAATATCATGTGCAGTGTGTTAATTGATCTATGTGATCTATTTATTCTTTTCTTATTAAATATCTTCTATATCCATTCTATGTATTACTTCATTCATAATTTCATCATTAATGGTATCATATAGACTTTTGGCCTCACTCCAGACCTTAGGCTTTTTCATGAGTACTTAGACTTGTAGGTGCATCACATAGTCTTTTGAAGTTTTGAGTCAAAAAACCAAAGCCTATTATGAGGTGGAAATATCCTAATAAGGCCACTACATAACATATATTCTTTAGAGGACCTCATGTGGATTGTCACTCCCCATTCAAGACCATTTATTGAGAACCTAAACATCCCTATCTATATCCTCAAAAAGTAAATGCATTGGAGCTAGTGGACCAAGAATCTTGAGGGAGAAATATAAACTTAAGAGTTCATAAAAACCTTAAACAATGCTAATAAACCTTAAACCCTAATAAAAGGTTTATGAATGCATTTGGATCTAGTTCATGGGTTTTATACTCAAGAGTTATAATGAGGCTTGTTCCTTCTGAGAGAGGGTCTCCTTCATGTTCCTAAAACATATCTACAACCTAAATAAGACACCATTCATATGTTCTTATCTTGAAGATGGACTTCCATGAGGACAAGTTAAATCATGATTGAAGCTTGTTTCCTTCTTCCCCATGGTTTTTGTTGATAAGCTTTAAGGGGATTTATTATGACTAAATGGTGATCAATTTAGGTATATGAATAACCTAGAAGAATCCATGGAAAATTTCAATGATCATTTTAATTCTCTTTTCCATAAAACACTAAAAATTTTGTACATGACCTATAATCTACTAACCTAAGGAGATTGTGTGTTGATTAATCCTTACAAGTACTATGAGAACATGCTCACAGGGGTATAAAATACTCAAAATGTTTTTTTATACTTTTATTTATGCTTATTATATCACAAAAGGCTCAAAATTTTCATAAATCTACCTATAACTGAGCTTATAGGGTTTGTCAAGGGGTTAAAACCACCTAGAGGTCTTAGTTATTGTTCATAAATATTAGGGCCCTAATCTAAAAACTAATTCCACTAATTAAAATCCAACTAGGGACCTTTCCTTTGTATAAGAGCTTGGGCTCTGACTCCCCCCATATGGACCATACCATCTATCTTAAATTGGCCCTTGTGAGCTTGCCAAGGTCTCGATGGAGATCCTGCTACCATTTATATCTTTATCTACACATTTGAGACATGATTACTTCTATGAGGTGCCTTCAAAAACCCCAAATGAGGTTTATAAACATCTTATAACCCTGAATATATCGTAAAAGTCCATACAAGTATGAAAACACCTACAAAACATCATTTTCTTACATTTTCTCAGGTTTGAGATCTTGAAATACCATTGGTGGGAAAGAGGAGGGAAATAAGGAGTAAAAAATGCTTTAAAAATAGGGAGTATAGAAGGAGAGAAGGTTTAAATTCATTTTTCCACATGTGTGGGGCCCTTTGTAGTGGGTGAAAGGCATTTGAACCTTAAATTTTTTTTTGTTACATATAAAACCATCTTAGAAGGATATTATGATGATAATAAGGCCCTTTTGGAGGATTTTAACTCTTGATAATGTCTTAATTAGGTATTATGGGTCAAAAAATAGTAATGTTCATGGTTTCTATACCCCTTAGAAGGAAGAATATGCATAACTTCAAATGAAGCATCAATTGAGGAGAATAAAGCCCTTAACATCTGTTAAAGAACCTTAAAGTATGATAAAGATTTACACAAGAGTCATCATCCTTATTAAAATTATACCCTAATATCATGAATTATATCCCATTTATATAGGTTTTGGCATGTTTAAATGATCATATGACTGGATATGGACTGTAATATGTTAGATCACCTTTCATGAGTTTATTTAGACCATAGGGAACACCTTAAGTCTTGATACACGCTCTTATACATAGTTAACACAAAATGAAACCTTGAAATAGCCTAAATAAATGTTAGATAAGGAGCACCATGACACTTTCAACATGATTCATTACTTGAACATGTTGCTTCACCTCCTAAGGACAACTAACCTCCTCTTTGGTTGCCAAGACACTTTAAAGACATAATAAGGTGATTGTTGACCATTTTGACCATAAGTCAAAATGGGTCAACCTCCTATAGTCAAAACTTGATATAGGGGTATAATATTATTTAATAAGGTGTTTTATGGTTTATTTAATGTCATTTAATATGTTTTTAGCCTTGGTCATAGATCAAATTAGTCCTTAGGTTTTGGTATCATTTAGGGGTCATAAATGAGCATTACATGCAAGTGGTATAGGTTTCAAGGTGTACATGTGTTTTAAAACTCTTTAAAATATCCAATGTGTTATTACCTATTAGACATGTTATATTATAACTAAAAACTTGTAGGTTATAACTGAAAAATAAGAAAACAACTACAAAATAAGGAGTTTCAAGAGGTGTATGGCCTATGAGAGAGAATGGCACATGGAAGAATATGTGGAATGAATTTTAAACTTAATTAGACTCAATTACATGATTTAAATTATCTATAAGTTCCAAAAATAGTCAAAAACCATTCTTCTCTCCTATCACTCCACCATGCACATGAAAATGGTTAATAGGTTTTTTGGTTGGTACAGCTAGTTTGAGAAATTCTAGGTAAAATTCCTCTTAGGGTTGATATTAAACTTGGTTAAATTAAATTTCATGTTTTTATTATAAATAATGGTTACCTATTCTTTATGAACCATCTTTAACAAGTTGACTATGTTTATTTGCTTACTATTTCCCATAACCTATAGGTTTTGATCTTGTTTGAACTAGTCCTTACAACTCAGTTAGTGATTTTGATTCTAGATGATTTTGAATCTATCATATAATTATTTCCATGCTTATTTTCATGTTTGTAAATTATTTCATGGACCAAATATTTCAAGGTTATAAGTTGATGTTCCAGGTGAAGTTATAGTCATTTTCAATACTTGTAGAAAGTTTGGTTCTCTATAAAGGTTTCAGGTGGATGATATAAGATGTGTTCCATGTTTCATGTTATTAATATATCATTATTCCCATGTTTGGTCTTAAAAGATCATATATTGAGTAAATACATAGTCATGTGGAAACATAGTCAGCTTTTACTTATTTCTAATTTTAATCATGGTGTCTTGAAGTTTAAAACGTCTATGGGAAGTATTTAAATAGTTTAAATATGATTAAAAATATTATTTAATCATAAACATCAAAGTAAAGGTACTTCAAACACCATATTACAATCTATTATAGTTATTTGGACTACAGATAGTGATGACTCATGTACAGAAGAATCCTGATGATTAGGGATGAAAAAAATGAATGGCAGATAATTTATACAATCCCTACCCATTATTTAAATCATGAAATATATCCCTATTCAGTTATGGGATGTTCCAAAAGGGCCAAATGGTGAAGGACATTTTTTGAGCAAGTAAGAGGAGTCATACACCACATTTTAGGAGTTTCATGCATTTGAGGGCCACTTGTCCTATCAAAACTTTCATGGTCTATCTCAAACTCATTATCATACATGTATAACTCCTTTTATTATCATGACACATGTCCTAGTGACCCTTTAACTTCATTCTCTTATCCTCTCTCTAATTATATAAGTAGTAGCCATTTTGTCTATTGTAAACTAATACCACACCATGTATGGCAAAGTCCTACTGGAATGACATTTTAGTTTTCATTTAAAAATTAATTAAATTCTATTTTTTATTTCATGAACAATTTTATAAGTTTTCAAAGTGATTTATGGTGATGTAAATTGATAATATTCTATCCTTTCTTTCCTCATCCTCATGTTTATGCAAGATTTCTTATTCTAAAAAGTCATATAGAGTATATTCAAGTGTGTTAGTCTCTTTTCAAGATTAAATTATTTCTAAGAGTGTGAATTACACCCTCTAGTTCACTTACCTTATTTTGTTTCTTTCATCTCACCTCTATATTGAAACATTGATGTTATAACACTTTGGGAATTTGAAGCTAGTTTATATGCTTTTTTTCATTATGATAAGAATATGATGGTCATGTATAAATCATATTATTGTATCACCCCCTTAGATTAGGTTAAATTCATGTAATTTATAACTCTTTTCCCCAAAATCAAGCACTAGTTTAGGTGATAAGAATTTCAAGATACATTCAGGTAGCTAGCCCTTAAGTCTAAAGGCTCACTTATACTATAGGTACACCCACATACTTGGTAATGTTCCCATGTTTCCCAAATATATAATATTATTTAAAATCCCATTATAAGGTGAAATATTTGGTGACAAAAATTATAGCACTCTTAATGGGACCCATTGTATTCAAGACATCTTATCAATGTGAATGTTAGTCTTAACAATATAATCTATAAATTGGTGTGCTAATCAGCATTTGGAAACTACATCAAGGTAAAATCTAGTTCAAGGCCATTAATTTGTCATAGAATTGATTTCATAATTCATGGTTCTTAATAGGTCATCATATAGTAGAGTGTTCAACCCCATTAATCCACCTATTCATCTTGAACTTCCTCTTGAAGTCCAATATCCTCATCCTAATTTGCCCTTTGAATACCATGACGATTTTTCTAGCCAAGGAAGTGAAGAATTGAAAGAAATTGAAGATCTTGAAGAAAACATGGAGAGTCCTCATGCCTTCCCTACCTTAAATACCAAGAATCCAATTCACCTTCAATAATATGATTCCATTACTATTAATTCCATAAAATGTATACCTACATTCAATGGTGAAAGTCATGTTACACCTATTGAAGACATTAGGGATATCTATAACTTTTATAGTTTTCTCAATGTCACTTAGAGAAAATTTCCATTAGACTTATTTCTATGTCCCTTAAAGGGAAAGATATTTATTGGTATAGTAATTTAGAAGGTGGATGCATCACATCATTGGATGACTTTAGAGTGTTTCTAACTTCAAGGTTTGAAAATGAAAGTGACCATGCCTCTCAAATACATCATCTCAATGTGATCAATAGAGGCTCCAAGGAAACAATGCATGAATTCAATGATAGTTTTAAAAAGACTTGGTATAGATTGCCTCCTCCCATGAGGCCACCTACTAGTTTTATGTTCCCTACCTACTTTAGATCCATCAGTATTGAAATTTCTATCATGCTCCAATCCATGGGTGGTTCCACTCTTACCGAAGCATATAAACTTATCATTAAAGCTGAAAATGGTCTCATTAAATATATAAGGTTTCCTCCTAAGCTTTATATGCTTCTATTTTCACTTAATTATTCTAATAATCCAAGTGTACCCAAAGTTTATAATGTTAATACCAAGCCTAGAGCTACTCCCAAGAAGGAATAAAATGGCATGGATCCTTATGAAATAATTCAAGCATTATAAGATAAGCTTAGGAAAGAGAAAATGAAAAAATGTGCCTATCAAAATAGTTATCCTTATCAACAAAAATATGGTCAGTAATATGGAAGAGGAAGAGGTCAATGGATGCCTAACTCTAATAGGCTTGCCAATGTGTATAATCCTAATTCCACCACCAATGCAAGGGAAATGGTACCAGTGTATAGTAACTTGGTGTAAGGAGAATATTTTCAACAAGGCTAGTTCATGGATGCTAATGAAGGTGGATATCAATCTCTTGTTTCTCAATGAGTAGTCACTCCTCTCTTATCAATTAAAGATGATGTTATGATGCAATCAAATGAGGATTGGAAGCCTCATGGAGAAAGTTTCATGAACTTCTTGGTAGAAGACACTTTTTTAATCAATCAATAAGCCTATATTATAAAAAATACAAGGGATAAGAGGAAAGCTAAAGGAGGTGATAATAACATGCCTACAAGCTCATCTAATCCTCCTCCAAGGTAGAAAATCATGGTTGTAAGCATGGTAGCTCCAAAATCTCCTATACCTCCTTCAAGTCAAATCATTAGATGGTATGCTCAAGGCATCTCCATTCCTTAAGTTCCAATAAATATTTTACCTCCAAGGAATAAATAAAAGGTGAGTACTAATTCCCTAAACATAGTTTATTCCTTTAAAAGTGACAAAGGATCAATCTATTTGTGGGATGTCCTTCATATTCCTGGCCAAAAAGAGTTGTTACAAAATCAATTATCCACTATTCCTACTACCCTTTCATCTTCAAGTCAAATTAATAGTCAGGTTGTCCTTGAAAATGTACCTTATACCATTGTTGAACCATCTACTAGGGATGAGAAACTTCCACCATTCTATATCATTCTCATAGTGGGTGATAAATTAGTCTATAATTATATAGTTAATCATGGAGCCTCTACTCTAGTCATGACCAAAGTTATAAATAATAAGCTATGATTAAAATATGAATCTTATAGAAAAAAGGATTACTCTAAATAAATCAATAGGTCTGATAAAAAAATTTAAGGTCTTCTTGCATGATGTCCAAGTTTTCCTATCCTCTAAGACATAGTTTTTGTTGACCTCACAACTTACTTTGTAATCTACCTTTCAAGAGACTTTATAGAAAATATTGGTGGCTATATTTCAAGTGACTATTCCTTATTAGCCTTTAGGACAAATCATGGGACCAAAGTCACCATAAGAACTTAGCCCCTTATAAGGTTTCACATTGATCCTTACATTGACACAAGCTCTAACTTAAATTGTGTTATCCATGAGAAGGAAGATCCTAATGTGGATGTTAAAGCCTCTAAACTTTAAGGAATTTTTGAATTGTTCTTGGATGAGTATGTTGGATATACATATGAGTATGACCCTTATGCATAATTTGAACAAACTAACCTTGGGACTTATATCATGCATGAAGAGTCATTTGAAGGAGCTAAGGTAAGTGTCAAACATTCTCATGCTGCTGAAGGTAACTACATGATTCATGAGTATGATGATGATAGGTTAATGAATCTAATTGAAAACCATAATGGAAACAATGGTTTATTTATCCTTGTTATTGATGAGGATGCTTTGGATGATGACACTCATGAGGTAGATGATAATGACTTATGGAAAAGGTTTGATGTCATATGTCAAGAGTTTTATCATCTTGGTAATGCTACTTCCCCTCTCAATAAGTATACATATAATTTGGTTAATGCCTATAACAAACATGATGCATAGAGAAAAGGTTCATGTTGTGAATGAAGAGGAACTATGGTAAAAGCTTAATACCATATGTAATGAATTTGACAAGCTAGGTAAGTCTCCATTTTTTCTAAGAGATTCTATATCTAATGTCAAGGTTGATGATGAGACTAATGATCATGTTGATCATTATTCCATAAATAATAAATATGAAGGTCATTCTATTGATCAATAACCTATTGTTATGAAGTAATTTGATAATGCGAGTATCTAAGAGGTTGTAAGCATGGAGAATGAATCCAATACAAATCTAGTTATGTTTCAAGGATAGTCAACAGCTCCATATGATGTTGAACCACATTTAAGGGTGTTGTATGGTAAAGGAGGATATATTGATACCCCAAAACATCAACTACATTCTATCCTAAGAGATGACAAGATTGAGAGGGCTATCATACACTTCAATCTACATTTTTTTGGAGAGCATCCAATGGATATGATAGAGATTACTATAGTTGAAACCCCAATAAACATTTTTAGGGAGAAATAAATACCATTAATTAAGGTTTAAAATTTTCCACTTGTAATAATAAGAAGGTCTAAAGGTGATAGGCTTTTTGATCACCTACATATGAAAGTGATTGGTAATGAGCATACTCCTCATTCTAGGTTGCCTTCATGGAGTCAAAAAAATAAAAGTGGGAATATTTTTGATCTAGGTTGAGGTATGATCAGATGTATCACCTCAAGAGTGGGGTCTTTTAAATACTAGAATAGGTGTGTGTGTGTGTGTTATCTTTCAATTGTGTTGTGTTCCATAAGTGTTCTAAGTTGAACACATATGTGTTTCTTTTGAGTTTTTCTTATTTTATATGTCTTATCCTTATGTTTTATGTGTTGTAAAAGGTAATTTTTGTGTTGCAATAGTTTATAAGTGACTCCATGGCCCAATGGATAGGATTAGGCAACTGGTCATGGCTTAAAAAGCATACCACCCTTGGGAAATCACCAAGAATGTTGACCATTTTGACCACTAGTCAAAATGGGTCAACCCCCTATAGTCAAAACTTGATATAGAGGTATAATATTTTGTCATAGGGTGTTTTATAGTCTATTTAATGTCATTTCATATGTTTTTAGCCTTGGTCATAGCTCAAATTAGGCCTTAGATCATTTGGTGTCATTTAGGGGTCATAAATGAGCATTAAATGCAAGTGGTATAGTTTTCAAGCTGAATACAGGTTCCAAAAACCCTTATAACATCAAATTTTTTATTACCTATCAGATATGTTATATTCTAATATAAAGCTTATAGGTTATAACTAAAAACCAAGAAAATAATTATAAAATAAGGAGTTTCAAGAGGTGTATGGCCTATGAGAGAGAATGGCATGTGGGAGAATATATGGAATGAATTTATAAATTACTTATACTAACTTCCATGCTTTAAATTATTTGTAATTTCCAAAAATATTCAAAACTATTCTACTCTCCTATTTCTACACCATGCAAATGAAAATGGTCAATAAGTTTTAGGTTGGTACAACTAATTGGATAACTTTCAAGTCAAATTCCTCTAGGGGTGATAGTAAACTTGGTTAGATTAAATTTAATTATTTTATTGTAGAGAATGGTTTCCTATTCTTTATGAACTATCACTAAAAAATTGACTATGTTTTTCTTCTTACTATTTCCCATACCCTATATGTTTTGCTCTTGTTTGAACTAGTCTATACAGATCATTTGGTGATTTTATTATAGAAGATGTTTGATATATCATATAATTATTTTAATAATTAGTTTAATTTTTGGAAATTATTTCATGTGCTAAATAATTCAAGGTTGCAAGTTGATGTTCTAGGTGAAGTTGCAGTCGTTTTTACTACTTGTAGAAAGTTTGGTTCTATGAAAATGTTTCACGTGGATGAGATATGGTATGATCCACGTTTTAATGTTATTAATATCTCATCCTTACCATTCTTTTTATTAAAATATAATATATTTAGTAAAGACATAATCATGTGGAAACACAATCAACTTTTGCTTATTTCCAACTGTAATCATGGTGTCCTATAGAGTAAATCATCCATGGGAGATAGATGAAGAGTTTCAAGAAGATTTAAAATATTATTAAAACATAAAAATATAATAAAAGGTAATTTAAACACAATATTACATACTGTGATAGTTAATATCATATGCACACATAGGTATCCCATGGAATGAGAACCTATATGTGCCCTAGAGGAGTTATTTGGGCTATAGGCAGTGATGACTCATGTGCATAATAATAATAATGATTAATGATGAAAAAATTCATGGTATATTATGTATAAAACACTCCCCATAATTTTAATCATGATATATATCCCTAATCAATTATGGGACATTCCAAAAGGGGAAAATGATGAAGGTAGTTTTCTGAGCAAGCAAGAGGAGTCCTACACCACATTTTAGGAGTTCATGAATTTTAGGGCCATTTTTCCTACAAAAACTTACATTTTATATCTCATAATAATTATCCTACATGTATAACTCATTTTAATATAATGACACATGTCTTAGTGATCCTTGAACTTCATTCTCTTCTCCTCTCTCTCTAATTTTATAAGTAAAAGCCATTTTGGCTATTGTAAACTAATACCATGAAATGTATGGTAAATACATATTGGAATGACATTTAATTTTGCATTTGAACATTAATTAAAGTCTGGTTTTGAGTTCATGAATAATTTTCTAAGTGTGCAAATTTATGTATGGTGATGCAAAGTGATAATCTTCTATCCTTTATTCCTTATCCTCTCATGTTTATGTAAGAGTTCCTATTCTAATAGGTCATATATAGTGTATTAAAGTGTGTTAGGATCCTTTCAAGAGTAAAATATTTATAATATTGTTCATTATTACCTTTTTTTCACTTATCTTGTGTTACTTCATGCATCTCACCTCTATATTAAAACATTAATGTAAGAACCCTTTAGGACTTTGAAGATAGTTTGTATGATTTATTTCATCGTGATAAGAATATTATGGTCATGTGGAAATAATATTGGTGTATCACCCCCTTAGATTAGGTTAAATTCATGAAATTTATAACTCTTTTCCCCATAATCAAGAATTGGTTTAGGTGATAAGCATTTGAAGATACATTCAGGGAGCTAGCCCTTAAATCTAAAGGCTCACTTCCACTATAGGTACACCCACATACCTGAAAGTGTTAAAATATTGCCCAAAAATAGAAGAGGCTTGAAAAAACTCTTCAAGGGTGAAATATTTTGTGACAATAGTTACCAAGGATAAGCTCAACTGTTAATTTGGCATAGGTTGAACCTTTCTAATCCCAAGGGAAAAAAGAAGTCAATAGGTTAATTTATATATTCTCATTGTTAGGACTCTACAACCACTAAAGACTCATTTCATTTGTTTATTACATGCTAAAATTTTTATGGTTTATATGAAAATTCTAAATACATATTTATCAATAAAATGTAAGGAAAACCCTTTTATAAGTGTAAATTTTACAACTAAAAATTTATGAATTCAAATACTTTCTTGGAGCTTTAACTAAGATAAAATCATGATTTTTGCTTGATGTCTATGATTTTATTATATACTTTCAACTTATATATATTTTCTAAATAATTTTGTGCCTATTGTCACCAAATATTTCACCCTAGAGATGGTTGTTCATGCCTACTATAATATTTGGGTAACATGGGATTACCTCTAAGCCTGTGGGTTGCCTATAGTAGACGTAAAGCTCTAGGTTTAAGGACTAGCTCCCTAGATTTCACTTTTATTTCTATCACCTACACTACTTGCTTGCTTGGATTAAAAGGGGTATAATGAAACATGGAATTAAGTTACTCTAATGAGGTGATACACTATAAAGATATCCACTACACTACTATACACTTACACTATGAAATGTGACTCACAACACTAGTCTCAACATCCTAGATTACTCTAACATCAATATTTCAAATATGGAGGTGATATGTATTACACTACTCAATGTGAGTGAACCATATGTTATATTTTAGACACTAAGGACACTCCTTATACATAGATATAGACAAATAAACTAGCTACACTTCATGTAACCTATTAGAGTGGAAACTACTTACATCAAACATAGAAGAGTAAAAAGAAGGCAAAGATAGATACTTATCACTAGACACTTCAGTATTCACCACTTCACACACTTTAGAAAAGATATATTGTGAACTCAAAACTATATTTCAAATATTTATTTCAAAGGAAAAATATAGTATTAAACTAGTAAGGCTTCACCATACTAGGTGTAGATTTTTTTTACAAAAGCCAAAATGGATTGCATTTATAGGGCATGTGAGGAGAAAGAGAAGAAGCTAAGTTCAAAGGTCACAAATCCAAATTTCAAGCTATAATATATAATTAAATTTTAGGATAATGGAGTATATAATAGATCATGAAGGTATTCTTGGACAAGTGTCCATCTAAAGCATGAAAAACTCCTTAAAACTGATGTAGAGACGTTCAACTACCTTCTTAAAATTGCCATCATGATGAAGCATCTCTTGACTTCTTGAAACTACACTAGGAATACTTGAAACCTATTAAATGTCTTTGAGAGGTTAGAAACAAGGTATAATAGTCATCAGATACTTCCCTAACTATTAACCTTCCTCATGACACTTGCATTCACTATCTAACAGTCACTTACCAATCTTTTAGGTTCCATTCTTCACATTTATCATCCAATTTACTTGTATTTTCTCAAAAATATCCATGTAATAGGTGATATGACACATTTTTAATACCTGTCTACCTTATAATCCATTAGGCAAAACTTAAAACTATCCCAAATTAGACCTCTCATCTTCTCACTAGGTAGCCACTCCTCATTTTCACTATCTATCCAAGACTACCTATGATGAATAGTGTAAAAGAGGAAATTTAATTGAAAATTAAGGATATAAATTATAATATGTAGCTATAATAAGTCCCTATTATCCTTATTCAATGGCCTTCATCTACCAATTCTCCTTTGTACTTACAAAACAAGTCAAAACCTATAAGAAACCTTGATTTTACCCTATCTATATAAGTGATATTATTTACCAATTGGGTTTCCAATATATTGAGAGAGTATTCAAAGATTATAAATAAATTTCTAGGCCAAACTAACCATCTTAAATTCATCTCCTTGCATACTTTCTCCATCGGGTCAAAACTAGGTTTTTAGGAGGGTTTTATAATGTTTTAGTTCTTAACAATAGTTCATAAAAACTTAACAACCAAACCATAAAAAAATTCCAAAAAAATTTATTATATGACCCTACCCAACTAACCATAGTTTATTTAGGTCTCATGCTTGGTTTTTGTATACATATGAGCACTTAAAGTTTGCCCATCGAGCATTTTCATGCATTATGGGTACCCTTATCATGGTTTTAGGTCATGTTGACCACTCTATGTTATTAATATTCAATCCAATGGTTATGATTAACCTTATATATCTAATTAAAATATCTCAATTTTATTAGTAAATTTATGTGGTCATTTGAATCAAGCTAGAGGACTTTATGGTATAGGCCTAGTTCTAAGCCTAGTAAGCCTAAATATGCTTTATGACATATGACCACCTCTGAGTGGTTTTTTAGGATTGTGGGTTTTTTTTGTAATTTTTAATTTATAAATAAACTATACACAACATCCTATATTCATCCAAGATTTATCATTTCACCCCTTTCTCATTTACACATTATGCTTGTAGATTAGATTGTTTGGGAGTGCCCTCTATTTGATTCAAAAAAATGGCATCTCCCCTATTTTATTAGGTAAAATGAGACCATGGGAAGTTATATCAGGTCAATAATACAATATTAAAAAAAAATCATGGTTATATTACCATTTTAGATCCCTTAAACCTCCAAATCCCTAAGACTAGCTTTATTATTATAGGGGTTGTATGCAGAGTTAGCCTTATTCTATCTCCATCTGAGTCAGAGTGTTTGAATCTAGGGATAGCATGGAATAATGTTGTAATATTTATGATAGTATAATATATATGTTCATTACACTTCATATTTCTTCCAATTCTTCACACCTACATCCTTCATTTGCATAGACTAGTCTATGAACTATGTTGAATGCAGACACTCATTTCAAGAAAATGGGACCCTTGTAGGTATTCATTAGGGACTAGGTACAATATCTATCCCTTTGTTCCATAATTAAGCTCATTTGGTCATATATAACTTAATTGAATGTCTATACCTACATATCATGATCTTAACCTCTCACATCAACATTTTATGGGTCCATAATTAGACTGTAGATGACAATTTGGGAAACCATGGGGTTACTTTAGGTTATGACCTATATAAAAAAAATTTACCTAAACACCTTTGTCTAATACTAAAGTTTTTAGGTCATATTTTAATCAAATAGAGTCATTATTTCTATATTCCATGCTTCCATTATGTCATTATTATGTTGTAAGACTAGTTGGGCTTCAAAAGTATTATAGACCACTTGAAGTCTTCAGAGTGAAAAATAATGTTGATATATTTGTATTAAGGATAAAAAATTATTGTGACATTATTAATACCATGGTACACATTTTACACCCTATAATACCCCTATAAAAAGTTTGAATAAATAGGGGGTTGACCTAATTTGACTTATGGTCAAATTAGTCAAAATTTTATTGATTTCCTAGGTGTGGCAAGCCAACTATGTCAAATAAAAATAGCCTTATCATATTCATTGGGATATGGAGTCACATATACACTTTATTGACACTGAATTTCCTCTAAAAGACCACCAAAACACACCAAACAATAGGAAACAAAACACATAATACAAGACACCTACATAAACACACTTGTGTTCTCAAGAACACTTAGGGAAAACACACACAACATGAGAAAAACACACCTATCCTAGTATTTAAAAGGCTTCAAAAACTTTAGGTGAATGATAATAAACATTACTTCAACAAGGATCAAAGATAGTGCCTCTTGCATCATTACTTCTTCATGAGATAAATCCATCATGTGAAGCATACTTATCAATAGGCACTTGCATATGTAGGTAATCAAAATACTTATGACATTTATATTTTATGATGATTTCAAGTGTGTCATTTGGATCTCTCATGAATTCTCCATCTTGTCCTCCAAGGGTCTTGTTTAGATTTTTAATTTTCTTGACTTTTACCTTGTCCAATTGACATTATTCAAAATGTAACTTAGGAGTCATCAAAGTTGTTTCAACTTATTCTTCTTCTAGAACCTAATGTATTTGATGTTTAGAAACATATAGATCATCTTATTTCTACTCCAACACATCTGAAAATGATTCAACCTTAGGTTGAGGTTTGGATTTCTCCTCAAACACACACATCTCTACCTTGTATTCATTTAACTCCTCCATAACTAAAACCTTATTAGTAGTGATTAGACAGTCATTATCATGCTTAAAAAGACATTATATTTAATTCTTAGGAAATTCATCAACAAATTTGCTATCAAATTAACACTTATTAGGAGGAGAAGTTAAATTACTCAGCTATTAAAATACTTGAACTATGGCATGAAATTACTACCATATATCATGTTATTCCTCATGGTTATCACATTCATGGACTCCATCATCTTATGAAGGTATAATGACATTATTATCTTCATCATATTGCTCTACCATGATTTGATGAACATCATAATCATGCATATGAACAAGGTAATTACCTTGAGCTACTTATGAAAAAGAATTATCAAGGGTTATGTTAGATTATCCATCACCTTCCTCATTGATGATGTATGTGATAAGGTCAGTTTGTTCAAATAAACTATATGGAACATGTCCATAAGTTTTATCACCATATTAAATTAGGAAAAGATCATATATGACCTAAATCTTAGAGGATTATCCATCATCCATAAAATACTTTTCTTGATCATTGATGACACAATTCAGATTAGAGATTACTTACACATAGGGCTCAATATGAAACTTAGACAATGGTTGAGTTATAATGGTTACCTTTTATCCATACCTTATTTTGAATGAAAATAAAGACTAATCATTTTAAAGGTATCCTCCTATCTTGGCTATGAAATCCATTGAGAGGAAGACAACAAAGTGAGTAGGAAAGTCAACCACTACTATATCTTGAAGGATTGGGAAGCTTGGACAATCATGTAGGAAAAATCTCAAATTTTAGACTTAGATGGTGTCCCATCAAGTTTTATCACTCATTTAATGCATAGTTAATATTTAAAGCCTAACTTATCTACTAAAAGCTTAGGCATAATTAAGGTACTTGCCCCACTATCCACAATACAATTGTGAATAAGCTTGTCTCCCATAATTAGAGTGAGGTAGAAGGGTGGGGGATTTTTAGATTTAGTATAGGGTTAAAAAATTTGAGTGGGATAATTACTAATGGAAACATCACCATGTCTTGATGGTTGAGGATTTAGGTTGATTTAGGATAATTGCTCTTGAATAAGCTCCTTTTGATTAGGTATGTGAAGCACTTCCCAAGGAGAGATAATATATTTAGAATTCTTAAAATAATCAACAATGTTCAAAGTAAGAACACTCACCTTTTATTACATTATTGAAGGAAAATAAGTGCCTTGGGCTTGATATATTATATCACTTTGAGTTACCCTTCCTACATTCTAATTTGAAATAGGTGCAAAAGTTGTAAACATTTCCACACTTGCAATCACATCTTGATGCCTTGTAGGAGGGTTAGTTGGACTTGTATCAAGACCATTAACATATCCCAAAGATTTCCTCTTAGATCTAGTATTATCTACAACTTAATAATTTTAATTGAGAACAAAGGTGTCTTCCACTATAAAATTTTCAAGGCTCACTCTTTAGTTGCCACACCTTTCATTGAATTATGATTGCATAAAGTTCCCATCTTCTACTGATAATTGAGGAGTAAATCCTACTTGGGATAATAACGACTATCCTCTATATTAATTTTCATCCATGAATTTTCCTTTCTTACATTCTTTTCCTTGGACTAAGTTACTATGAATTGGGACTATAGCTCTTATATTAGAGGTGGAAATTGGGTTATATGCATCGGCTAGCCTATTAAAGTTAGGTTGTCCTTGAACTCTACCTTGAACATATTATTTAGGTGTGAAATTATTTAATTATTTATTATAGGGATATGTGTTTTGATTAAATCCATATTTTAGATTGAGTTTCTTAACTTGAGCCTCTAAGGCTTTAGACCTTGCCTCCCAATCACTAGTATCTTCTACCTTATTCAGGGCAGCTCTAGACTTGGTGTTTGCATTTGGAATTTGGGAAACACTTGGATTAGAAACAAAAATATTAAGAATAAGAGGCATGAAAACTTTTGGAGATAGTTTGATAGATTATATTAGGCCGTTCTTAGCTCTGATGTCTAGGTCATAATCTTTAGGTAAGGTTTAACCACCCATATACTACAACATGATGGCTATGTCAATTCTAATATCCCTTAGATATGTAGGGAAAACAAAGCTTTTAGATGGTCTCATGGGAGGAGGTAAACTATACCATGTTATTTGAAATGTCTCATTGAAGTCATGCATAGTCTCCTTAGGACCTCTTTGAATTACATTGTGCTAATAAATGAGTGATGTGTGATCACTTTTTTTTTCAAACCTTGAAGTCAATAAATCTCCAAAATCATCCCAAGAGGTGATACATCCTACTAGAAATGTTTTATACTAGTCAATTTCGTTCCCTCTAAGGGATATGGCAAGTAGTCTAATTATAATAGTGAATTTAGTGACATTATGAATGTTGTAGAAGTTATAAATGTCCCTCATATGCTCACTAGGGGTGACATGACCTTACCCATTAAATGTGGGAACAATCTTGTTAGCATTAGAAGGCATATCATTATATGCATTGAGGTGTATGGGATTTTTAGTGTTAAAGGTTGGGAAGGCATGCTACCTAGCCATATTATCCTCAAGTTCCTCTTCACTTTATTTATCTTCTTGGCTTTAAAAGTCTTTTTGTTCTTTAAAGGTCAAGATAGGTTGAAGATGTTGAGCTTTAAGAGGAATTTTGGGTCGAAGGAGTGGGTTTATGGGATTGATACCTCTAATAGTAGTTGACCTAGTAAGGACCATGAATTATGAACAAAGGAATGAAAATACTTAGTCTAAAACTAGAAATTACCTTAAATGGAGTTGCCAAATGCTACTTAGAACACCATATGTAGTTGTGATGTTATCAAGACCAACATTCACCTTGAGAAGATGCATTTGAGACAAGGGTCCCACCAGGTAAGCCAAAAATATTATCACCAAATATTTAACCCTAGAGATGGTTGTTAAATCATAATATAATATTTGGGCAACATGGGATTACCTATAGGACTATGGGTTGCCTATAAAAGAGTTAAAACTCTAGGTTTAAGGTCTATCTCCCTAGATTTAACTTTGCTTTCTTGTAACCTACACTACTTTCTTACTTAGATGAAAGGGTGTAAAAATAAACATGGTAATAAGATACTCTAATGAGGTGATACACCAAAAATATCTCCACTAGAATACTATACACTTTCACTATGAAACATGACTCACAACACTAGTCTCAACATCTTAGATTACTCTAACATCAATATTTGAAACATGGAGTTGATATGAATTACACTAATCAAGGTAAGTGAACTAGAGGTAAGATTATAGACACTAAGGCTACTTATTACACATATAGATAGACAAATTCACTAGCTACACTTCATATGACCTGTTAGGGTGGAAACTACTTGCATCAAACATGGAAGAGTAAAAAGAAGGCAAGGATAAATACTTATCACTAGACACTTCAATATGCACCACTTCACACACTTTAGATAAGATAGCTTGTAAAATCAAAACTAGACTGAAAATATTAATTTCAAAAGAAAAATACAATATCAATCTAGTAGGGATTCACCCTACTAGGTTTAAATTATTTATAAAAGCCAAAATGGCTTGCATTTATAGGGCATGTGAGGAGGGAGAGAAGAAGTGAAGTTAAAAGGTCACAAATCCAAGTGTCAATCTATAAGATCTAATTAAATTTTAGGATAATGGAGTGAAGGATAAACCATGAATGTATTCTTGGACAAGTGTCCATCTAAAGCATGAAAACTTCCTCAAAACTAACATAGAGACCTTCAACTACCTTTTTGAAACTGCCATCATGAGCATCTCTTGATCACTTGAAACTACACTAGGAAGACTTAAAAACTATATGATATCTTATGGAAGTTATAAATAAGGTATAATAGTCATTATATACTTCCCTAACTACTAACCTTCCTCATGACACTTATATTCACTATCTACCAGTCACTTACTAGTCTTCTAAGCCTCATTCTTCACATTTTTCATCCAAATGACCTATATTTTCTCAACCAAATCCATGAAAGAGGTGTTAGGACACATATTAAATACCTATTTACCTTCCACTCCATTAGGTAAACCTTAAAAAATCCCAAATTAGACTTCTCATTTTCTCACTAGGTAGTCACTCCTCATTTTCATTATCTGTCCAAGACTACTTATGATGAATGGTGTAGCATAAGACCTTTCATTCACAAATGAGGTTATAATTAGCATAGGTAGTTATAATAAATCCCTAATATCCTCCTTAAATGGCCTTCATCCACCAATTATCCTATGTACCTTCAAAATAAGTGAAAACCTACAAGAAACCTTGATTTTACCCTATCCATACAAGTGATTGTATGGAAAAATTAGGTATCTAGGAGATTGAGAGAGTCTTAAAAAATTACAAATCAATTTCTAAACCAAAATACCACTCTTGAATATAGTTCCTCAGATACTTCTTCCATTAGGTTAAAACTAGTGTTTTAGAAGGTTTTGGTTCTTAACAATATTTTATAAAAACCTGACATCCAAAACCTAAAAAAATTACATAAATATTGAGTATAGGACCCTCCCAAAATACCCCTATTTTTTTGAGGACTCATGCTTGGTGTCTGTATAGATATGAGCAGTTGAAATTTTCCTATCAAGTTTTCTCATGCATTTTGGGTACCCTTATCATGGTTTTAGGTCAATTTGATATCTTTCTATTTTTCCTCTACAACCCAATGTTTCTAATAAATATTATATCTCCACTTTAAATCTATTAATTACCTTAGGAAGTTTATGTGGTCATTTTAATCAAGATAGAGGCCATTAGGGTACAAGCCTAGTTCTAGGCCTAGTAGGCTTAACTGTGCTTCATGACCTATGATCAAATTTAAGTGGTTTATAAGTACTATGGGTCTTTGTTCACAATTTTTCATGTCTAAATAAAATATAAAAAACATCCTAAAGTCATTTAATTTTTATCATTTCACCCATTTCTCATTTACACACTATGTTTATAGATTAGACTATTTGGGAGTGACCTCTATCTGAGAAAAAATAGAGGGACTTTACCCTATTTTATTGGAAAAAATGAGACCATATGAGGATATATAAATTCATGAATAACATATTAACAAATTTTCATGGTTATATTACCTTTTTAGATCCCTTAAACATCTAAATCCCTAAAACTAGTTATACTATCTATAGGGTCTGTATGCATAGTTAGGCTTGTTCTATCTCCATCTAAGTCAGAGTGTTTGGCTACAGGGATAAAATGGAAACATGTTTTAAAATTTATTAGAGTATAATATATTTTTTCATTCCCATCCACATCTATACTAACCCTTCACACCTGCATCCTCTATTTACATAGACTAGTCTATGGACTGTGTTGACTGTAAACACTCATTTCAAGAAAATGGGACCCCTACAGGTGCTCATTAGGGCCTATGTATTGTTTCTATATCAATTTTTTACATATTTAAGTTAATTTTGTCATAAATAAATTTATTTAACATCTATACCTACATACCATGCTCTCAATCTCTCACACCAACATTTTATGGGTCTGTAGTCAGACTGTAGATGATAATTTGGGAAACCATAGGGTCTTTTTAGGTGATAACATGTATAAAAACATTATACCTCAACTTATTTGGTTGATCCTAATGTTATTAATTCATATTTAACTCAAATAAAGTCACTATATCTATATTTCATGCTTTCATTATGTCACTATTGTGTTGTAAGACTAGTTGAGCTTAAAAAGTACTATAGACCTCTGAAAGTCTTCAATGTGAATTATTATGGGTTGAAACCATTCAACCATTACCTTATTTTAATCAATAAACTTTCATTTTATGTCACCACATTATTTATAGGCTTGGGATACAACATGGAAACCATTTGTCCTATCCATACCTCAAGATACTCCACAAAGAGGTGATTTTTGTATGAGAAAATACCTTATTTGAAGAAAATAAGGTAATATATCTCTCTATTACAACTGTTTCAAATTGTGGACCTAGAACTAAAAATAATTGATTACCATGGAATAAAAATTATCACATTTATACTATCAATTCTCTCAGACCTAATTGAATGTCTCAATAAATTTTAAACACCTACCATTCAACACTTCTCTGCCCTCTTTGGTGTTGGCATCAGATCACTGTAGACTCCTTGTAGGTGAAGACATTAGATGTAGGACTATGTACTAGGAATGAGGTCTAATCACTTGGATATTTTGGTCCTAATATTTCTACTTTGAGTGTCCCTTCACCATCTTAAGACCTATTTAATTCATCAACATGAATGATAATGGATTCTTGCCACTTGACTGTAGGTGATAGTCATAGGGTTTTTTGACTATACTTGTGTCTTAGTCATTTCACTCCATATAGAACCATATTAAGACCAAACCTTAAAAGAGACAAATTTTCCACCATAATAAGATGCATTATAAATAAAATATCACCCTTGATCTAAAAACCAATGCAAGAAGGTAAGCTTTTCAAGAGTAAAACATTATCTATAGACTGTAATAAAGTCATGTATTATAAAAATGAGATGTTTATATAAAATTATTCACCTTCACACATAAAAAAAGACTAATAACATTTTTATAATGAATTTAATACTATCTAGTAACATGTACACCACTTGATTTGCATAGAACAATATAAAAAGAGAAAAAACCTAAAGTGTCAGGGATATGTAGGCAAAAAGTGTCACAAACCTTCTTAGCAATGGTTCATGAAGCTCCAGACACCAAACATAGAAATATAATCATGAATTATAATTAAAATTTAATAAATAACACCCATAAATTTCACTTTCTCTAACTCACATCCTCCCATCCATACTAAGCTGAAATTGGTTAACCATTTTAGTTTGTCCAAGAGAGCGATGGTATAGATAAAATGGTTTTGATAAATTCCAAGTCTACCAAAGCTTCCCAAGCATGTAATTGGATGCTGGGAATCTAAATAGACACTCTTAAAGTTCTCCCAGGTTCTTAAACTATTGTATAGGTCGTATAACTACCTAAAGCCACATGAAACTACTTTATCTTATTGAAAGGATGTTACACCTATAGTTTGTCAATCTCAAAATGGTTTCTCTGACATATTCTAACATGTAGGACATTAGAGTACACTTGGACACACTTTTATTCCTATGTAAACTATATCATTTCTTTAAATGACTCAAAATGTGACCCTTAGAATGAAGTAGGACCAACTAAGACAAATATGACAAGGATAAAACATAATGTTGACCTCATTAAGACCATGGTACACATTTTACACCCTAGAAGACACCTATAACAAGTTTGAATATAGAGGGGGTTGACCTAATTTTAATTTTGGTCAAATTAGTTAATAGTTCCTTCCTTACATTCTCCTCCCCTATTTAATCTTTGATCTAGGGGTTCAAACTTATCCATCACTTAATATTTTATTTTGCATACAAGCAATCATGTTTATTATGACTAAAGGCCATGCAACCTTTTTAGCCTCCATTTTAAATTCAAAATTATTCTTTTTTATTTCTTCATTAATTAATATGGAGTCCGAGACCATTTAGGGGTATCATCCATAGACCCATAGATGTGGAAAAATCATTTATGCAAATTCATATAAAATTAACATGATATTGAAAATAATATAAAAAAAACCCTTCCTCTTTTAAAAAAACACAATTGAAACTAATTTATCCAATATTCAGGGTTTGAGTCAATGCTCAAGGTCCTCAAGAGACCTAGGTGTATCGAATTCACATATATGATAAGCTAAAATATAAAAAAACATCATGGTTCAAATTTGACTCAAGAATATTTGAAGAAAGTCAATTGAACTACAATTCCAACTATAAGGTTAAATGAATTTACAACCATTAGGATGTGACTCATTCCATTTGTTTATTACTTACCAAAAATTTGAGGGTTTATATAAAAATTCTAAACAATTTTTAACAACAAAGTGATAGGCAAACCATTTTATAAATTTAAATTACACACCCAACAATTTATGAATTCAAATACTTACTTAGAGCTTAAACTCAAATAAAAAATGAATTTTACTTGATGTATGTAATTTTATTTTATCTTTCCACCTTCTCTATCTTCTCCCAAAAATGTTGTGACTTCCTTACATTATCCTCCCATATTTAATTTTTGATCTAGGGCTTCATACTCATCCACCACTAAAACTTTTACTCTGTATGAAGGCCATCACATTTTCCATGAGTAAAGACCATGTAAAATTTTTAGTCTCTATTTTACATGAAAGTTTGGCCTCATGTATTTATTCATTATTTTATAAGGAGTCCAAAACTATGTAGGGTGGAGACAAAGAAATAAAAAAATTCCAATACCTCTTTTGAGTCATGTTTGGAATGGAATATATTGACTTAGTCATGCGATATCCCCCTAAGGTGTTGAGTCATGTTTGGAATGGATTCATGTGATTCCCCCCTAGTAGGGTTTATAGCTTGAGTCCATAATGAGTCCCCATAAGACTCTCCATTTTAACTTCAAGTTTTATTTATGTTGACTTACATGGAACCCTAATCATTTCAAAAAAAATATTTTTAGGGATTAATATTTTTGATACATTCTAAGGTTTCAAAATGATCACGTTTATTTTACCACTTATGGTGGTTAAGTATTTCATTATATGCTCTTAGTACCCAACTAAGTGATATTCATTCATAATAATTTCAAAATAGAGTGAAGAAATAAAATAAGCCTTTGTTGCTTACCTTAATAATATATACTAAAGATCAAGATAATAGGTTTCTATGTTTTAAGGCTAAAAATGAGGTTAAATTAATAGCAACTTAATTTATATAAGACTATAATTGTGAAAATATTCATATATATGTGTAAATGCAAAAAAAAAAATTATACACATACTATTCAAAATATCAATAATAATATAAATTATATTCAACATAAATAAATGAAATGAAATGCAACATATTAAATGACTAAGTAAAAAATAAATAAAATTCAAACATAGAATTAAAAAATTATTGAATCAAACAATAACATGTGTGTGTGTGTGTGTGTGTGTGTGTGTGTGTGTGTGTGTGTGTGTGTGTGTGTGTGTGTGTGTGTGTGTGTGTGTGTGTGTGTGTGTGTGTGTGTGTGTGTGTGTGTGTGTGTGTGTGTGTGTGTGTGTGTGTGTGTGTGTGTGTTATTGTTACCAAATTTATCTAATTAATCAAAATAGTCATGGTCTACCACCTTATACCCTATGATGCTCTCCCTCAAGATTCCACTATGAGGGAAAAAATATGGACTATTATACGTCTACCTAAAATAAGCAAAAAAAGGTAGTTAGTCCATGTTACCCTTATATATCAAATTAGCTAAAAAAATAACTCATAAATAATGCATCTAGTAAAAAATAACATTAAAATAAAATTTCTTAAATAATCATAGTAAATATACACTTTATCCTAATAATCTATGTTATAAATAAATATTAAGAACAAAATATACCGCAATATAAATTCAATCCATTGTAAAAATACAAAACTTAGTAATCCACAATCACCAATAGTAGAACTACTCATTAATGCCATATTACTTTCCATTAGGGGTAAGATGTGTTGTAACATAAATGGCACTAAAATGTTTAAACCTCATACCTAGGGCATCTCAATTAAATTGGTTATTTTTAAACAATTTTGAACTTCCAAATGTGAAAAATTAAGAAACCATAGTTATGTAGTAGTTTATTCTATTAACTTTCTCTTTCAATTCATGTCTCAGTCTCTTAGATTTTCAAAATTTGGCCTAGTTATTGAAATGCTTAGTTTTCTATGGATGGAATTTGATATTATTTAATATATTTAAGGATTAATAATAATTAAATGAATGATTTTTTTAATTTATGTTTTCATTAAATCTTTGGATGATGTACTAAGTTTGATGGATCATGCATCTCAAATGCTAAAGAAGTTATTACTTTCACAACACGCCCCATTTTTTTAAAACTAAAAATGGGGACCCTCTTTTTGTTTTGGAGTCTACTATTATACCTTTCATGATTTGATTATGGTTGATTGGTTCAAAAAATCCTTCCTATCAATCTAATAGATGATTAGTTACAAGTGACCGAATGGTGTTTACTTTAGTGTCTTTACATTTCTTCAGTTCAGTCTAAAATTTTATCTAGGAGTGTGTTGGTTTTAAAGTCTAAATTTGCATCAATATACTAAGTCTTAGTATATTTGTTTTTTTGTGCTTAAAAACACATTTTATTTCATTATTTTATATTATTTTCCCTTAAGCTTGTGTAAATTACTTAACTTTTCAGAGTTTTCTACCTCTTTTCTTAAACAATTATTATCCATTCCATTTCCAATTTCAATCTAAATCACTATTTTTTTTTTATAAATTCTTACTTGTTATCTTAGTTTATTTTCATTAAAGTGGGATAAAATAGATATGGATCAAGTAAATTACTAATTCATTTCATGGTTTTCATTCTATACTTATTCGTCTTTGGCTTTAGACTTAGTCATTTTAATTTGCATTTTTGTAACTATTTATTTTTAAATACTTAACTATTGGTTTTTTAAACCAAAGTTATTGACTGTGCCTTTTTATAGTGGCCATAATTACCTATATAAAATAATAGTGCCACATGTCAAAATATTTATGACATGCAATTTTGACAAAGGAGTAGTTGGAAGTTTTGTGTGAGTAAGAGTTTACAAAAGTTATGAAGACTTAAAAAAAATTATTCAAGTATTAGGACTTCAAGAAAAATGTTAAGATTTTATAAAAACTTATAGAAATAAAGTTACAATGATCAAACTTATGAATACTTGGGTCTTTATAAAAAATTTCATGACAAAAAGTCACGAAGAAGAGAATAAAAGGCTCAGGCAAACTTTCATGAGAATTATGTCAAAACTTTTGGTTTAAATAAAAGATTCAAAGATTCAAAGCCCAAACATAAATAATGATAAAAAAATATGAATACTTAAGTATTCATAATAAATGAGTTATAGGTCTTACATAAATAATGAATAATGAAGGAAAGGCTCTCCATTTTGTAAGAATTGTTATTGCATATTTTTCACAATAAGCCTTTGGCAATGAATGCAAAGAAAGAAAAAATCATGAAGGCCAAAATTAAAATTATTTTTGTGAAGATAGGGGCCCCAAAATCGACGTGGTCTATTTTAATAGGGCCTAAAACCCTAGAACCTTAGTAGGTTGGAGACATTGAACCTCAAGAGCTCAAACTATCATAGTCGAGAAATGGTTAAGTATTCCTCCATTTCTCAGAGTGATGCCAGCCTAAGAAGATCCATTTTGATATCTTGATCAAATTAAAATATTTCATGTGGCCTATGGAAATATATGTCTAGGAAACTTTAGGGATGATGTGGCACTACACCCATACTCTAGGCATTGATGAAATGTCAAAATGGGGATTGCAAGAAAAAACCAACCATGCAGTGAGGGCAAAGTAGAGGGGAAGCTAAAAAGAAGCCATGTAGTAGTAACCCATTAGAGCTAAGGACATGTTGGATACAAAAACAAAAAATCATGGGTTTAAATTTGATGTCTTTTCTAGCCATTGAAACTATTGAAAGCTAGGATCCTATTATGTATTTTATTCATTTTATATAACTAATTAATGAGTGGACCCAATTGGTGAAGTAGTTAAGGAAAACAACAAAATTAATTAGGGATGTGAATAACATAATTAACTATATCATGTCTAGTTATTACATATTAATAATTAAGTATAAAAAAGATATGCCTTAAAGAGGTGTGGCTCTAACTACATAGGATGTGGGTGACTGACTATCCTAATGCAATCTCAACTACTTTTGCCTATGGGCATTCATTCTTGATTTGGTCCAACATGGTCCCTAATATTTTAATGATGTAATTGAGTGGGATTTATTCCCAATGAACCTCAAGTGGGCTAATTGCATTGATGATTGCTACAATTTCCCCATTAGTGGATGAATTTAAATTTAAATTTTCATTTGAACTCCTCAATCCTACATGCCTATTTAAGATCAGCTCTTATACCATAATAAGGATTGGATCTTTATGGATTGTGAAATGAGGCATATAGAAATATAATTTTTATTTTTATTTTTAGGATAATCTTTTCCCTTTTATATTTTAGACTTGTTGTTACATAGTTATTTTTTGAGTCTTAAATGATTGTATGAATTCCAAGATATTGTTAATCAAAAGGAAAATCCTAATAATTATAAGACTTAAGATTGTGTGGTCATTACTTGTAAATTTTTAAGTTAGTTATTTCATTAATTATTACAATAACTCTCCCCATAGAATCTTGCACTATCTTTAGATGGACTTGAGCCAAGATTGGCTCAAATGAATATTGGTTTCATGAGATTCACTCAATCATATAACTCTAGGTTCATCTATGTTCATAAAAGGAATTTTATCTCTTTAACCTTAATTTTTTATCTTTATTTATGATCAAGTTAATTTAGGAACATAGAAATCCAAATTCAAATGTTTATCTTGATTGATTTTTATATATGTATCAAAGTTTATCATCATTATTGTATTGTTGCATTCATAGACATGATAAACTAATGAGGGAATTTAGCTTGTGTTAGGAAGTAAATCTTAGAATACTTATTTTTATTGGAGTTTGGACCATGAGAAATTATCCCAAGATAAATATGTTTCCACTTGTATAATCCCTTAGTTAGATTTAATTATGCCTCAAATTGTTAAAATGGGCCCCTTAAATGGAATAGTTCACATCAACCATGTAAGTAAAGACCTATATACTGAGACCTGGTACATTTATATCTTGGGGAGGTATTTTATTCATGATATTTACCTCCTTTTAGTATAGGCTATGGATTAACAACCCCTACCTAATTTTTGGCCATGTCAAAATGTACATCAACATGTATCTAGTTCTATAAGAAGGGCCTAAACCATGATTTGAATTCATTAGTTGAAATCTTGAGATAAGGAATTTATATCCCTTCTATCCCATTGATTTATAAATTTTCCTAAACTAGAGAATAGAAGGATTAATACCTAATCAAATTATATTCAGGATAACTTGGAGATCTTATAGCTCACTGACTATAAAATAGCAAAATAAAGATATAACAAAGGGAAAGGAAGATACAAACCTTTCCAATAAATTTATAGTTCACCAATATTTGTGTATGTCCATTTTGATAACCCATTCATCATCCCCTAGTATTTATAAATGGTCAACATGGCCTATCTTAGATAATGAGGCTATTGTCTTATGGCTATCCCAAGCATGTCTCATCATCTACCCAATAATCCACCTAAGTTATGTCCTAAGTTCATAATAGGATGTGTCCAAATAATTGAATAACACATTTGAGCCTTTAGAGATTCCTTAATTATAACCCATGTCCAACATGAGGATGTTTCCTATAGGTTATTTCCCTACTCCTTAGGGGAAGTGAAATATGTTTGGTTCATGGATTACCCACTGGGTCTATTAATACCTAAGTTGGTTTAGAAACCATATTTTTAAACCATTTTAGATTCCTCAATGAAATTTATATATTATATCATCAATTTTTAGCTATCAAGAGGGAACAAAGTGAGCCTATGAGTATGTTAAATGCTTGATTCCACAATTGATATTGATGTCAAAAGGACATTTAATCTTATAAATCAACCACCATACAAACCTACCTTATGGCTATATATTTGATGACTTTTATGTTCCTTAGGAGAACCCTAATAACATGGGCATCATTATCATTGGACTATAACAAAGATATTAACATTGAATAATATATAGTGTTGTAAGTATATGGAGTTGGCCCTTTACCCTCATTGGATCAACCTAGTGTATACAACCAAATATAATTGATTAATGAAGATCCAAAACACCATACACCTATGATGAATCCTATCCTAATATCCCTAAATGTGATCCCTCATCTAGTTTACAGTCCAACTCCAATGATCTACCTACCTAATGGTCTACCTTACTACCTCCCAACCATGTAGTCCCCTAGTCAAATAACCAAAAACTACTCCATATGGCATATAAAAATGTTGTTATTATGATAATAACTAGTGGGAATGCCACATATAGTAGTGCTCAACAAGAAATTCCAACCTACTTCAGTCCCAAAGCACATGCTAACAATGCTCACACCCATGCACCTATGACTAGCCTATAACCTCAAGTGGAAAAATAACCTAGTACTAACACAAATCTTGAAGTGAATAATATGAAAAATTTATTTTAGAATCTATCTAATGATGTGACCAAATTTCATAGGTAGGGACCTCCTATTTCCAATAAGGATACTAATAACTAGTCTTAGTGTAGGAATTTGAATTTCTAAAGACCCAATAGGTAATGGAATTCTAAGACTAATAATGGAAATATTCTGAGTCTCCTTGACAATGGAAACTAGAGTATCAACACCCCTCATTCTAGTAATTTCATGTACCTAACCTTAAATACTTGTTGAAAATTTAAAAATACCATAGACCACATAAAAACAAATTGCATGGAATTCATATCAGCCTCAAACATATACCAAAAAGAGGTGGATAATATGGAGGTCATACCTAATCCTGATGATAATCAAAATTAGGAAGGATGGAACCTATACATGGACTTTGTATTAGATACTTATGAATTCCCATTTGAAGATGAAAAAAATATCAAGGATAAGCTAGAGGAGGTCCATGATTTTAAATAGATCTATAGAGGGAACAATTACCAATTGATAAGTAAGTTAGCCAACCTGTTGACCACCTCTACTCCCCCAAATAACACTTAGGTTTCACCTAATATGAATTTAGGTAATAATCCTCCTCCACCCAAAATAAATCTAACCTCTTATCCATCCAAATTCTTACTACATATATCCTAGATAATAAGCAACTAGATAATACTAAACTTAGATATGATATCATAAAATATCTTAAGAAAACTAAAGCCAATATAATAATGTTTGATTTGCTTTATATTTCTAATAAAAGGGAATTTATTTTTAAATTTTTTTTGGTAATAAAATAAAGGAATACATTAGTGTTTATCATGCACATGTTTTTCTCTATAAGGATAAGACTAAAACTCCTCCTTTCTTCTTGAAAATAAGGATATTCGGTAAAAACTTACATAACTATTTAGTTGATTCAGGTGCCTTGATAAATGTCATGATTATGCCATATGCTAGTGATTGGGATTGAAAATTATGAATTCAAATCCAAATGTTGTCCAAATAGATAAAATAGAGGTAGAGGTAGTTGGATATTTGAATAATGTCTACAATCTATTGGATTTTGATTTGAGGATTCAATTAATCATTGATATCCAAGTAGGGGATATCTTAGATGCTTATGACATGATATTGAGTCGAGACTGGCAAAGGAATCTAAATGACTCTATGGAAACTAATTTCATCCATATTTGTTTACCTTGGTGTGGTTTTCCCAAACAAATTAGGGTAGAATGAGAACCCAAGGTGGTTTATATGATCATTGAGTATAATAAAAAAATGAAATTCTCTATGGGCAATCTAAAATGGGAGTGAATTTTGTAATAAAATAGGAAGGAATACATAATGAACTCTATATTAACATGCTTAATGTGAAATATATCTCAGAGATGGAAGAGTTGGATCTACTAGATTAATAAGACTTCCATGAAGCACATGATTTAGTATCCTTCCCAAATATCACTCTCACATGTGATAGTCTAGGACATGATGAATCATACAGAAGTGGAGAAAATTTGTGTTCTTCATAAATAAATCAAAACCATGAAATGATTGGGAATGATGATTTGAAGTAAATTATTCATCATTAGTTAAATGTTGTAGTGATATTGCCCATACCCAAGATACTAATGCTAAAAATAACATACGACTTATGGACATTGAAATTTGATAGTTCAAAGTCTAAAAATGGATGTAGTGTTAGGGTGGAATTTATTAATCCAAGAGGGAAGTATTATCTAGTGGCCTACCATATACAATCAACTTTCACTAATAATGTGTCCAAATATGAAGCATTGGTCCATGGTCTCTTGTTCTCCCTTTTAAAGAAAGTAAAAAATATAAATGTATTAGGTGACTCTAGATTGGTAGTTAGACAAGTGAGAAGTTGGTATTATTGCAATGGAAAATACTTGTCCAGGTATCACAATAGAGTTCAAAACCTGATTGAATACTTTGATGCTTTTGACATTCAAACATTGCCTACATAGAATAATTATATAGTGGATGTGTTGGCCACTATTATGAGTACCTTGAAACCCATTTCCCATTTGATAATGATAAGGTTATGATTAGATCAAGTCTCTACCCCTTCAGTCTTAGATAACATTAATAATGTCTAAGCCTTCAATCATGACCAACATATACTATAATTCATAACTAAGGTTAAAACTTTCATAGATCAAACATTGATGAGGATGGTTGAGAAGAATTTGAATTGGATAAATATTAGATTATGAACCTATAAAAATAACATACCAAAAGGAATGATCTCATTTGAAGGGTTATTTGATATGGACTATTAGAAGAATGAGGAGGATTACACTCCTATCAAGGGTATGTAGTATGATCAGTTTAACCTAGGTGGTGCAAATAAAATGAAGAATGTGATTTTAGAAACCACTTATATCTTATAAGAGAAATGAGATTTTGAAAAAAATCTCAAAGAATTCAAGGATGTGATTTCATGGAGTTATGAAGATCTCAATGTTTTTAACATTTTCATTTTGACACACACTATTCCCCTTAAGACTAGATTCAAGAAATTTAGGCAATGAAAAAGCCCTGTAAATCTACTACTATAACCCTTGATTTTTAAATAAGTATAAACACTACTAGAAACAAGGATCATCTTCTTTGTAATACATTCTACATGGATAGTAAACCTAGTATCGATGAGGAAAAATAATGGGGAGTTTAGACTTTGTTAATTTTTTTAACCTCAATAAAGCTTTATAAAAGGATAACTATCCCTTGCCTTTATTGAATGAAGTGTTACATATTATAAATAGTGTCCAAATGATGTACTTCTTTGATGGGTATTTAGGATACAATCAAGTGGTAGTTGATTATGAAGATAGAATCAAGTCATCTTTCACTACCAAGTATGGCACCTATGCATACAAAAGAATGCCTTTTGGCTTGATCAATGCAAGTTACACCTTTTTATAGGGATATGGATATTTAATTCAAGGACTTAATGAGAAAGTGAATATTTATGTATGTGGATGATCTTATAGTCTTCTCCAATATGAGATCAGATCACATAAAGGACCTAAGGAAAGTGTCGTAGAGATACAAAGATGATGTGATTTAATTAAATCCCATAAAATGTATATTTGGGGTTATTGAAGGTAAAATAATGTGCCAAATTATCTTTGATATTGGTATATCTATAGATCTTAATAGAGTGGAGGTGATATTAAAAATCCCATAGAACAAAACTAAGAAATAATGAAAGAGTTTGTTCAACAAATTTAAATTTATTATAAAATTTATCTCAAGTTTTGTTGAGATAATAAAACCACTTAATATCATGTTCAATAAGGATTTTAAGGTTAATTGGAATAATTAATCAAAGATAGAATTCAACCAAATCAAGTCTACCATTACAAACATGCCCATAATCATCAACCCAAACTATACACAACCTTTATACCTTTACTCATTTGCCTTAGAGTATTATATGACTAACATGATAATGCAGAAGGAGTTAGGAGATGAAAGACCAATCTATTTTATGATAAAATAACATAGGAATTCTGAAATTATATATTCCATGATTGATAAATAATCCTTTACTTTGATCAAGTCCATTAAAAAGTTTAGGCATTACATTCTATGTAGTAAGGTGTTTGTTGTGGTACCTAATTGAGCCATGAAAGCCCTACTAATGCATAATGAACTAAGAGGAAAACATTGTAAATAAATGACCATACTCTAGGATTTTAACCTAGAACAACAATTAATGAATATTATTTGAGGACAATGACTTTGAGAAACATCACCAAGGTAGATCCCCAAATCATTTGTCAATGGCACTTGATGCATGACATCATAGATGAGGATTTTACATGGATATAGTCAGATATCTACTATATAATGAGTGTATAAATAACATGAACTCTATGTAGTATAGGGTACTTAACTTAATAATAATTAATTTGATAATAAAATCTAGTTCTCTCTATAGAATAAATTATAAAGGTATATATTTGAGGTCCATGAATAAGGAGGAAGCAATTTTAGTACTCAGATATTTCTATGGGGAACATGGGATTGGGTATGGTTCAAAAAGTATTAACACTCATCAAATACTATGGGAAAGTTACTTTTATTAACATATTTTAAAGGATGATCATCTACATGTAATAAATTACCACACCTGCCAAGTTGCTACACCCCATAAAAGCACCCCAACTATGCCACTTTTTTTTATCATCAAGACTCATCCCTTTGCTAAATGGGGATTGGAATTAATGGGGGCCATCAATGCTTGTTCTTCTACTAGTCATAAGCTCATCCTTATAATGATGAATTACTTTACTCATTGTTTTGAAGCCTAATCATTATATAATTACACCATACATGTAGTCATTCAATTCCTTTAGTAACACATTGCTACAAGGTTTAGTATGCCTAGCATGTTGGTATGTGATAATGGCCCTAGTTTATCCTCCTTATAATTATTTGAATATTATTATGATCATTAGGTGACTCTTAAATGTTATTAAAATCATTATCCATAAGGTAATGGGTTGGTTTAATCAACAAATAAGAATTTGTTGAATGTAATTAAGAAATTTTTATGAAAAACCCAAGGAATTAGCATAATATGCTTAAATTTACTTTCTAGTCTAATACAACTAGGATCAAGTCTTCTTTAGGGACCTCCCCCTATCATCTAGTATATGGACAAGATCTTATATTCTAACCCAATCTAAATATGTATACCTTATCATTCACTAACGAGTTATTGGAAACTAATAATATGATAGAGGCCCACCTTTTGAACCTCATGCAACTAGATGAAAAATGAGATGCAACCTTGATGCCCTTTAATAGACATCAATAAGTAGTTAGGTATTAGTTTGATAAAAGGACAAAATGAAGGCATTTCAAATCTTAAATCTAGTCTTCTTATGGTATATGGATCATGAACAAAAGGGATAACATGGAAAATTTGATGTATTATGCCTTGATCCCTACCAAATCTCTAAGATCATAGGTGAGAATGAATTCCATCTAAGGTGTCTTACTGGTAAGTATATTCCATTACCTATAAATGGTCAATTCCTTAATAATTAATTTCAAGCTTGAGTGGCTAAGAATCCACTATAAATAACATCTATTTTGATTTATATTTTTATTTCCTACCCATTTTTTGTTAGCTTAGGTTTGTTTTCATTTCCTTTCTATTTTTATACCTCTTTGAGTTTGTCCTGACTATTTTTGACCTTTATTTCCCTTGTTAATCAAAGAAATGAAATGGGGGATGCTGTAAATGAAATACAGGTAATGATCAAAGAGATTTATCATAATTGTACTCGAATAACTTGTGTTAATTGATGTTGTTTCTTTTTCATTTCCTAAATTCTAAAGGTCAATGATTCAAAATATAATGGGTGGATTTTAGAATATCTATTTTATTGTTTGGATCCATCTAATGTAATTAAGGAAATATCTACATGAAAAACACAATATTATTTTGATTTTGGTTTATATTGAGTTGCCATAAACTTTCTTATTTATTTATACCCATGGCTTGGTCCCCAACCCTCTATGGATGAAATTTTAAAATATCCTTTCAAAAGAATTGAACTAAAATATAAAATATAAGATCTAAAATTCTCCTCGAAAGGGTGATTTTGGTAGCCCTTTCCATAGGCTTTCCATCTTGGTTAGTATTGGAGAAAGGCCTTTGGAAGGGACTAGAGGTATCTCTATTAGGGATAGAAATGCCTAAATGGTAGTATAGAAATTACCACACCACTTCCCCCTAAGCTAAATAGTAATTTTTTTCCTTCAATAGTTCTGGACTTATGCAAATCTAAATTACTACATGTGAATGCAAAGGAAATGAATCAATCACTTGATTACACATCTAGATGGTTTTAGTCAGATTATAGCTTAGTATGTCACTCATTATTATAGACTTTAGTGCCTTCAAATTTTGATTTGTTCTAAGTGATAACTTGTAGCTGATGTTTTTTCTTCTTATGAAATTAGAGATTCTATATTCTTAAAATAATTAAGAGTATTTCATAGGAGTCACCATTTATTATTTCTTGAACAACATAATCCAATATTTTAAAAATAAAAATGGGTCTCTCTTTTTATTTTAGAATTTGGTTTTATACCTTTCAAGAGTTCATTATCATTGATTGGTTCAAATCAGCCTTCTTGGCAATCTACTAAATGATTAGTTATAAGTGACTCAATGAAGATTAATTTAATGTCTTTAAATTTATTTAGTTTAGTCCAAGATTTTATCTATGATTGAGATGTATCCTTTATGCCTTTCACTAGACATCAAGAAGTAGTCAAACACTGGTTTGATAAAGGGATAAAATGAAGGCTTCTATATCTCAAATCTAGTCCTCTTATGGGATAGGGCTCATGAAAAAAGGGACAACATGGAAATTTTTTTGCATGGTGGCTCGATCCCTACCAAATATCTAAAATCATGGGTGAGAATGCATCATGTATAAGGTGACTTATTAGTGAGGATGTTCCATTACCTATCAATGGACAATTCTTCAAGAATTAATTCCAAGCTTGAGTAGCTAAGAAGCCCCTATAAATAACTTCTCTTTTGATTTTGATTTTGATTTTTTACCCTTTATTTGTTAGCTTAGGGTTTATTTTCATTTTCTATTTTTATTCTTCATTTTGTTTGTCCCAACTATTTTTGACATGTGGTTCCCTTTTTAATCAAAAAAATTAAATAAGGGGTTGTTGTAAAGGTAATAAAGGTGGTTCTCAAAGAGCTTAATCACAATTCTACTTGGATAACTTGTGTTAATTGATGTTATTGATTGTTCATTTTCTAAATTTTAAAGTTTAGTGATTCATAACATAATATATGGATTTTATAATAACTATTTTATTTTTTGGATCAATTTAATGCACTTAAGGAAATATTTACATTAAAAATACAATATTATTTTGATTTTGGTTTGTATTGAGTTGTCATGAACTTATTGATTTATTTATACCTATGGCTTGGTCCCAAACCCTCTATAGATGAAATTGTAAAATCTCATTTCAAAAGAATTGAGATATAATACAAAATATAAGATCTAACATTATCCTCAAAAGGGTGATCTTGGTAGCCCCTAACATAGGATCACCTTCTTAGTTGTAAGTGGATTAAGGCATTTGGAAGGGACTAGAGGTATCTCTATCAGGTATATGAATGCCTAGATGGAATTAGAGCAATGACCATGCCACTTCCCTCAAGATAAATTATAAATTTTATTTACTTCAATAGTCATGGCCTTATTCAAATCTGAATTACTGCATGTGAATACAAAGGAAGTGAATCAATCACTTGATCACATATGTAGATGGTTTTGGTGGGATTATATATTAGTATATCACTCATTCTTATAGACTTTAGTGCCTTCAAATTCTAATTTGTTTCAATTGAGAACTTGTAGCTAATGTTTTTTTATTCTTATGAAATAAAATATTCTAGTTTCTTGAAATACTTAGGAGTATTTCTTATCAGGAATCACCATTTATTTTTACTTTCACAACATGACCATTATTTTAAAACTAAAAATATTACCCTCTTTTTAATTTTGAATCTAGTTTTATACCTTTCAAGAGTTCATTATGATTAACTTTTTCAAATCAACCCTCTTATCAATCTACTATATGATTGGTTACAAGTGATTAAAATGATTTTACTTTAATGTCTTTGCATTTCTTCAATTCAATCTAAGATTTTATCTAGGAATGAGATGTAGCCTTGATGACCTTTAGTATACATCAAGAAGTAGTCAAGCACTTATTTGATAAAGGGACAAAATGAAGGCCTTATAAATATCATATTTGGTCTTGTTATATGATAGGGCTCATGAACAAAAGGGATAACATGGAAAATTTGATTAATTTTGGCTCAATCCCTACCAAATCTATAAAATCATCAGTAATAATGCATTTTGTCTAAGGTGTCTTACTAGTTAGGATGTTCCATTGCATATCAATGGACAATTATTCAAGCACTAATTCCAAGCTTGAGTGGCTAGGAATCCCCTATAAATAAATTGTCTTTTACTTTCCATTTTTATTTTCTACCCCTTGTTTATTAACTTAGGCTTTTTTTTTAATTCCTCATTAGGTTTATCCAAACTATTTTTGACTTGTGGTTCCCTTATTAATCAAATAAATGATATAGGAGATATTGTAAAGGTAATATAAGTGGTGCTTAAAGAGATTAATCATAATTTTACTTGAATAACTTGTGTTAACTAATGTTTTTGCTTATTTATTCCCTAAATTATAAAGATAAATGATTCATAATATAATGGGTGGATTTTATAATAAATATTTTCTTGTTTGGAGCCATCTAATGCACTTAAGGAAATATCTACATGAAAAACACAACATTGTTCTTATTTTGGTTTGTATTAAGTTGTCATGAACTTTCTAATTTATTTATACTTGTGGCTTGGTCTCAAACCCTCTATGGATGAAATTGTAAACTCTCATTTCAAAATAATTGAGATAAAATACAAAATATAAGATCTAAAATTCTCTTCAAAATGGTGATATTAGTAACCTTTGTCATACGCTTTTCAACTTAGTTGGCAATTGAGCAAGGAATTTGGAAGGGACTATAAGTATCTATGTTGGGGATATAAATGCCTAGATGATGGTAGAGAAAAACCCACATCACTACCGCCCCTCTCCCAAGCTAAATTGTAAAATTTATTTCCTTTAACAATTCTAGTCTTATGCAAATCTAAAATACTACATGTGAATGTAAATGAAATGAATCAATCACTTGATCACATATGTAGATCGTTTCACTGAGATTATAACTCACTATGTCACTCATTATTATAGACTTTAGTGCCTTAAAATAGTGGTTTTTTCCAAGTGATAACTTATAGCTAATGCTTTTTCTTCTTGTGAAATTAGAGATTTTAGATTCTTGAAATACTTAGGAGTATTTCCCAGCAAGAGTTGCCATTTGTTTTTATTTTCACGAAATGCCCCATTTATTTAAAACTAAAAATGTGACACTATTTTTAATTTAGGATATGCTCTTATACATTTTAGGAGTACATTGTGGTTTATTGGTTCATATCAAATTTTTTATAAATCTACTAGATGATTAGTTACAAGTGACTATATCAATTTTACTTTAATGTCTTTGTATTTCTTCAGTTTAATCCAAGATTTTATCTAAGAGTGAGATACAACCTTGATGACCTTTATTAGACATCAAGAATTATTTAAGAAATGGTTTGACAAAGGGGGAAAATGAAGGCTTTTATATCTTAGTTCTGGTCCCCTTATGAGATGGGGTTCACAAGTAAAAGGGATAACATGGAAAATTTAATGCATTGTGGCTCGATCCCTAACAAATATCTAAAATCATGGCTAAGAATACATTATGTTTAAGGTGTCTTACTGGTGAGGATGTTTGATTGCTTATCAATAGATAATTCCTCAAGCATTAATTTCATGCTTGAGTGGTTGGAAAGCCCCTATAAATAATTTCTCTTTTATTTTATATAATTTTTTCTTTATTTCCCCTTATTTGTTAGATTAGGTTTTTTTCATTTTCTATTTTTATTCCTCTTTGGGTTTGTCCCAACTATTTATGACTTTTGATTTCCTTGTTAATCAAAGAAATGAAATATGGGGTTGTTGTAAAGGTAATAGTGGTGGTGTTCAAATAACTTAAGCATAATTTTACTCCAATAATTTGTGTTAATTGATGTTATTTCTTGTTCATTTTATGAATTCTAAAGTTAAATGATTAATAACATAATGGGTGGATTATATAATAACTATTTCCTTATTGGGAGCCATTTCATACACTTAAGGAAATACCTACATGAAAAATACATTTTTTATTCTTCTCATGAAATTAGAGATTATGGATTATTGAGATAACAAAGAGTATTTCCTAGTAGGATTTGCCATTTATTTTTTATTACACAGCACACCTTATTTTTTAAAACTAAAAATGGGACAATCTTTTTACTTTGGAATTTGGTCTTATATCTTTTAGGAGTTCATTATGGTTGATTGGTTTAAATCAAACTTCTTGGTAATATATTAGATGGCTAGTTATAAGTGACTAAATGGGGTTTACTTTAATGTCTTTTCATTTCTTCAGTCTAGTCCAAGCTTTTATCTACCACTGAGTTATTTTTAATGCGTGAATTTGCATTAATCTACTAAGTCATAGTCTATTTATTTTATTGTGTTTTGAAACACATTTTACATCTTATTTTAGAATATTTCACATTAGGTTTGTGAAAATTACTTAATTTTTCAAAGTTTTCTACCTCTTTTATTTAACAACTATTATCCATTTCTACTTCAATTTCAATCTAAATCACTAAACGTTTGTAAAGTCTTACTCTTTAACTTAGTTGATTTTCATTAAAGTGGACTAAAATAGATTTATATTGGGTAAATGACTAATTTATTTAATATTTTTCATTCTATATTTAGTCATCTTTGGATTTAGACTTAGTCATTTTAATTTGAATTTTTTCATCCATTTATTTTCAAATGCTTAGCCATTAGGTTTTTAAACCAAATTTTTTGATTGAATTTTCATATTTTTCCCATAGGTACTGTTATAGGCTCAATTTTCATCCTTAAATAGGGTAATTCAAAGTCCTTTCCAATTTAGATAAACATTGTGAACAACCCTAGGCTATGGGTCACCTATGGTGGGGTTAAACCTCTAGAGAAGTCTAGTTTCCTCTTGATTCTCACCTAAAACTAATGATAAACTAATGATTTATGAGTAAAAGGGGTATAAATAGTATAAGGGATCATAATAAATATAGAGGGTGATTCACCAAATTTAAATGGACACTCACATAAGCTTGAAAACACACTAGATCAACAAAAGACAACTATGGCTTACTTAATCTCACAATCTCACTAGTTGCATAAATATTTCATAGAAGAGGTTCCGAGTTGAACACTAATATATAAATAAAAGTTAGTTTTAAAACACCTTAAAATATTCAATCAAAAGGGAAAAAACTATGAAAAATCTCCTTCACAAATTCACCATACACAAGCATACTAAACACTGATTTAAGACAATATATAGGAAAAGAGTTGATCCTACTATTTTAAAAGATAGTTCTTACGATATTTTGATAGGATTTGACCATGTCAAATGAGCACACTTTTTCAAGAGTCTCAATGAGTATCCTCATCCTAGAAAATAATGCTAAATTCTGATAGCTGAGAACCCCTTGTATAGGAATGAGACCAAGATACATAGAAGAAGAGAGAGAAAAAAAAAGGATGTGTAAGCATGCCATAAAAAAAAGAATGTAATTAATTGAACTTGAGCCACAAATTTTTGATCAATCATAACATTCCCTATGGCTTGTTGAGTGATAAAGTCCCCAAAAGTTTTGAGAATGCATTGAATGCTCCTAACTATAATTCCCAACACTAGACCTTTTCTTGGTCCTTCATGCCATCTCTCACTTGAATAAAAAACCTCATGCTCATGGATTTGACTAGATCATGGATTTATGCCTTTTAGGTAGATGCTTGTTAATACTATGGCCATACTGAAGGATGAAGACCCTTTGCATTAGTCATATCTCTGATTTATCTTCATGTTTGGATCATAAGTCCATCTATAGGTAGAAAACCAATCTAAGGTTATTGGTTTTCCTATATTTTCCATATAATTATAGACCTATAGACTATATATCACCTTTTTGTATTATAATAGGTCCAAATAGACCCACTTTATCTCTACAAGAACCATAAGTTCATTATACATAGACCCTTTTTTAAAAATTGCAAACTAGTCACAAGTATAAACCCTATAATTCATAAAAGGTCAAAAGAGAGATAAATATTTAGCTCCAATGGTGGTCCCTTATGTTATTTATATCCTATTGCACTAGTTAGACCACTCCATGGAATTTGAATGAGATTTAATGACTTTAGGATGACCCTAAAAAACATTACTATCTATGGTTGAAAATAACTTCTTAACCTTTGTCAAGAATCGTAGGATCACCTTTTCTCTAATTGGTTATCAAAACCCAACTCCACTCATTGAAACATTGACTCATCTCATTTCATCAATTTCAATTGGTATGAATTCTCATGAGACGTCAATCCTTTACTAATTAAACACATTATTGTAACTTGTGCACATATTTTCTCTTGATATTTGAACCTTTGACCTCCACCCACTATTAGATATAAATGTATGATGCTATGCAGACCATTAGATCAACTGGGACCCATTATTTGAAAGCCAATGGCTAGTTCTATTATAACCAACATTCCCCTTTTCTTTAAGGAGAATGGGGACCCACTTTTTTCATATGTTTATGAAAATTCTATAAAATCTAAGGTATTTCAGTTTTGGTAGGATGATTTTGGTATTGTGTTTCATAAGAATAAATTTTGTTCTAGTGAGACTATTCTTATGGTTTATATTTTTAGGCGAATTATTTCAGCACTTATGTAATTTGTCCTTTTGAGTTTTATGTTTCAGGTGTTTTGAAGCCTTTATTCTTTTAGACTTAGTTTTTGCAAAGACTTATTTTGTCAAGGAAATTTTTGTAGACATTTTGTCTAAAACAATTCCCTTGAAGGAATTTGGCCTGTAAGTTCTTTACCTTACAGAATTTTGGACTGCAAACATTTTATTCAAAAAAATATCCTAATAGATTAACCCTTTTACCCCTTTGACCCTAAGAATAAATTTTGTTCTAGTGAGACTATTCTTATGGTTTATATTTTTAGGCCAATTCTTTCAACACTTATGTAATTTGTCCTTTTGAGTTTTATGTTTCAGGTGTTTTGAAGCCTTTATTCTTTTAGACTTAGTTTTTGCAAAGCCTTATTTTGTCAAGGAAATTTTTGTAGACATTTTGTCTAAAACAATTCCCTTGAAGGAATTTGGCCTATAAGTTCTTTACCTTACAGAATTTTGGACTGCAAACATTTTATTCAAAAAAATATCCTAATAGATTAACCCTTTTACCCCTTTGACCCTACTAAACCTACCCTATGGGAATTTTGAAATGACCCTTATTTGTATGAAAGTACCCTTTAGGGAAATCAAAAGTGTCCTTCAGCGTTTACCATGACATAGACCCTTTGAATCTTTTCCATGTACCCTTCAGGAATTTTGAACTATCCATTTGGAACTTTTGAAATTGTCCACTATCCTTTGAATTACCCCTTCAGCCTTTTCAAAATTGACCACTTTCCCCCTTCTGACCAGATCTTTTAAGGCACATACTCTTTGAGTTTTGTGTAAATGACCCTTTAGGACTTTTGAATGAAACCCTTTACCCTACATAAATTATCCTTTAGGATATCCATTTTGACCTCTTTGTCCTATTAAAAGTGCCCTTTGCCCTTTGTGTATTGGACCCTTTGACATGGACATACCCTTTAGGATTTATATCCCAAACCTTTAACCCTTTTCAAAGTGACCACTTACCCTTTGGGATAATTTTCGCAACCCCTTTCCCACCAAAAATAACCTTTGGACCCAAGGCACATACCCTTCAAGTTTTGTGTAACCTACCCTTCAATACTTTTTAAATTACCCTTAGCCATATGAAATTACCTTTTGTGGAAATCAAAAGTTCCCTTTGGCCTTTACGAAGTAGACCCTTTGATACTTTTGTCATAGACAAAATACCCTATGAAGTGGACCCTTCAAATAAAAAGTAACCTTAGAGTAAATTGAAAATGGCTTTTATACCCTTGAAATATCCCTTTGGGATAATTGCCTCAAAAATTTTGCCCAAATGAAATATCTCTCAAGGGAAATTATTGTGGACATTTTATCTAAAAAAATTCTCGTAAAGGAATTAGTCTACAAATGTTTTTCTAGAAGAATTTTTTAAATATAGATCTTAAGTGCCTTATTACTAAGAGTACTACTAGTCTCACCATACTTTTCCAAAACAAAGGTAAAAATATTTTCTATCAATACTTTAAAGACCCCCACCAACTTGAGCTAATAAGTTTGAATATATAGGAAAATAGAACCCAAGTGAAAATTGCACATTTATGTCACATGAACTGATATCCATGCAATATTCTATATAACTAGTATATTTCTATTTAAAATATGTCATTTCATTCAAGCTAACTTTTATTTAAAGTTTCCTACTTTCTTATAACAACAAAAATCCCTGGTTCCCATTTCAAGAGTACTATGACTAAAAAAATGACTAAGCTAGAGCTGAATCATTTGCATAACATGCATAGTGCATAGAAGAAGTAGCATAGAGTACACATTAATGGAATCTACATCTAAGATGTTTTTAGGGAATAATTTTCCATTCCCATATTCAATTAAGGACTCTAGGGAGTTCATAGATATATTCTTCGATGCCACAATGTTTGGAGATAAGTACTAAAATTATTCAGCATTATGGGATGTCATCAATTTGGTGGACATGTTTTCACTAGAAAATATGATACTAGTAGATATACTATTCATTAAAGAATTTCTAGCATTAAAATGACAAATATTACACTTTAATGCAGCCAAGATAGAAGTAATGCCATGTATTGACCTCCTGAGGGACTTGTTATTTTCAAGGAAGATATTGTAGGATAATTTCTTGCATCATTCTAATAATAATACAGTAGTCACATGCATTTAATGAATAGATTTACATAGATATTTATCTTTGAATATACATAATGCCTATTTTGGCAAGCACATATTGGTGTAGTTTAATACAAAGACCTTAATGGAGAAGTTACTATCTTCATAGCTACCCCTATACCAAACCATTGCATGGAAAGGGAAGGAGTTGAAAGGAGTAAATTCAATTGAAAAATTTAGGATGGGGAGTCACATTGGTATAGATCTTCTCAATTGATTATATGGTATGCCTAGTATTTTTTTTTTAATTTGGATTGGGTGTTAGTATTGTACATGATGCTTACACATGATGATGCATGCACCTTAGGTGAAATAATCATCCTTATATTGAGAGAGTAGATTATTCATAGGGATAGACATCCCACACACTCAAGAGATTTATACATGATGTCTTATTTGTTAGACATAGTCATGGGTACATGTTACAATGATCTTGGTAAATTGTGGGCTCCAATCATAGATTGTGAGAAGAATATGGTCTATGATCATTTCCAATTCATGCATGTCTATTTCTATACCAAACATATATGGTGAGGATCTTTGAAGATGTCTATCATTAGGTTTGATAAGCCATTCATGGCTCACCCATGACTTGAATTGAATATAACATTATGAAAAACTTGGTAGGGAAAGGGGATTATTTCCTTTACCAAAATCTCACTATTATCATGATTTTGGGAAACAAGGTTGGCCCCCTATGTCTCATAAAGTTTATACCAGATAAACTAGTTGAATAGGAAATCACCTTCCAGTTATGAAAAGTATTAAAGAGGAGTTATAAAAGTAGAATAAGTTGGTCAATTTTTAACTATTGATAGGATGCTATATATGATGAAGAAGTATTTTAGGGAAGTAGGTGTAAAATCTAAGATTTATCCTTTCCCTACACTTGCACATAGAGACTAGGATCTGAATGGGCTGATCCAAAAGCACATACATGGATTCAACATCCCTTACAATCATGAGCCTTATGATTATGATTTCCTATTTATGAATGCCAAGTCTGATGAGGATGTATTGGAACAAGTAAATATTTATGGGCTATAAGAGGATCATTTGAGAATGATCCATGATGACCCTTCCATTTCTACCATGGTGTTGGATAGAAAAAAGGCACTCTTTAAAGGGTGGCAACATTTGGATTTATAGAGAGGATAGTTTGAGGAGTAATCTAAGGACCACGTAGTTTCCTCCTCCTAAAAACTTCCTTTGAAGTTGAAATTGAAGACAATGAAGAAAGAGCTTGGGATACTTGAGCCCAGTTCTAGTAGGGGAAGACAAGTAAGGGATCCATTAACATAGATCCTGATGAGGAAGAGAAAACATAAGAATTACCTTCTACTAGTTCTAGTCAAGTGTCCGTTGTTATGATCCAAGTACATATTGTTACATATATTGGGATATAAACTATTAAAACTACAATATCGACACCGTAGGACTCCCCCACACAAGTAAAGACCCATTTGGTCTATAAGAGAAATCCTAAGACTCCCATAGGTAGTCTTATAGTGGAGAAATCATAAGTTTTGCCTACTCAACCTCCACATACAGAACCAACTAGGGGAGATATGCTGATCATCAAGGATACTAAGGATGATTTAGATGAGGAGATAAAGTTGGAGATAACTAAATTTATGAGCCTCTAAATAAATCTTGTGGAGCTCACTTTCCTAGGTACTCAATCTTTTTTTAGTTCTCCTCTATCTTCTATACCCATATTTGGGCAAGTTACTTCTATGGAAGTTCCCACATCTACCCCCTCCATCTCCACTAGTACTATTGATCCCTCCATTTCCACTTCCAACCCACTCACCATATAGGCCCCTTATGTTTCTATTGGCACTTCCATTATTAGATCCCTCAAGAATAAGAAAGTGTCCATGAAGGTGTAAACCACTTTATCCACCTCATAACTCCATGTCCACTATACCCAAATCACCCTTCCACTACCATCTACTACTTCCATAGAGGAAACCATAATGATAAGTACTAGAAAGGGAAGGAAGGCCAAGCCCAAAATGATCATTGTCCCTCCAATTCCTCAATATGGAGGATTAGATTGGTCCAAAATTATATGGCCTTCATTATCTAATATCTTGACCAAGACCCACAATAAACAACATAGAGTTCAATAGGAGGTTGAGGAAGAGGTTTTTGATATAATCTCTTATGCATCTTAGTTAGACATTCTTCCATGGGTAGTGGATTTAAGAAGAAAGTATTCTCAAATTCTAAAATAGTAATATTTAAATAGTGAAGAAGAGGAAATCAAAAAATGATAAAGACACAAAAATCATCCTTGAATAAAGGTAAGAAGTATTCTCCCTCACAAAGATGTAGAATAGACAGTCAAGACAATCTCTATATGAGGAAAATCTAGAAAACCTAACACAAGAACATAAAGATGCCATATTTTCAATCCATGAAGGCATAGAATTAGCTCAATAGGATCTTGAGGCAAAAGTGTAGGAAATAGAAGCTAAAGTGGAGAAATTGGAAGAGCAGGACAAGATAGTACATATTCCTACTACCATAGAAGCTAAAGTTTAGGAGGTAGCTTCTAGATGTTATAACTCCTTAGAAGCCATGGAGTTCATGAAGGTAGAGATGGCCCCTCATGTGAACCAATCCAATTAATTTTTAATTTCTTTGAGAGAGGATAATGAAAAATTAAATATGTTAGTTATCTATATGGGCAAATCTCTATACAATCATCTTGACCTTATGATGATGCTAGAGGCATCTAATACCTTAATTAAAGTATTAATTCAATAGGAAGAGGCAAAGGATTAGTTATAAAACATTGTGGATTTAATTCCCAGATATTAGATGCATGAGGCCCATCTCCTTTAGAGTTTTCATGAATTAAAGTTATCCAAAGTTATGGACTCCATCAATAAGTTAATTAGCAGGATCAATTTTGACAAGCTTATCTAAGAAGTAGATGATGATTTTAAGCAGAGTTTACAGGGCTTGACACTTGAATAAATTGAGTCCAAATTTATAAAATCTTGGAAAAAGATCACTGAAGTTGAAATCTTTAATATTAATTTTCAAATAACCAAATACAAGCATGCAAAGCTCCTTGGATGAACCAAAAGAATTCATCATCCACCACTGCTAAATTTAGACATTATACAACAATAGTATTGAGTAGCATAAAAATTTCATGAGGATAACTAAGTGAAGAATAAGTAGGTTTTTAGTCTTCAACTTCCACTTCATCTTCTATGTGAACTAAGGTGCATGTAGTGATCTAAATGACTAAGTCTTGATAGGCTGAGATTTTATGTATGTATAGCTTGTAATAATGAATGTACTTATATTTTGAGAGGCTTATTGTAAAAATTGACTATATATTATATACATGCACATGTTGCATAATTTAGAAAAGTAAATTTATTTATTTTAAACTTTTAGTTTTCTCTTATATAGTTTTAGACCGCAGTTAGAACTATATGTTCTAAATGACACATTTAACCACCTTGTATGAACTTGGAAGATGAGGTGACCCCTTCCCCAAGTGTGTGTGTGTGTGTGTGTGTGTGTGTGTGTGTGTGTGTGTGTGTGTGTGTGTGTGTGTGTGTGTGTGTGTATAATTGTAACCCAACTTAGTTTTTTTTAGAATATTTTATAATATATATTAGTGAAGAAATTTTGATCATTAGTGAAGTTTTTTGAGTATTTTTTTTCCAATTCCATACAATTAGTTATTATTTTCATGGTTATGTGTTTCAATAATCTTTAGTGTGTTATAGCTGTAAATAGATTCTTGATTATTTTAATTGATACACTAATCATAAATGTGTAATAAATATTGAAAGATTAGTGAATATATTTATTAAGTTATTCAAGTTTATTGAATCATATTTATTAATGTGTATTAGTGATTTATTTCATGTAATTTTTTATGTGGGTGCAACAGCTACCCCAGATAATTCATTTGGCTAGCCATAATCTCTTGATTAAGGGTGGGAAATAGCTACCCTAAAAGGAACAAACTTTGTATGAGGCTTATGAATTCCCTACATCTTTATTTCCTTAGACTTCTTAGTCATATCTGATTGTATTGTGATATTTCTACTAGTAACATATGTTTTAGAAAGTTTAGGTCTATTTAGAAACTAACTAGGGAAGTGATTCCCAAGAACCATAGATCCTTATTTTTTTCCCTACCTTACCCTCCTTTTTTGAGTTTGTTATTAAGACTTACCCACTTTATATTAGAAATCAACCACCCATCTAAATCATGTAGAGGTTCACTCTATTATAAATCCACACCTTCATCTAAAAACCTTGTCAATAACCTACATGCCCTAGCCCTATTACATCAATAGGTTAACATAAACCACATACTTAAAACTCATACATTGGATTGGATTTTACCTCCATCAAGATCCTAAAATGTTAGAGGTTACCTCATTTGATTGTGGTGTGCATGAAACCTACATCAACAATATTTCACTAGTGTTAGGAGGCCTAAAACCTAATAATAGAGGTTATTATTTATGTAGAGTTACACTAGAGTCACCTAGGAGAGTGACCAAATCTAATTCCTAGGCTAGTTTATTAGTGTCACCATTAACAAGTCATAAGAGTGCTAGAGTTGTGACAAAAACCCCAGTTCAGAACAATCCATCACCTCCACTAGGGAAACCCTTACCTATAAGGAACCCTTTACCTATTAATTAAAAAATGGATCAAAAACAACCTTGGTTAGTTGGATCTACCATCACTATCCCAAAAAATTTGCATGATTTACCTCAGAATCTTAAAAAGTATTTATCATCCTTTTCTCCTTGAGGACCAAGGATAATAGAAGAACGTACCAAATTTGTTAAAGCTACTTTAAGGTTAATAAATGTAGTTGATGAATATGTTTCATGTTGATTATTCAATTTTAATTTAATGGATGTTACTTATTATTGGTACTTAAATATAATGGAAAAATCCATCACTAATTAGGAGTAATGTCAAATGGTTTTTATTGTGCAGTTTGGATAGGTCACCAATCTTAGATTGGTATACCAACACTTCACTAGTATGAAGAGGAAGCATAATGAGCCCATCCATACTTTCAATGAAATATGGTAGAATATGTACAATTGGTTGACCCCAATGTATAAACTAAAAGCATCATAGCATTATAGATGTAAAAAAGTGCCTTGGACCCTATCACTACCATGTTCTTGAGAAGAGAACTTGATGCCAATACTTTAGTGTTAGCATTAAAAGAGGCAATTAGTATTGATAGGTATCTTAACTCATGGATGATTGGGGTACCTAAAATCAACAATGGATTTCTAGTGCTTATTTAGATACCACATGTAAAGTAGAACATTCAAACATATAATCATAATCAATTAGACACATTACCTCCACTGACACAAAAAATGAAACCAAATTTTGGCTATTTGAACAATAATGTGATGGGAAATGGTTGTTAATAGAACTAACATGTAGATTCAATTCCCATTACTATTCTACAAGGTATGGATTCCACAAAATCTGAATTGGATTCTATTCAAAAGATGATCCAAAAGTTGAGAAACAATTTTCTAAATATGAAATGAAGAATGGGAAATATTGATGCTCTAATTGACAACCAGAACACTAGATTATAGATATGTATTAGAACATTTATTAGGCTTTAAAACAACATGGATCAGCCTATCAAGATCCCAAAAATCAACATAGTTGAAATGACTCTTCCTAATTATACCAGGATACATAATACATTCCAACATGGTGAGATTGATTGCATTGAGTTCTATATGGAATTTGAGAAATTTCAAAGGGAAGTAACTAGATAAAATAAAATGAATAATCCACCAAAATCCCATCAAGATCCTAGGTCCTCTAACATTTCCATGTTCTTTGAAACTCATGAGTTCCCTTTCCTAGGAAAACATGACAATGAACCAAAAGATAATATGGATGAATTTCATGCTTTCTATCAACTATAGAAAGGTGCATATGGCTTAAGTAAAAAATAACCACTTACCACCTTGACTCTTCCAAATACAATGGTGATTCCTCAAAATCCCAAAGTAAACAACAATCCACCTCCTCTAAATGGGAATGATCAACCACCAAGCAAGGAAGAATTGAGTAGAGGAGGATACAACATCATGGAAGATATGAAGAAAATTAAGACAAATATAACTCTTCATGAGTTATCCCAAATCACTAAAAAAAGGAGTTTTTTTAGATGTCAATTATTGGAAAGGCCCCTATGGAAAGAACTAGAGTGACTATGGATATATCAAAAGTTTCTAATGCTAATGTCATTTATAAGAGAAAGCCCAAAGTGCCACCATTTTTGCTAACTATCAAGGAATTTAGTAAGAACATTCATGAATATTTAATTGATTCTATAGAATTTATAACTATCATGCCTAACTCTATATATAAGAAGCTTGGTGTCACTCCAAGTCCTTCAAAGAGATTGGTTTCTCAACTAGACAAAATGGTGGTACCAATAGTTAGAGAACTAAATAGAATATACATTTAAGTAGAATCTAAACCAATAGTCTAGATGACCATCAATATTCTGGTAGTGGACATATCAAAAGGATACAATTTTTTTATAAATAGAGATTGGTTTAAAAAACTCAATGGATATCTTTCCATATAATTCTCTCATTATTGGTTGCCATGAAGAGGAATTACGAACTAGATCATAATTGATAAAGATCCAAGAATGAAATATCCCCTCATGAAGTACAATGTCAAAAATGAAGAGGTATAGTATGACTCTCCTATCCTTGGTATTTATACTTTTACCACTCATAATATATCAAAAAACCCAAAACCTAAAGGTTTGAATAAGCTATGGACTATGCATTTTGATGGAGCTAGGTTTAGGTAAGGATCAGACATAATAATTGAGCTAATTGATCCTCAAGGTAGGAAGTTCTTGGTAGCTTATATATTATAATTTCCATGTACTAACAATAGAGCCAAGTGTGAAGCTATAATTCTAGGATTATAGTTTATTCTAAAGAATAATGTAAAACAAATAAAAGCATTTGGTGACTTAGAGCTAGTAGTTAACCAAGTAAAACATAGATATAAATGAAAATTGTCTTATCTAAGGAGATATAAGTATAAAGTGTGGGATTTAATTGAAATATTTGAGATTCTAGCATAGTATCACTCCTGAGAGAGAAAAATCAAGCCACCAACTCACTATCTATTGCCACTACTAATCTCAAGCCATTATAGGAGTCTAAGGTAAAGAGATTTTCTATTGAATTGGTTCTTTATCCCTGTAGTCTAAATAATGTAGAATATTTCCAAGTCTTCAATGATGATCAATAGATTATGTAGTTCTTAAATAATATAGGGGATTTCAAGTCCTAAATAATCAATGACAATGACATTAACCACCTTTGTTAAGAATAAATAGATAAATAGGGAATTATCCAACTCAAAGAAAATTGAATTGTAGTTGGCTTAGCTTCTTTGGAAAGACCATTCAACTTAGACCCTCAGGTACAACTCAGGTAGCTCAAGGTTGATGAATCAAACTTCAAGAGGGAAAATTTAGGAGATGATCATAACCCACATTATGTGAATATTGGTCTCAGCTACACTATGTAAGAAATACAGTGAGTCAGGGATTTGATTGCTTAATACAAAGATGTTATTGCCTGGATGTATGATAAATTGAAGGTGTATGACCTATAGGTCATTACTCACATGATTCCCTTGAAACAAGAACATAAACCATTTAGAAAGAGGGAAAGGCTAATAAATCCTATTCTAGAGCCTCTTATTCAGAGGGAAGTATAGAAGTTATTAGGTTCTAAAATCATCTTCATAATCTGACATTCTACTTGGGTGGAAAATTCAATCCCAGTTAAAAATAAGAAAGGTGAGATTATATTATGTGTAGACTTAAGAAATATGAAAAAGGATTTTGAGAAAGATAATTATCATTTACCTTCTCTAGATGAAGTAATATAGATAGTGAGTGGTTTTCACATGATGTCCTTTTTGGATAGATTTTCAGGCTACAATCAGGTACTAGTGTAATCTAAGGATAGAATAGAGATGGAATTTACTATGAAATGGGGTATTTACACATATAAAAGAATGCCATTTGGCCTAATCAATGTAGGAGATACCTTTTAACATGCCAAGGATCATGCATTTAATGGATTAATAGGAAAATGTATAATCATCTATATGGATGATCTTACAGTGTTTACAAAGAATATAAAATATCACATAAGTCACCTACATTCCATATTTGAGAGATGCAAAAGGTTTGATATTTCATTGAGCCTGAAGAAAATTATATTTAGAGTCACTGAGGGAAAAATCTTGGGACATATTATTACAAAATATGGGATCACCATTGATCTAGATAGAATCAAAATAATTTTAAAAATTCATCCACTAAACAACATGAAGGAGCTCAAGTCATTCTTTAGGAAGATCAACATCATAAGGAAGTTTATCTCAAGGTTCATAGAAATTATCAAGCCTCTAAATTCCATGCTCAAGCAAGATGCTAAAATAGAGTGGACAACTAAATACAAAAAGTCTTTCCAAGACATTAAAGATGCCATATTGTAGGGTCTAGTGTTAATTAGTCTAGACTTCACAAAATATTTCTATTTGTATTCATTGACTTCAAAACACACTATTGATGTGTTTATCATGTATAAGAAAGATGAACTTGATCATTTGATTTCCTTCATGAGAAAAAATCTAAAGGATAAAAATAATAGGTACTCTATGATTGAAAATAAGATTTTTGATCTTGTCAAAGCAATGAAGAAATCTTGACATTACATCTTGAGAAACAAAACCATTGTTATTGTACCTGACCTTGTTGTCAAGTTCACCCTATCATATAACGAGCTAGGAGAATATCAAAGGAAATGGATGGCCAAGCTACAGGATTTTGACATAGAGATAAAGCTTGCAAATAATTTTAGAGTTCAAGGCATTTTTAAACTCATGACTGAGCCTAATCCATGATTCACTATTGAAGAGGTATGTGAAGCAAAAGTTTATAAAGGAGAATGGTATACAAATACAATCTAATATTTACTTTTAAGAATTTTTCCCCTAGAGCTTAATAGAGAAATAAAGAGAGATTTAAGGCTCAAATATGCTTATTTCATGATCAATAAGGGGCTCCTTTATATAAGGAACTATGAAGGTATTTATTTTATATGTGTATTTATAGAGGAGGCTAAGGAAATCTTGGAGAACTTGCATCAAAAGATATGTAGTGGTCACCCTATTGGGAATACCACATCCCATAAAATCTTAAGGTTGGGTTACTATTGGTAAACCATCTTCAAGGATGCTCATATGAATATTAGAACCTACCATTAATGTCAAAAATTAGTCAAGAGAGAAGTACACACAATAATGCCTCTACAACTACTTGTTGAAAGAAGGCTATTTTTATAGTGGGGTTTAGACTTCATTTGTGTAATCAACCCAAATTTATTAATAGGCCATAAATTTTTACTAACAACTAAATATTATTGTACTAGATGGATATAATCCATATCCACAAATAATATTAGAGCACAATATGTGATTCACTTTTTAGAGGAACACATAACAAATAGATTTTGCACACCCATCTCTTTAGTTTGTGATAATGGACTAGATTTTATATCAGTAGAATTTACTAAATGGACACATGAAAATAAAATCATAATTAATTTAGCTTCTAAACACTACCCTTATGGAAATGAACTAGTAGTGTGAACAAATAAAAATTTGATTGATGCATCAAGAAATCATTAGGGAAAAAACTTAGGGACTAACATAATTTACTAAAGTATGCTCTTTGATTAGATTGGACAAGATACAAGCAAGCCCTAAAATATTTTCTCTACCTACTGGTATATGGGCACATACAAGTCTTTCCCATCATGTTGAAGATACCAACCAATCAATTCATGCAAGACTACATGGAACCAAATCACAAAGTAGAATTAAGATTTCTTCATATAATAGAAATGAAGGATTAAAGGATTGAAGCCTTGTAGACATTAAATAAATAATAAGATGTAGTGAAAAGGTGGTTTGATAAGAGTGAAAGTTAAAGCATTCATGATTTTAGATCTGGTGTTACTATGGGATAAATCCCATGAAAAGAAAAGATAACATGATAAGTTTTACCCACTATGGATTGGACCTTATCATATTTTAGAGGTCATGGATAATAATGAATTTCATTTGAAATACCTCCAAGCTAACAATCTTACATATCTAATCAATGGATAGTTCCTAAAGCATTACTTTAGAGTTGTTCCATCTATAGATGTTATTGAGTGAGAAGATTCAGATAAGTTTAGGCATAGGAATAGAGTAGATTTCCATGTTTTTTAGTTTAGTTTTTGTATTTATGGTTTAGTTTTTTCTTTCTAGTTTAGTTTCTTTCTTTCTAGTTTAGTTTTCAATGCTTTTAGTATTCTATTTTCTCAAATTCGATTTCAGTGCTTTCTAGAGTAGTTTCTTGCTCTCTAGACTAGTTGTTCTTTGTTTTATTTGGTGTTAAAAGTTGTGTTTTATATAGTTATTACTGAGCTAAAATATAAAAAAAACTGAGTTGATGACTTGTAGAAAAGGGGAAAATTAAAATCTTAACATGTTGGGGACTAGTTTACAGATTGGGTGTATTTCTATGTTTTTGAGTCTTTAGAATGAAGGTAATCAAAGGATTATTTTGAATAAGTATCATAATTGAATACTTTTACCAGGCCTATAGAAGTTGATCTTGGGGTAATTCATATAAATTTAGAAAGTCTTCTTATTTTATTAGATCAAATGCACTTATCATATTTAATACTTATTGAAAGTGATAATTCTAGGTGCAGATTTGGTTGGTAGGGATGTTATAGTAACAATTTGTTTTATAATTATACCAAATCAATAGTGTTTCATATCCTCTATTTTTCATTAATTATAACATAAAAGAAACAAGACAAAAAATGAGAAAATAACCCATGAGTTTAAAAGAGCAAAATAAAATTTAAATAAAATTAAAAAAGGCTCACATGATGAAATAAGGTCAATGCACCATGCATCATGGTTAAAATAAAATAATATAAGGAGAAGAGAAGGATGCCAAGGTATCTCTATTAGGGATATGAATACATATCTAGAAGTAGAGTAATGCCTGAGCTTCCCTTGATTTAATGAGATTTAATAGATACTAGAATAAAACCTATAGTTTTATCAAGACCTTTGAAAAAGTTATCACAACAAGGGTTAAGTAAACTACATTTTTAACACACATAGATCCAAGAAATTGAAATGCAAGTATGTTGTGTGAATTAACTTAGGGATCTCTTTCATGTTTCTACTTTAAATATTTTTTCTATGACACACTTCAAGACTAAAGATTGTAAAACTAGAGTTTTGGGTTCTCAAATACTCACGAGTATTCCCCCTATAAGTCACCATTTGTTATACCAAACATCCCCCTTTTAATTAAAGATAAATAGGGACCCAATTTATTTTATATGTTTATTAAAATTTTGGAAAATATAAGGTATTTCACTTTTGGTAGGATTATTTTATCATTGTGTTTAATAAGACTAACTTTTGTTCTAATGAGACTATTCTTTGGGTTTATATTTTTAGGCCAATTCTTTCAACACTTATGCAATTTATCCTTTCAAGTTTTATGTTTTGGGTGTTTTGGGGCCTTTATTCCTTCAAACATAGTTTTTTCAAATAATTATTTTGTCAGGGAAATTGTTGTAAACATTTTATCTAAAATAATTCCCTTGAAGGAATTTGGCCTATGGGGTCTTTACCTTACATAATTTTGGACTGCAAACATTTTGTCTAAAACAAATCCCCTAATGGATTACCCCTTTTACCCTATCAAACCTACCCTTTATTACTTTTGAAATTACCCTTATCTATACAAAACTACCCTTTAGGGAAATCAAAATTGGCCTTTAGCCTTTATAAAGTAGACCATTTGGGCATTTTTGCCATGAAATAGACCCTTCAAATATATTACACATAGCCTTTGGTAATTTTGAACTAGCCCTTTAGTGTTTTTGAAAAATTTCCCCTATCCTTTGAATTAGCCCTTCAGCATTTTCCAAATTGACCACTTTCCCCCTTTCGACTAGATATTTTAAGGCACATACGCTTCAGGTTTTATGTAAATAACCCTTCAAGACTTTTGTCCTAAACCCTTTACCCTATAGGACTTATCCTTCAAGATATCCTTTTTAACCTCTTTTACCTATAAAACATTCCCTTTGACCTTTGTGTATTGGACTTTTTGACATGAAATACCCTTCAATATTTTTATCCCAAGCCTTTGACCCTTTTCAAAGTGACCACTTACCCTTCAAGATAATTGGCATATCCCCTTTCCCATAAAAAAGACCCCAAACCTAAGGTACATGCCCTTCAAGTTTTGTGTAACCTACCTTTTAGGACTTTTTAAATGACCCTTAGTCATATGAAAGTACCCTTCAGTGAAATCAAAAGTTCCCTTTGGCCTTTACGAAGTAGACCCTTTGGGACTTTTATCATAGACAAAATTCCCTATGAAGTGGACCCTTCAGATCAAAAGTACCTTCAGGGAAATTTAAAATTTCCTTCAGACCCTCAAAATATGCCTTTGAGATAATTACCTCAAGAGCTTTACCCAAATTAAATATCTCTCTGGGGAAATTATTGCACACATTTTGTCTAGAACAATTCCCCTAAAGGAATTAGTCAGTGAACATTATCCCAAAAGCATTTATTAATGTAAACCTTAAGTTCCTTATTATTAAGAGTATGACTAGTCTCACTATACTTAGCCAAAAAAAAGGTGAAAATATTTCCTATCAATACTTTAAATACCCCCACCAACCTAAGGTAACAAGTTTGAATTATACAAGAAAATAGAAGCCAAGTAAACGTTGCACATTTATGTCACATGAACTAATATTCAATGAAATATTATATATAAGTGATATTCCACTATTTAAAATCCATCATTTCATTCAAGCTAACTTGTATTAAAAGTCTCCTACTTTCTTATAGTGACAAAAATCAATGGATCTCATTTCAAGAGTATTGTGAGTGAAACAATGACTGTGCTAGAGCTAAATTATTTACACAACATACATAACACATAGAAAAAGCAACAAAGAGTAAACATGAATGGAATATAAATATAATACAATATAAGAGATGAATAAACCATCCCCATATTCAATTAAATACTCCATAGAGTCCATAGATACAATCTTTGATGCCGTAGTGTTTGGAGACAAGTACTAAAATTATTCAACATTATGGGATGCCATCGATTTAGTGGATGTGTTTTCACAAAAAGATAAGATGACACTAGAAGATAAATTATTAATTAAATAATTAATGTCATTTAAACTCTAAAGATTACACTTTGCTACAACCAAGATGTATCTAATGCCATGCATGGATCTCCTAAGGGACCTTTTTTTAGGGAAGATATTGTAGGATGTTTTGCTATATCATTATAGTAATAATACATTGGTCACGTGCATTTTAGGAGTGTGTTTCTAGAGATATTTGTCTTTGAGTATAAATGATGCCTATTTTGAAAAGAACACATTGGTGTAATTTAATGCAAAGACCTCAATGGAGAAGGTATTGTCTTTATGGCTAATACCAAACTAGACCATCACTTGGAAAGGGAAGAAAATGAAAGGAGTAATTTTGATTAACAAATTCAGGATGGGGATTCACATTGGTATTACTCTTCTCAATTGATTATATGGTATGCCTAGTATTCATTTTTTTAATTTGGATTGGGTATTACTGCTGTAGATTATGCTTACACATGATGATGCATACACCTTAGGTGAAATAATCAACCTTTGATTAAGAGAGTAGATTATTCATATATATAGGTGTCCCAATCTCATAGGATAGTTTTACATAATGTCCTATTTGTTGGATGTAGTCATGGGTACGTGTTACGAATATTTTGGTGAATTATGGGATCTATCCATAGATTATGAGAAGAATAGGATCTACGATCATTACCAATTTGTGCATGTCTAATTTTATACCAATCATATGGTGAGGATCTCCAAAGATGTTTATCCTCAAGTTTGGCAAGCCATTCATGGCTCTCCCATGCATTGAAATGGATAAAACATTTTGTATAACTTGGTAGGGAAAGGGTATTATTTCCTTTACCTAAATTTCAATGTCATCATGATTTAGGGAAACATGGTTGGCCCCATGTGTCTCCCAAAGTTTATACTAGACAAACTATCTAAATAGGAAATCATCTTCTACTTATTGAAAACATTGAAGATGACTTATCAAGGTATAAGAAGGCCTTGTATTTTGGTCATTTTGTAACTATTAGTAGGATGGTATATATAATAAGGAAAAGTTTTAGGTAAGTAGGTGGAAAATGCAGGAATTATCCTTTCCCTACACTCATACATAGAGATTAAGATCTACATGGGTTGATCTAAAAGCACATACATGGATTCAACATCCCTTACAGTCATGATAATTAAGACTATGATTTATTATTTATGAATTCCAAGTCTGATAAGGATGTATTAGAATGGGAAAATATTTTTGGTCTATAAGAGGATCATTTGAGAATGATCTAGGATGACCCTTCAATTTCAATCAGGGAGTTTGACAACAAAAAGGCACTCTTCAAATGGTGGAAACATTTGGATTTATAGAAAGGATAATCTAAAGAGTAATCCAAGGACCAAAAAACTTCCTCCTCCCAAGGACTTCCTTCGAAGTTAAAATAGAAGATAGTGAAGAAAGATCCTGGGTTACCTAAGCCTAGTTCTAGTAGGGGAAGATAAATAGGGGATCCCATCAGCATAGATTCTGATGAGGAAGAGAAAACATAGGAATTGCTTGCTACTAGTTCCAATCAAGTGTCTATTGATGTGCCCTAGGTACATATTGTTACATCCCTTAGGATAGAAACTATAAAAACCATAGCATCAACACCTCAAAACTTCTCTACATAAGTAAAGACCCCTCTAGTATATAAGATAAATCCTAGGACTCCCACAATAAGTCCTATAGTGGAGACATCATAAGGTTTACCTAGTCAACCTCCACATTCAAAACTAGCTGGGGGAATTATGGAGATCATCAAAGATATTGAGGATGATTTAGATGAGGAATAAAAATTAGAGACAACTAAAGCTATGAGCCTCTAAACAGATCTTATGGAGCTCACTTTCCCAAGTAATCAATCTTTTGTTAGTTCTCCTCTATCTTTTGTACCCATATTTGGCTAAGTCAATTCTATGGAAGTTCCCAAATCTACCCCCTCCATCTTCACTACTACAACTGATCCCTCTATTTACACTTCCATACCACTCACCATATAGATCCCTCTTATTCCTAATAACATCTTCACTATTAGATCCCTCAAGAAGAAGAAAGTATCCATGAAGGTGTCTACCACATTAGCCACCTCATAACTCTATGTCCACTCCACCAAAATCACCCTTCCACTAATATCCACCACTTCCATAGAAGAAACTATAGTGATAATTACTAGTAGGGGAAAGAATACCAAGCCTTAAATGAACATTGTCCATCCACTTCCTTAATTTAGAGGAGTGGATTGGTCCAAATTTATATGGCATTCCTTACTTGATGTTGTGACCAAGGTCCATAAGAAACAACATAGAGTTCAAGAGGAGGTCAATTAATAGGTTGTTGTTACAACCTCTAATGCATCTCAGTTAGACATTCCTCTATGGGTAATGGATTTAAAAAATTAAGGCTTCTCAAATGCCTAACTTCATAATCACTGAGCTTCCTTCTATTTCTACTTTGTTTGATCCTCAAATTGGTAGTATTCAAAGGGTGAAGAAGAGGAGATTATAAGATGATAAAGGCACCAAAATAATCCTTAAATAAAGGAAATAAGTGTTCTCCCTCACAAAGAGGTAGAACAAATAGCTAGGACAATGTCTATTGAGAAAATATAGCAGACCTAGCACAAGCACATAAGGATGCCATAGTTACAATCCATAAAGGCATGAAATTATCTTGATAGAAGCTTGAGGTAGAAGTATAATAATTATAATACAAAGTAGAAAAATTAAAATACTAGGACAAGACAATACATATTCTTGTTGGCATAGAAGCTAAAGTTTAGGAGGTAGCTTTTAAATGTTATAAATCCTTATAATACATGGAGTTCATGAAGGTTGAGATGGCCCATCATGTAAACCAAGCCAATAAATTGTTAAATTCCTTAAGAGTGGATAATTCAAAATTGAAGATGTTAGTTTTCTATATAGGTAACTCTCTATATGGTCATCTTGATTGTATGATGATGCTAGAGGTATCTAATGCCTTGAATCTAGTAGTCATTCAAGAGTAAGAGGAAAAGGATTGGTTATAAAACATTTGAGATTTAATATCAAAATATTAGGTGCATGAGGCCTAGCTCACTCAATTTTTTTATGAATTGAAGTTATCTAAAGTTATGGATTCCACTGGTAAGTTAATTAGTAGGATCAATTTTGACAAGCTTATCTAGGAAGTGGTCATTGATTTTAAGTAGAGCTTATAAGGATTGAAAATTAAATAAATTGAGTTTTAATTAATCAAGGCTAAAAAAAATTCATTGAAGTTGAAATATTCAAGAGTAATTTTCAAATAACCAAGGATGAGCATGCAAAGCTCATTAGACAGACCAAAATAATTCATCGGCCACCACTGCTAAATTTAAACATTATACAATAGCAATATGGAGTGACATAAAAGGTTTATGAATATAATGAATTGAAGAAGAAGGTTTATGGTGGTGTGACCACATATTCAATTGCCACTTCAACTTCTACACCAACCAAGATGCATGTAGTGCTCCAAATGATTAAAATTTAATAGGCTAAGATTTTAAGCATGTACAGCTTGTACCAGTGAATGCCCTTAGATTTTGAGTGGATTATTGTAAAAATTGACTTCATATTTTTTGTAAATTCACACATTAAATAGTTTTGGAAAACTTGATTTATTTATTTTAAACTTTTAGTTTTCTCTTATATGGTTCTAGACCATAATTATAACTACATATTTTAACTGACACATGTAACCACCTTACATGAATTTGGAAGATGAGGAAACCCCTTCCCTAAGTCTATATTTACAATTTTTACCCAACTAAGTTTTTTTAGAAGATTTTGGAATATAGTGTAGCAAAGTAATTTTTATCTTCAACAAAGTGTTTTGAGCATTTTATTTCCAATTCCATGCAATCAGTTATTATTTTCATGGTTGTGTGTTTCAATAATATTTAGTGTGCTATAGCTACGAATAGGTTATTAATTATTTTAATTGATATATTAATTCTATATGTGTAATAACTATTTAAATATTAGTAAATATATTAATTAATTTAGTTAAATTGATTGAATCATATTTATGAATGTGTACTAGTGCTTTCTTTGGTGTAGTATTTGTGTGTGGGTGCAATAGTTACCCCAGATAATTCATTTACCCGAGCCATAATCTCTTGATTAAGGATGTGTAGTATCTTCCATTAAAGGATAAACCTTTTTTTGAAGCTTTTGAATTCCATACATCTTTATTTTCTTATACTTCCTATCTATGTTTGATTGTATGTGTGTTATTTCTACTAGCAACAAGCATAGGTTTTAGAAAGCATAGGTATGTTTAGAAACCAACTAGGGAAGTGATTCCCAAGAACCAAAGAGCCTTAAATTTTTTCATACCTTACCCTCTTTTTTTGATTTTTTTTATTAGGACTTACCCACTTTATATTAGAAACTAGCCACCCATTCAACTCATGTAGAGATTCACTCTATTAAAAGGCCACACCACCATCCAAAAAAATTGTCAACAAATTGAATTCCCTTCCCCTATTACATCAATAGGTTGAAATAAACCACATACCTATAAATCATTCCTTGGAGAGGATTTGACCTCCATTGAGATCCTAAAATTTTAGAGGTTACCTCGTTCGACTATGGTGTGCATAAAACCCACATTAACAAGTTCATGATCTTAAAAATGATATCCTCACTCCTATCAAATGACATTTACATGACCATCATTGAAATTCACATGAACATCAAACTTAAGCTCAGATGGATTTCCTTTTCTTTGTCTAAAACTTGACATCTACATGAACATCTTTTATTTTTTGACCAAATTTGAAGGCTTGAGTCTTTAAGCACAATAATCATGGATCCAATAAACTTTTAGAAGATGTTCATGAGGTCAAAAAAACAAACCCATTTGATCCACTAGTATTGAGAGATTTATAAGTAAAGATATTAAGTGTTAAAACTAGCTAGTCTATATATTCTCCTACATGACGTCCTAGCGATGGTCAAGCTCATTTGGCTAGGTATGGAAAAAAGTGGAATTTCACTAAGAGGCTAACTTTGGATCTTCATATATTATAATATGCTTCAGTAGATGACATAAAACTTGGTTTATATGTTCTTGGGACTAAAATGAACAAACCTATGTGACCATTATCTCTTTTCACCCTCATACATGTGAGATATAACATCGATAAACTACCCACTTAGAATTTATACCATAAGCCCAAAAATGTCTATATGAACATATTAAAGAATAAAATGAAGCCATGCACTTCTATAATCATTCCAATCACTCTCAACATTTTTAAGGGTCTCTAAAACTTGTCCATCTATTCATCCATTATCAACCTGATCTATATGGCTATAATCTTTTTATGTGGGCCAAAAATGGCCAACATCTTTTGTGACTCGTAGGGAAACATGCTTTCTATGCTTTGAAGACCCAAACATTTACCTTATCTAATCCATTAGGCATGGAGTCATTAGCCTCTAGAACTGAGTTTAACCTCTCTTGAAGTAATAAAGACTAGAAGAAATAAAACAAAACAAAATGCTCGAGGCATTTTGGAAAAAGAAACAACAAAACAAAAAATAAAAAGTGTACAAAGCACTTAGAGGAAAGCATAAAACTACTCTAATATGTACAATATATTTAAATAGATGTAATTCTATTCAATAATAGGGATTTAAAGGAATACCATTAATTGGGATGGGTAATACCTCTCTATCTAGTTGGGCAAGTTTAAAAGCATTATGTTCTTTGTATCCATAGACCAAATAGGGACCACTCCTCAAGCAGTAAAACATGGTATGGTTGCATGGTTTGACCTTATTTGAGTCCCATTTGAGTACTATGTACCCTTCCTCTAACCTCCTTACTCTATGTCTCTTATCAAAGGCCCTTTTGACCTAAGTTTGATGTTACTCTGGTGTTTTCATAGTAAGGTCCCTGGTTTCTTCTAGTTTTATGAGCTCCATCATAATTACATTCATGGGCTCATCCTCTATCAAATCAAGCTAATAAGCTTATTATAATGTAGGTAACTCAAGGGAGATGGGTGATTTGGCTTCCCTTCCATACATAAGAACATATGGAAAATTACCAATATAAATTTTAAGAGTCACCCTATCAACCCATAAGGTTATCTTTAGCTTGGTGTGCCATGTTTTCTAACTCTCTTCCATGGTCCTTCTAATGATCCTCAAAAAATTCTTATTTGTGGACTTTACCAGTCCATTTCCTTGAGGATAGTAATTGGTAGAGGTGCTGAGGTAGATACCGAATTTGAGATCCCACTCACTTGTCTTCATACTAAGGAATGCCAATCCATTGTAAGAAATTACGGTGGCTAGGACACCAAACCTAGTTACAAGGCTATCATAAAAATCCAAGACTACACCTTCAATAACCTCCTTCAAAGTAATGGATTATACCCACCTAGTGAAGTAGTCAGTAGTAGTGAGCACCCATTTATGACCTAAAATTGATGGAAGATTAATCATCTCTATGAAGTGTAACTCCCATTGCATGAAGGGTTGCTCCACCTGAAATGGATTGAGTAGAAGGGCTAACAGTTTTTGCTTTCCTAAAAAGAGGGCACACTTCTAGCATTTTCTAACCCATGCATGAACATGTTTGAAAATATTGGGCTAGTATTAACCAACCCTCATTATCTTTACTATTGTGGTTCTAGGTGAAAATTGACCTCTTGTAAGTCTCTCATAGAACTACTCCAAGAGTTTGGTCACTTGGTCATCATATACGAACCTAAGGAGTACCCCATTGAGGTCATTTCTAAAACTAACCCCATCAACTAATACATAAGGTATATATTGAATCTTGAAATACCTTCTTGTGGCTCTATTTAAATATTGGGGTCATTTTTTTGTTATCAAAAAGTGAGTAATATCTTGAATCCAACTCTTTTGAAGTGGAGCTATACATGTTTGTGAGTTGTCTTAGGTCACCAAAAAAAATTCCTTATCTTCTTGTAGGTCATTCACCATGTGTTCCCATAATCCCTTGCCCTTGAATAGCTTGGTGACCTTGATATCTAAATTATATTCCATGACCTTTGTGATCTATCCTACTATCTTCTCATTCAAATCCTTATTAAGGAGGAAATCCCTAACTCTAGGATGAGACATGATAAGAGGGAACCTACTATTGGATATCATGGGCCTAAAATTATTGAGGATTCTCAAGGTTTCAATAACTTACTTCTTAATGAAAGTATACCTCACCTCATATCCTTCTAGCCTTTAACTAAAAGAGGAAATTGGTTGCTTCATTCCTTCACCATTCTTTTGCATCAACATAGTTGATATGTTATCAATGTTAGAAAAGGTGTACAAGATGAAGTACTTAGATAAATTAGGATTCAAGAGTGAGGGTACTTGGGAAATGGACTATTTGATGGCTTCAAAATTTTCCTTGCCTTCATCTAACCAAGTAAACATTTGGCTCTTCTTTAGGATGGTAGTGATAGGTTTAACCATGTTTGCAAAACTAGGTATGAACCTTCTCACAAATTTGATATTCCCAAGGAAGCTCTAGATCCCCTTCCTATGCTATATCAAGGATAAGGCTAAGATAATGCTTACTCTATTAAGTTACATGGATAATCCCTCTTTTGAAATAATATGACACAGTAGTTTTCCTTCAAACATAGGAAACACACATTTTTTAGGATTTAAAGAGATCCCATACTATCTGCATCTTTGGAATATCAACCTCATATGATCCATGTGCTCACTAGAATTATTAGAGAATATTGTAATGTCATCCAAGTATATCAACACCATTTGATTTAGTAGTCTTTAGAAGGCCATGTCCATTTCTCTTTGAAATGTTTCCCTAGATTAGACAATCCAAAAGGCATATTTTGATAAGCAAATGTCCCCCACTTGGTGGTGAAGATAGTCTTATACCAGTCCTCTTATCTCACTAGAAATTGGCTATAACTTGTATATCCATCTAGGAGAGAGAAATATTCTAAACCAAAAACTACTTGTATGAGTTACTCTATGGATGGTAAATGGTAATGATCCTTTAAAGAGACCTTATTAAAATTCTTGAAGTCCACACATAGTCTGATGTCCCCATTATTCTTTATGATAGGTAATAGATTACTACCCATGAGGAGTGTTTAATTGGGAATATGATCTTGGATTCAATAAGCTTGGTTAACTAACTTCTCATGAGATCTTCAATCTTGGGTTTTATGGGCCTCTACTTCTACCTGACAAGATTGGCATTAGCCTCTAGCTCTATTGTGTGTTGGGTAAGATTATAATCAAAGCCCCTTAGGTCACTATATTTCAAAGTAATGATGTCTACGTATTCCTTATAGATCTCTATAATAACATGCCATTAAACTTTAGTTCTTACCTTTCTAAGCTTGAGGAGCTTATCTTCAAAGATAATAACTCTGTCATAGTTCTCTTCATTACTTGACATCACTTCTTTATCCTTCCTCATATGGTCACCTTCATGAAAGAGGCCTTATAGGTTGACTATCCCTTTAGGAAGATTATTGGTCCTTAATTGAATAATCTACTCCCCATACTGATGTTTTAATTCTTATTAGTTGAGGGGGGAGAACTCTACTTGATGTAAAAAACATGCAATTTGTTTGTCATTTTTAAAGACCTACCAATGAGCTTCATTATCTAGCATCGATGGTCTTATTACCACTTTGACATGTGGTTGAACCTTATTCCTTTTCAATTAATTAGGGATATGAAAATGAGCCCCCATAGCTACCAACTTGTTAGCATGTTGATTTTGGGCTCTCAACATTGATTGGATGTTGAAGGCCTCAAAGTACTCAATTAAGTCCCACACTCTATGTTTTTAAGACATCATTAAAGGGGTTATTAGTATTATTCTGACCTTTGACTTGGTGTAAAACCAATTCACTATCCCCATAGACTTGTAACTACTTGATCCTTCTCTTATTGGCCCATTGAAAGCCATGGATGAGACCCACATATTATGATTTATTACAAGAGCAGCTGAATTAGAACTTGTGTGAAGAGATGTTCTTATAATTTTAAGGGAATATTAGCATGACACCTACACCTAACCTATGATTTCTCTTTGAACCATAAAATAAAAACTTCCATAGACCACTATGATATTTTTGAGGACTCATGAGGGATTACATAGGCTATATTTCTTCAAGCAAATAATAAACACCTAGGTCCTTTGATTCGACACCTTATAAGGGGTTCACCAACTAGTTTTCATTCCACAACTCATATAAGAACATGTCTAGAACCTCTTTTGGATGAGTGTTTAGCTCCTACCCCATTGAAAATTCATCCTCATCAATGATGGTGTAATTGATGTTAGCACTATCTGGTCCATAGGGTTTTATATGTAATTATGCAATGGGCTCAACTTTGTTTAACACTTTGGTCCCATAATTTATCCTAAATGCCATATAAGACCAATTGATGCAAGCTAACCCCTATCTTTATTATGAACTATATGGATAAACATAGTGAAAAATGAGGAGGCATATCTAATATCAATACATCTTGAGCCACTAAGACACTATGATAAGCTTGTAAGGTTATATTGAGGTCCTTGATTATGCCAGATGGCTTAGGAAAATAACCATCAAGTTATAACACTCTTTTAGACTGTGGTTCATATTTTAGACCAAGATGATCAACTATGAATTTTAGCATCACCAAAGTTCTATCCCCATTGTCCACTAGGTAATTGTGTACTTGAGAGTTATGAATTATTATTGAAATATAAAATGGATGAGGATTGATTTCTTTACTTGATTACCCTTCATTTTCCCCTTTGGCTAGATTGGTGAGAACTTTATTCACCTTACTCAGTGGCTTGTTTGAAACATTGATTTTTTATAGTCCTTTTTGAAAGATGTCTACCTGGTTAGGAATATAGAGCATATCCCACATGGGCACACTAAAATTTTACCTTTTCATTTGTTTAGTAATGTTTATGGGTGAACCACCAACCTTTTATTGTACTTTGGGAGCCACCACTATTGTTTGTTGAACTTGTGAGCATTAAGGCCTAAAATCATTCCCTTGGCTCTAAATTTTTGGAGGTACTAGAACATTTAGAGTGACAACATGTTCACTTGGATTTGTTAGTGAAATATTAATGATAATAATATCTTTGATTGATTCTTAGTTACCATCCATGTTACTTATTTTAAATATTATATTTTCAACCACTAGAATACAGGCTTAACTAGAAATAACCTATTGGTTGGATGCATAACACTCTTCTTGCTCATAGTTCACCATTATAACATCAAATTGATTTGGTCCCTAATTATACCCTTGACCTTATGGAGGCTCATTTGGATTATTCATCATAGGTACCTCTACATTTTGGGCCATGAGAGCTTGGTTGTATCCAAAATTAGCATCTTGCTTCCATTAATCATTAAAGACCTAGTTAAGGTCAATATTTGGGACCATATGTTGACCAAAAGACTAATTCCAAGGTTTGATACCTTCTACTTCTTAAGCCACATTATTTTGAACTAGAATTAAGGTGGTGAAAGTGTTAGATACATTAGGATTGTATTTATTTTGCCTATTATAGCCATGTTGCCCTTGTCCCTAGTTTTGACCTTGGCCCTAGCTTAGGTAGTTCCCCTTATATAGTGGCCTATTTTATTGAAAGGATTGCTACTAAGGTTGATATGAAACTTGATAAGGCATACTAAAATCTTGTTGACTTTTGACATATAATAGTTCATTCCCTAAGTACTAAAACATGATTTTGAGCTCTTGAAAGTTCTTTTACTCTAGTGAATCATTAGATCCATTAGTGGAAGCTTTCTCTTATTTTGGTGAAGGTATTGTAAAAATTATTAGTGTAGGAGGGATGACATCAAGTGGAGAGATAAAAATAAGAGGTGGCCTAATTTTAATAAATAAGGACATTGATGGTCTGGGTGTAAGCTTGCCAACTTAAACCAGATAGTTTTTTGCTTTGATGGCCACCTCATAAGCATTTGGAAGCATATTTCCTTCCATATATTGGATCATCACTGCTATGTTAATATTTAAATACTTTAAATAATATAATAAGCTAAAGTTAGGGGTTGGTCTTACTATGACTGGGATTATGTCCCATGTTTTTTAGAACCTTGTGTTGAAGTCTTACATGAATTCATGAGGATCTCTCCTAACTATATATAGTTGTTCTTCAAGTGATAAATTTTTAATTTTGTCCTCAAATATTTTACACAAGGCCTCCCCTAATTGGTCTCATATTTAAATGGAGTTAACAATAAGGAATCTATACTAATATAGGGCATTTATTTTAAAATAAATAGATGCCAACCTAATAAATATATTCTTTTTAGTGACATTATGGATATTATAAAAGTTGGATATGTCCATGAGGTACTAAGAGGGTTTTGTAGCTTGGACTCTAGTGTAATAGGGAACACTTTTAAGTGACACAATTTGGATAGGATCATAGTGAGCAAGGGCTAGAGGGATTTGGACATTAAAGGCCAAAAAATATCTAGGGATTGACATTGTTATACAAGGGATTAATAAGGGTGTGGGGTAGGCCTTGGAAATGACCTATGAGAAAAATTTCCCTAATATGGATGTGTATTGGCAAACCTTAATCTTTACACTGAATTTAAATGTACTTTAATAAATTCAAAGGGAATACCTATTAAAGCTAACCTTATTATTACCTTTGACATGATATGGGGCTATTGTTTTACACCAAAGCATCTATTATTCCTTTTGGAGTCATTATATGTTATTGTTTGGGAGCCTAACTACAATAAATTTGATTAAACTAACGTCAACTTTGATCAATATTGTTTTTTAAAAGAAGTATGTGTCATCAAGCATACTAGAAATTATTATAGGATTAATTTTCACCCTTGGAGAGGGTTCTTCAGTACCTTTCTAATTTATCTATACAATGGTAACAACCCTAGGCTATGGGTCACCTATGGTGGGGTTGAACCTCTAGAGAAGGTTGGCTTCTTATTGATGCTCACCTAAAACTAATGCCAAACTAATGATTTATAAGGAAAGGGGTAAAAATAGGATAAGGGATCCTAAGAAATATAAAATGGTGATGCAAAAAAGTGAAATTGACACTTACATTTGATTAAACACACACTATATCAACAAAGACAACTATGGCTTACTCATTCTTATAATCTCACTAGTTGCATAAATATTTCATAGAAGAGGTTCCAAGATGAACACTAATCTATAATTGTAAGTTAGTTTTAAAAAACCTTCAAAGAGGTAAGTATAAGGACAAAAAACTAAGATCTCTTTCACAAATTCACCATACACAAGCATACTAAACACTAATTAAAGACAAGAAATATGTAAAGAGTTGATCCTACTACTTCAAAATTCCATTCTTATAATATTTTTATAGTGTTCAACCATGTCCAACAAGCATACTTTTTTAAGAGTCTTGATGAGTATCCTAGTCCTAGAAAAGAATGATAAATTATAAGAGATGAGAACCCCTTGTATGGGAATGAGACTAGGATATAAAGAAGAAGAGAGATAGAAAGAAAGGATATGTGAGCATGCCATTGAAAAAAGACCACTTTTTCTTGGATCATTAATTGAACATGAGTCACCACCTTTTGATCAATTAGAACACTTCCCATGGCTTGTTGAGTGAGAAAATATCCAAAGGTTTAAAGGATGTATTGAATTCTCTTAGCTATAGATCCTATAATTAGACATTTTATTTTATCCTTCACACCATCTCTCACTTGAAGATAAAATCTCATGCTCATGAATCTAATTGAATCATGGCTTTTTACCTTTTAGTTGGCTACTTGTCAAGACTATGGCCATGATAAAGGATAAGGACCATTTTCAACAATCATATATCTACTTTATATTCATGTTTGGATCATAATTCCATCTATAGGTGGAAAACCAATCTAAGGTTATTAGTTTTCCTATAGTTTCCATATCAATACAGACCTATAGACTATATATCACTTTTATATATTATAATAGGTCCAATATATCCATTTTATCTCTACAAGAACCAAAGGTTCATTAGATACTTCTTAAAAAATGGTAAACCAATCATAAGAATGAACCCTATAAGTCATAAAATGTCAAAATAGAGATCAATATTTAGCTCCAATTGTATTCCCTTATGTGCCTTATATCCTACTACATTAGTTAGACCACTCTATGGTGTTTGAATGAGCTTTAATGAAATCAAGATAACCCTAAAAAACCTTGATGTCCATGGTTTAAAATAGCTTCACAACCTCTATCAAGAATCATGGGATTGCCTTTTCTCTAATTAGTTGTTGAAATATAACTCAGCTCATTGACACATTGACTCATCTCACTTCATCAATTTAAATCAGTATGAATTATTGTGATACATTAATCCTCTTATATTTGAATGTGTCATTTAAAATTATCATGCACAGATTCAATCTTGAGATTTGTATACCCTTTGACCTCAACCTTCCCATTCTATCTAAATGTACTATTCCACATGGACTGTTAGATCAATTGGGACCCATTGTTTGAAAGCCAATAGATAGTTCATGATATTAAAAATGACATCCTCACTCCTATTAAATGATGTTTTCTTGACCATAATTGATGTTTGCATGATTGTTAAACTTGAGCTCAAATGGATTTCCTTTACTCTGTCTAAAACTTGACATCAACATGAATGTCTTATGCTTTTTAATCAAGTTTAAAGGCTTGGATCTTGATATAAAAGAATCATGGAGGCACCAAACTTTTAGAATATGTACATGAGGTCAAAATAAATAAACCCATTTAATCTACTAGTCTTGAGAGATTTATAAGTGAAGCTATTAAATGTTAAAATTAACAGGTCCATATCTACTCTTATGTGACATCTTGGCAATGGTTGAGCTCATTTAGCTAAGTATGGAAAAACAATAGAATTTGGTTGAGAGGCTAAATTTGGATCTTCATATATTATAATTCACTTTGGTGGATGACTTGAAACTTGGCATAAATTCTATTGGGACTAAAATGAATAAACCCATGTGACCATTCTCTCTTGGTACCCTCACATGTGTGAGATATAACATTGGCAAACTACCTACTTAGAATTTTTGCCACTAGCCCTAAAATGTCTATATGAACATAATGAAGAACCAGATGAAACCATGTAATTCCATAATTATTCCAAAGACTTTGGATATTTTTAAGGGTCTCTGTAAATTGTCCATCTATTCATCCATTAACAACTTGAACCATATGGGTACAAGCTTTGTATGTGGGACAAAAATGGCCAACAACTACCCATAGAAAATATTAGTGCCATGTGTTGAAATATCATCACTACATAACTTTGTCAAAGGAGTATTTGGAAATTTTATGTAAGATTTTACAAAAGTTATGAAGACTTCATAAAAATTGTTCAAGTATCAGGTCTTTAGAAAAAGTCTACAATTTTTTTAGAACTTTTGAAAATAAATTTTTTGATGATAAAACTTGAAAAGACTTGGGTATCCATAAAAAATGTCATGATAATAAATTTATGAAGAGGTAAATTCATAGAATAGAGAATAAAAGGCTCACATAAAATTTCATGAGAATTGTGTTAGAACTTTTGGTCTAAACAAAAGTTCTGAAGAGTCAAAGTTTGAACAAAAATTAAGACAACACAAGATATGAATACTTGGGTCTTATAATGAATGAGTTAAAGGTAATTTATAAATCATGGAGAATGAAGGAAAAGAAAATCAATATTTTTTTTAATAATTGTCATTACATCTTTTTCACAATAAGCCTTTGGTAAAGAATGTGAAGATAGTAAAAGCCATGAAGACCAAAATCTAGATGAAGTTTTCAAAGATAGAGGACCCAAGGAAAATCCATTTGGTGACTCTTTTGAGGGCCTAAAACCCCAAAACATTAATAATATGGATCCATTGAACCTCAAGAGCTCAGACTATCACAACCAAAAATTGACTAATTATTATTATATTTCCTAGAGTGGTGTCTACCTAAGAATATCCTTTTTGAGAGCCTAAAAAAATGTAAATATGCCATGTATCATATGATAATATTTACCCATGGAATTTTATAGATGAAGTGTTCCTATTCCCACACTCTTAACATGGATGAAGTGTCAAAATAGGGCTCGTAGAAGCAAAACCAACCATGTAATGAGCATAAAGCAGAGTATAAGCTTAAAAGAATCCACTTGGTAGTAAACCATAAAAGATAAGGACACTTAGATTCACATCCAATAAAGTATGAGTTTAAATTTTATGGCCCATTTGGATGTCAAAACCATCAAAATCTAATATTAAAATATGTATTTGATTTGATTTACATAATCAATTACTAATTATCCCCAATTGGCAAAGTAGTTGAGGAAAATGACAAAATTAATTGGAATGTGAATAACATAATTAACTATAGCATGGATTATGCATATAAATTAAGCATGAAGAATAAAGGACAAAATATATGATTTAAATAGGTATGGATCTAACTACATAAGACTTGGGTGGATGACTATCCCAATGCAATCTCAAATATCCCCCATAGGCATTCATTCTTGATTTGATCCAGCATGGTCCTTGATATTTCGTGATGCAATTAAGTGGGATTCATTCTAAATGAACCTAAAGTGGGCCAATCACATTAATTATTTTTGTAACTACCCAATTAGTGGGCAAATTTTAATTTTAATCTAAACTCCTTAGGCTTATGTGTCTATATAAGATCATTTCTTATACCATAATAAGGGATGGCTACTTTTTGGATTGTGAAAAGAGACATATAGAACCAAACTATTTATTTTAATTTTTAGGATAATTTATTCCCTTTTCCTATTTTATCTTTGTTTTTACATATTTAATTTTTGAGTCTTAGATAATTTTATGAATTCCACTATATTATTAATCAAGAGAAAATCCTAATAATTAGAAGACTATCGAAATTGTGTGTCATTACTTTTACATTTTTATTATAGTTATGTCCTTCCTTATTACAATCACTCTCCCCCATAATATTGAACCATATTTAGATGGAGTTGTACTAAGAGTATCTCAACTTAAAATTAGTTTTATGAGATTAACTCAGTCATATAACTCTAGGTTTTTATATGTTTTTAGCACGCATTTTATCTTTCCCCCCCTAATATTTTACCCTTTATTTATGATCAAGTTAATATAAGAACATAGAAATCTGAATTAAACTATTTTTATTCATTTATTTTTATATATGTATCAAAGTTTGTCATCATTATTTCATTATTGCATTCATAGACATGATAAAATAATGAGGGAAGTTAGTTTGTGTTAGGAAGTAAATCTTAGAATCCTGATTTCTATTAGGGGCTAGACGCTACAAACTTATCCAAAGATAAGTGTGTGGCCTCTTTTGGAATCCCTTAGTAAAAATTAACTTCACCTAAAATTATTAAAGTATGACCCTTACATGGAATAGTTCACATCATCCAACTATGTGATGACTAGTATACTCAGACCTAGTATATTTAGACCTTACAGAGGTATTTTCTTTGCAAGATCTCCTTCCTTTCATGATAGGCCATGGATTAACATCCCCTATTCAATTATTGACTATGTAAAAATGCACATCAATCAAAGGTGGAATTTTACATATATTCAAAGGATTTTTCCCATTCCAATTTTGATTTTGTCTTGTGTTTTCATGGATTTCACAAAGTTACCCTTAACCATACATGATTTTTTATTACATTCCCTGTGTAGGCCTCCTTTATTCTTAATCAATGTGTGAATGTTTATAGATTATCCACATGTCCCTTGATTGGTTTTGGGTATCCTAGTCCTTGGGTTAATAAATAATGTTTATTACTATACTCTTTGAGGTTGTGAAACTACACATGTTTCATTCCTCAGTTGGTTCACACTTTTGATTTTTTTGGTCTTTATGAAACCTTCTCATGGATGTGATATGTGGGATGAATATAATAGTGACATGAATCCTATCTTAGTTTCTTAACAATCACAAAATGTTATGTCTTTTATGTTTATTTTAAATTTGGTATGGTAGCGAGACATTGAGAGTGTGATGTGTAGAGATTTCATATTGGATCCATACTTCCTTATTCTTGAAGTTTATTATAGAAAATTTGATATATAATGAGGATGTGGGAGTGCAAGGATATGGCAAGTGGAACTAGGATAATATCTTATGTCATGCCCATTTTTTATTTAAAAAACATAACCAAACAATCATATGCACAAGAAAATACAAGAATTAATGTTAATCATAAAACTAAAGCAATCCCTACCACTACCACCATTTCATAATTGGGTGCATGCCATTGATTAACAAGATCAAAATCCATTATTCATTTAACTAAGCACTACCAAACCCATTCATTATATTGTGTTTAAGATTACTACATTATGATGTTTAGATGGTCATAAATTTAAACCTAGTTCAAAGATGATGTAGTTGATATCCATGCAGTAGCTTTGGTTCATCCAAGGACATGCTAGATTTTATTCATGCTCTCAAGGACCTTTCTTGTTGTGTGGTGTCTTAATACTTAACTTATAGTCTAACAAGCTTTCACATTTCACCTATAGCCCCAAGATTGTGAATCATCATGATGATACCACATGGAAACATCCTACTAGCATGTTAGTCTATAGGTTTTACCCTCAATATGGACTTTGATGAGACTGTGGACTCTCAAGATGATTCCATATGGTAACATCCCACTATTTTGTTATCCAAAAGGAAATATTATTGAACATTCACCTCTAGGATCATGAGTCACCAATACTAATCCATATGAAAACATCATTTTATCTCACTATCCTAAGGAAAAAATCTTATATGACCATCTCTAAGATCATGGGTCATTGAGATGATGTCAAATGGAAACATCATACTATCCCATTGACATGGAGTCAAGATTATTATATGGTCATCTTCAGGATTTTAGGTCATTGAGATGATGCCACATGCAAACATTCCACTAATTTACTAGCTTGATGTTGAATTTATAATATACCTAGCTGCCATCACTCCTTAGTTAGTGAGATGATGACATGTGGCTTCCTCTAAACCACTTCATAAAAAAGTTTCAAATCAACTAAGAAAAAATTTAAAATATAAAGGCCAAATATGGAAATTTTCTATGGAAAAAGGGTCATAAAAGGTTCCAACTAAAATCCTATAAAGTAATATGTTGTGTAAGGGAACCTGATGAATGGTTAAGACAAGCACTATGCAAGTAAATGTATGTAGGGAACTTATCAAGTAGATAAGGTAAATATTTCACAAGGTAACTTACCCAAATAGTGGTGACAAATATCAAAATAAAAGGCTAAAGAAATTATTAGGCTAATGAAAAAATCCACATAATGACCAATTTAAAAGTGATGAAGGCAAAGTTTAAGTAGATCATTGAGTCACCAAGAAGGACCCAACTAAGGCAACATGATGTGTAAAAAAATATATGAATGGCTAAGTTTTATATAAAGTAATAACCAGGTGTAATCTCAGTCATATTAAACTAAGGCACAAGATAAAATAAAACTCATAGATGACTTGAAAAGTTAGGAATCAACTAAAGCAAAGGAAATACCTACATAGGTTACTATTGACTACTTAATCTAGGCAAAGTCTTCCTTCCACAAAAGATATTATGATATAAAAATTCATCATTACCTAAGAGATAAAATAAGAAGGTGACCAAGTAAATAGTCCTTTGATGCTAAACAAATATTCTCATTGGTTTAATTAAATATACAAACAAACTGAAAGTCTCAACTTTTCACATATATCTCAAAGTTTAAAAGGGATCAACTCATAGCAAGGAATATTTTAAAGGCTCAATTGAATGATTCAACTAGTAAGGCCCAAGTCACTATTCATTCTATTAAAGCTGAGATAACAACAAGAGATTTACTAATAAGTAAAAAATTGACATCAAAGGGTTGGTCTGTGGGACCTTTATAAATCATTAACCTTAGTCAAACCTAAAGGCTTCATTCCTTGAGATAATTAAAATAGTAGAGCTAAAATTTTATTAAAATTATTATTCAATTATCATATGTTCTTATTATAGGGAAGGTTTATAATAGGTAGTTTACTCAACTGCTAATACCAAAGGAACTTTTCACAAGGCATTCTTTTTACTCCAAATAACATCACCATAAGATTTAAACATTATAGTTATATTTGTATTTGAAATAAGAAACTCACAACTATTTATTTGAGTTCCACTCATTTTTAGATAAGTTTAATTCTATTTAACTCCCCATATTTAGATAAAAATAGATACATAATGATTAAAATCCTAGTCGCTTAAGCAAGGAAATCAATCTGATAATTTATTTGAAAGTGCCTCAATGGATAAATACTTTTGATACATATAGAACTATTCAAACTATCTTATAACTCAAGAATTCATAAAAGATACAACTCATTTTAACACTAAAGTTTTAGTAAATATAAAAAATATATTTTAATCCATTGTTGGAGTATTATCCAAACTCTTTATTTTATAATAATATTACAAGCAAGATGATTGCTAACGCATTAATGATACCACCAAATTCATACATTTATTTACATAATAATGAGGCACATATCAGGTCTTACTTATATATTAGAGTACTAGTCAATCTTCAATGATGTTCTTCATTCACTCCCAAACATCTACTGGCCATAAGAAGGAAGGTTCACTACCCAACCTTTTATCATCATCAAGTTGATACTTTAGACACCCTTGATCTTGAGACTCCCATCTCTAAGTATGTTTATATAGCTTACTAAAGGAAAGTATGGATATATATTCAAGGGTATATTAATGAAATGGAATGACCATGTAATACTTATAGCCTTATTCCTAGTTCTTATCCCAATAGATTCCCAATCCTAATACAAATCAAACAAGAATTCAAATGATTGTTAAGAGAAGCTAAGAAATTAAAAGATAAAACTAGAAATCAAGATTTCATAAAATAAGAAAATTCCTATAATTCGTTGGAGTATAAATAGGATATCTCACTCTATTATGTCCATATAATCATCATGGGAGAGTTAAGTAGTCTAATATCATTTCTCATCATGAGAGAGATTAACAACTTCCACTATGATATTCAAATGAGGGTAAAAAATTCTACAACCATGCCCAACATAGGAGGGATTCCATGGTGAATATTATACTAAAAAAACATTAAAATATTTCATAATAGAATTAGTACACTTAAATCAAGAAGATGAAACATTCAGGTCAAGCAAAGATGAACACAACCTCTCCAAGGCCCTAAAAGGGGCAAAGAACTACTAGTGACCAGTGCACAACTATGGTAAGATGATAATATAAGGAGAATAAACCAAGTGGTATTATTCTATTTTAAATAAGTGAACAAAAAATAACCATAATCATTTCATTAAAACTAAGGAGGAATAATCTCTCCAAGGCTCTCAAATAGGCAAACACTACATGGTGGCCTATACACAACCATGGGTAACCAAAAAAATAGGAAGAATAAACCAAGTGGTCTTATTCCCCTAAAAGCAAGAAGAAAAAATACATAACACACTCATTTCATTACAAATTAAAAATAGAAAACATAAGTTATTTTGAAGCCCACCTATTGACCTTGAAACCACCTAGGCACTATTCTCTATATGTTTAGACTCAGCTCTCCTAACCAATTGTTCCTAAATATTACTTATCCTTATACTATGATAAGTATAAATTTATTAAAATTTGGAAAAATTTATAAAATAATGGAGTTTTTATCCTACATATAGATGTTTGAGAATCAACCAACCACTAGTTGCCTTTCAACCCATACCTTGTTAATGGAAATTGGGCATACAATCGATTCATAATATTTTACAATTAATTCCAAGACTTACATACCTATTTTCCCACTTGATATTATTAATAAATAAATCTATGGAGGATATTATAATTATCCACAAGAGATTTTATATATTAGCTACAATATCTTTAGGCCAGGTGATAATAAGTTTCACCAACTAGGTTTAAATATTAGCCACCTAATCAAGTGCTAGATCTAATAAGTGAAAGATTAGGAAAATAAATAATTAGATTTATAAATATAGATTTCACTCTTGATTCAAATGTGTTTCATACCTACCTCATCTAGTTGATACAAAGGGATCACCTCTAGGTGTGGGTAACCTATTGAGTGGGATAAACCTCTAGTTTTGGGGATAGATCCCCTAATGCATAATATAGGCTTAGTTCCTAAACCTACTTACTCATTAATGAAAATGAATATAAATATACATGAAACAAATATAATATATGGGAGGTAATGCACAAATATAAACATCTTTCACATACTTATCCTCCACTATGAGCATAAACACAAGATGAACTTGTTGCACCAACTCACAATAGGCCTCTAGGCACAAGTGTTTCAATAAGGTGAGAACCAAAATAAGGACCATGATGGGTTGATTAGGATGTATAATAAGATACAATAGTCAATAAATATCCACACTTAGCTAACATAAGGCCATAAACACACTCTATATGACTTGTCAGGATGATAAACTGACCTAAAACTAGGTAAATAAATGGGACAAATGAAGTGAGTCTACTTAATACCACTAAAAATAATCAACCATAAAATTATACAATAATTTAAATAAAATAAAAAGGAAAATAAATAACATCTATTCATTATTTAAAGGCAAAAATAAGTGTTCAGTATGGCAAGGCTTCACCATACTCTACCAATAGATCCATATAATGGCTCTTGAAGCCCAATTTATAGAATAAAATGAGAGAGAGGGAAATTAAATTACTAAATATCATAAATTATATAGTTTACCTCTATTTTTAGTTTCAAATTAGAAGGATAGTGCATGAGACACCACCTTTTATCCCTCTCCAACACAAGAGTCATGTTTGGTTGATGGTCTTTATGAGAGTAAGGTGTAGAGATAGAGTGGTGGAGGCCAATTCAGTCTCAATTTGGCCTCATTAAAGGTATGATCATGAAAAATTGGTCAACCACCTCTTCCCTTTCTATTTAAAATGGTAGAATTGTGGTCTAGTTGGCCTCTATGGATCATTAAAATAACCTACCTCTCCCTTTTATATGTTGACTTGGTCTAAAAATGCCCCATACTCCATAACAAACATGGCATGTGCATTTTTTCCTCAATGTATAAATTAAAAGGATGTTTATGGCCCTCCATTCACCCTCTTACTAGCCCTAGACACCTAGTGACATCTTCCTTAATTGATCAAATAGGCCTCCTAGGTAACTAGGCCTAGTCACTTGATGTTATTTTATTGGACGGCCAAAAAAATTACATATAAACTTAAGCATTGGTTATTGATATTGTTTAAATACTAAAAAAACATATTAAACTTTTATTTATGCATTTTAGATAGTTCACACTTGTAATTCTTGATCATCTAGCTAACTAGGTCGTCCTTTACTAGCACCTCTAGACTATTGTTTCTCTCAATTTTTGCCCATTTCTTAATTAAATAAGTAAGAAAATAGTAATAAGGGTGTGGTAGGATAACCTATTTTTTTTTTCACATTATTTATATGAGTGTGAATATATCTTCTTTATCTTGGAAAGAATGACCTGTAGATTAGAAATACTCATGTAAAGGGGTTGTTATATGGGTAACAAGGTGGATTGTCTAGCGCAAGCTATATCTAAGAAGCATGAGTTTACTAGGAGGTTTTCAATCCACACTCTTAAAATATTTAAGTTAGAAGAAATTAAGATAAATTAATTGCATCAAATGATAATAAATACTAAAAGGAAATGCAAAAAGAAATAAATGCTTGATAAAGGAAAATAGACTAATATAGTAAATAATAGGTCAATACTGATGCTAAATAGGTTAGGTAGGGTTGAAAAAATTGGTGAGATATTTATGAATATTAAAGAAAATATAAATTATAATTTGGGTGAGGGTTATTATGTGGAAATAACTTATTTTTATTTCCAACCATAGTGATTGTCAATGGTTAGGGTGACTTTCAATGGTTAAGATGACTGTCGAAAGTTGGGTGACCATCAACGGTTAAAGGTGACCATAGGGTGACTGTCAATGGTTCCTGTAGGTTCTAAAAGTGTTTATAAAAGGGTCTATTTTAGGTTTTATAAAGGGGAAAGTAAGTGTTTTAAGATCTGGTTAAGGTTTGGGGGTTAAGAAATAAGATGCAAAAAGGTCTGATTTGGGAAAGGAAGTCAGAAACCAAAAAGTTAGAACCTAAAATGCAAAATGTACCTATTTGGTTGTTTGATGGAAGATATATAATCTTGGATAAATTTTGGTATTGTAATGGTACTTTTACTTGAGATTAATTTTGGTATATTTTTGGGTCTTTATTGTAGTTGTTGAATTACTAGGAGGAAGAACTTGTGAGTTGATACATTGATCACTATAGACACTAGAAAATTGCACACTTATAGTTTTTGATGACTAAATGACTCAATCCCCCATAAACACCCCATAAACATTATTAACCCTTAACTAACCCCTCTTAACCTAACCAAATCACTATTCTCCTATTCACATAGTACTATTCAAAAAAACTATTTGAAAGTACTATTCAAAAATACTATTAACTATCACTATTCATTTTGGGACCCACTATCACTATTTATGATGACATGGAATGTGCAATGGCATGTGACCTAGTAAGTGACATGTAAAGTGACATGGAAAGTGACATGAAAGGTGATTTGGGAGGTGATATGGAAAGTGACATGGCTTAGAAGTGAGGTGTATTGGTGTGGGACATTATACCGCACCCAAGACCCTTTCCCAAGGTGCTTAATGGCCTCATTTAAGCATCACAAGGGTAACCCCTTGAAATATGACTGATTTACCACTAATGGAAAATCATTCATCATATATATTGTCTTCACACATGAAAGTGGCCTTCAAAATGGGATACCCACCTCTTTAGTGCTTTAGAAAAGACAAAGGGCACTATATCTGCCCATTTTTTACTTTTTAACCTAAATGGGAGACCCATGATCAAGGTAGGAATCCCACCACACTCATATTTTGACTAATTCATGAACCCACATGGAAAATTGTGCCACATTTTATGGGGCATCTCTTTAAGTGCTTGGATGAAGATAAAAAGGATAGTGAAAAGTCTTTTAACCTCATTTAGGCCCATGTGCATGATTCCCATTCAAAATTGGACTCATGTGCAAGGTGGAAAATGGGAGACCCACGATCAAGGTAGGAATCCAACCACCCTCATATTTTGACTCATTCATGCACCCACATGGAAAATGGTGCCATACTTCTACTATTCCCTCTTTTGGCATGGTTCTTGATAATAAATGCTATAAATACCCCCTCTCCTTCACCCAAGGGGAAGTTGGAAGATAGTGTTTGGTTATTAAAATATTGTTTTAGGTATTTTAAGGAGGTCATTATTTTAGAGGTCATCCACATCTTGGAAGAAAATAATTCAAATCAATGAAGCTCTTGCAAAATTGCAACGTGATTCCTTCATCACATCATCAACAACATCAACCACATCAACAAGCCTCAAGGTAACCTTATTTGTTTTTTTATTTCAGTTATTTACTTAATTCCTTCCTTTTATTACCTTTACCTTTACCCATTAATCCAATTTACATATTAATCCATTGACCTCCTTTACCACCTTTGCCATTGTAATTCCATTTACCTCCTTTGCCCTCTTTGCTCCCTCATCCTTTTGTTACCCTAGTTACTTGTTTTTTTATATTTTTCAACCATAAATCCCTCTCATTTTATTATCTGAATAAAAACCAACCAAACAATTATTTTTACCCTTATCAAATTACCAAACCCAAAACCACAACCTTGCCTTAACCAATTTTTAGTATTAATATAATCAAACTAGTTGCTTCATTTTGGTTAACTTAGCAAAGCATCTAGTTTTCTCAATTAATTTACTATCATTTTCTATATTTTATTTTAGTTTTATAGTAAATTAAGGAAAATATATTTCTTTTATCATTTCCACTTAATTTTTTATAAATAAGGTGGATTGATAACCTCCTAGAAAGCTTTCACTTCTAGAATCTAGCTCATGCTAGGCAATCCACCCATCTACCTATCTAAAAAACAAATTTTTTTTATAGTTTTATTTTTTACAGGTCATCCTCTTGAGAAAGAGAGGATATATCCATAATCACTTAGATTCAATGTGTGTGTATTCAATAGGGATTCTTCCACACACTTCTTAACTAGTTTATTCTTTTCACACTTAAGAAAAAAACAAAAATTAGATAGAAACATTTTGGCACGCCTGATGGGACCTATGAGTTTTCTTAGGTTATTATATGTTTTAGGACATTTATAATTTCATTACTGAAATTTATTTATTTGAATTCTTAGAAAATTAAGCTTCTTTATTTACAAAAAAAAGGGAAAAAAAGAATTTTAGTTGCATTTTTAGAAAAAATTAGCTTTAATTGCATTTCTAAAAAGAAAGAAAAGAGAATTCATCCTAGGATTAGGATTGCATTTTAATGTTAAATTTATGTGAATTTTATTTTTTCTTATCTTCATTCAAATAAATAAATAAATAATCCTTTGGTTAAAATTGAATGCATCCATTGATTGCTTGTTTGATTTTAGCTCACTTAGTTTAATTAAAAGCATTATAAATTAATTGTAGTTAACAAATATTACACAAACCAAACCATTTGGACAAAAAAATATCAAAATACACTTGAGACAAGGCCTAACTAGAATTTCATCACCTAATGTATCACCTTACCCTTTCCTGGTTATCTTACTTGGATTTAATCACTAAGGGAATAACCAACTCAGTTCTCTAGCTGAGTATAAACTCTGGAAATTGGAAAATATTGGCTAAGCACCCATACTAGCCATGGGATTATGATGTGAAGGTATAAATACCCAAGTACCAAGTCATGTACTTAGTCCAATACATACTTATATTGAGTACCTAAACATAACTTGAAACCAAACATAGACTACATTGTTTAGGACCTATTCAAGCCAATTTTCTCTTCACACTTTTTTAAGGCATAAGCCAAAAAAGAGATTAAAAAATCCTAATATTTAACACACTCTTAGTGAGTACAATGTTTGCCTTGATTCTTATATTTATTTCTCTTTTTTTAAGGTGTGAGAGCATATCATCCTTTTCTTATTTCTTGTATGGTTCTCACTCACCAATAGCAAAAAGACCTTGAGGAAAAAAACCCACCACCAAATCAACCATCACCAACTTCTACCTCTTCATCCATGGAACACATTTCTAAACCCATAGACTCTCCTCACTCTCCCAGAATTCCTACTTGTGTAGTTTTAGGAGATATAGATTTTACTACTTTCCTAAAAAATAATCATGCAACCTTACAACACTACCTAAGAACCATGTCTTACCAAATCCTAATTTCAAACCCACATATAGATCCACCTTATGGAATGCCTCTCCACCTCATGGGGAATATCTTAATTACCATAAAAACTACTCAACCTTTAGTTTCCCAAACATTATCATCAACCTACAACTCCCTCAAACCTAACCCACCAACCTAAACTACCAATGCCCTTAACCTCTTACTAATCACTCCCTCATAATAGGAGTACCTACCTCTAGCACTACCTATCTTCCTCTAGTTACCTCAAATCCATAAAAAACTACTCTAATTCCAAGCCTTGTGGTGTTCATACCCTCCATGTTACCACCAATTAGCATAAAAGTCACCACCCTTCCATCGACCACTAACCCAACCATCACTTTGACCTAACATGCAACTTTTGGATATCTTCATAACCCACAAGGGCATATGCTTGCTATCTAGATACCCAGATTTACCCAACCATTAACATCCATATACCAATATATATATTCCACCCAACCTCTAAAGAACACATACCAATACATGGAGTCATCTCAAACATCTACTAGTTATTCACACATTGCCCAACCTCAACAAAACATACCATATAACTGTGCATCCCAACAACCTCAAGTATACTTCATGAAGTTGATCATGGATAAGTTGACTACCATTAATTAATCCATCTTTAGATCCCATAATCTCTTATCTTATGATCAAATTTTTAATGAGCCTATTCACCCTTTAGTCCCCATCATACCTTATCTGACATAGTGGAAACTTCTAAAATTTACCAAGTTTAATAGTAAAGAAGACACTCAAAAACATTTAAGAGAGTTTAGGCATTCATTCTAATCTATTTCCCATGATGATGCTTTTCTCCTTCATACCTTTCCTATGTCATTATTTGGACCATCATTGGATTGGTATAGTGCCATACCTAAACATTCCATCCTCTCTTTCACCCAATTAGCCCAAAACTTTTTGGATCATTTTTTTATCAATATATCCAAGAACTTTTCTATTACTAACCTCTACTCCATTTGGTAATTTGAAGAGGAATCTATTACCAATTTTATGGCTCATTGGAGGAGCCTAATCAACCAGCTTTACTTTTCATTGCCTCAATTTGATATTACATTAGACAATCCCAATGCACCACCAAACTAGGCCCTTGATATATTCCTTAAGCCCTTTCCTAATCATGATCCTTCTACCCCTTATCATGATAATAAAATAGAACCAACCCATGAGGCACATACTATTAATGTGATTACTAATGAACTTATTATTGAATAAAACATCATGTCAACCACCTCTTTCCCCATCCCCATAATGGAAGGGGATAAATTGACTTCTGTTCCTTTGGACACCCAAAGAAAGTGAGCCACCATGCCCACACCTCCATTGGAGGATACCATACCTACCTCCCCTATCATAAAAACATCCACCCCCTCTTTGGAAGCTAGCTCACAAGAGAAGATAACTTCATCCACCTAACCTCTGATTTTGAAACCTTTTATCAAAAACCAAGACAAAGGCAAAGGAACCATTCCTTCTCCACCTAAGGGCTTAACCATTAAAATTAAGACCCAAATAACCAAAATCACTTAAAAATTGGAAACCAAAACAACCAAAGAGGTAAAACCACCAAAAGGACCAAAACCTTGAATTTTACCTCTCTCAAACATGCCCTCCATTTCGGGTCCTCATCCCTCTACCTTGAGCATGAAGCCTATTATTTTTACCAAAACCCCACCAAATTTTTTGGTCACACCTTCATACTTTCTTTCTAAGGCACCTATCCTCACTACACCTATGATTCCTAAGTTACCTATCTTGCCATACTCTACCTCTAACTCATTAAACATCTTTCCTAAACCAAAATCATCAAAGCATACCACCTTACCTAAGACACCTATCACCAAACCCACATCTAAACAACCTTCTACCTCAACACCCAAAAAAAAAACCACTAAATATTTACCACCTTTAATTGAGTCCTATTCAACCATTTTACAAAGGTTATTTTGAATTTCTTCCTTGGCCTTACCACCCATAAAAACTTTCAAACCTTCACATCCTAAACCATCATGGCTCAACAACAATTTGATTTGCCTATATCATAGAACACCTGGCCATGACATAGAGAACTATAAAGCTCTCCAAAATCTTATCCATCACCTTATAATGAGGATGATATATTAATATATGAACCTCCTATACCACCCTTATTGACCAAAATAAAAACTATACCTACCCAACACCTATCCACTCCTCCACCTTCACATAAGAATAAACGCAAGTTGGAAAACTCCACTACCTCAACCTCTCTTGATATCCATACAATCAATGTGGTCACAAGATAAAAATAGAAGGATAAAGGGAAGGCTAAGGTATATATTCCTTGGACTTATCCCTCCCTAAAATCCCAAACCAAAAATACCCAACCATATCCACTATCAAACAAACCCAAGGTGTCTATCTTAGGTGCCTCCCCATCTAACCCTCCATACCCTAACCCATATGCAATATATATCTAGAAAGCTATCTTTAAGCATCTTTGCCAAACTCCATCAAAAATGAACTTGTATTAGCTAGTCTCTACCTCTCCCCATCACTAATAAGCACTCATAGAAGCCTTAAAATTCATCAAGGTCCAACCCAATGACACTCAACCTCTAGCCACCTTTATTGGTGCCCTTCAAACTTCCAACCTTGTCACCTTAAAAAATTTATAAATACTTTCTATTAATTTTGAGGATCCCAATCCCCCCTCTTCATTACAACATACATTAATCAAACCTACATTAAAAGGATGATGATTGATGGAGGAGCCAACATCAATATTATCTCTTCCCATACCTATGACCAAGTATACTTACCCATGAACATCATGTCTAAAAGCATAGTGGTCCTTCATTCTTTCAATGATACCATGGCTACTACCTTGGGCATATTTATCCTCCATATTTGTATAGGGCCCTGTATCATTCCTAAATTTTTTTATGTTGTAGAAGGAGAATTATAATACAATGTTTTACTCGGGTACCCTTATATTTATGTCATGAGTTGTGTCCCTTCCACCTTACATTGATACATCAAATTTGAGCATAAAGGGAAAGTTGTGACTATCCATCATAACCCTAGTCCTTTCACTTCTTGAAATATAACATATCAACCTAATGACATCATTCTTCCTCCTTCATCCACCTCAAAACCATCTGCTAATGACACAACCCCACCAACTAAAACCCATGACACTTCCACACCAAATGTCAATGAAGATTATACTAGCTCATTTATCTCTTCTTCCCACATTCCTATAGAGAATCCCATGACAACCACATTCTAATGTCTTTCCCTTGGGGAATATAGACTCTTAGCCTTAGATGCCTTCTCTACTCCTTAATAATATGTGAATCTCAGACATGACCCTTCCTATGACCCTAACATTGGAACCATCATCCCCTTTGGGCTCCCTAACCATAAAAAAATTCATTTATGGGAGACTTGATTAGCCACTTCTAGCCCCTACCACTACTTCATCCATCTAACCATTTACCTCTAACTTTTCCCATCTTTAGCAAACTAGAGTTTTCTAAGTTTTATCTTCATAAATGTGATTGGAAAGTATTTGGCCTTGACTAATATGAAAAAGGGCCTCATGAGTTTCCCCATATCAAAAATTTACAACCTAATGAGTCATTTGGCCTTCGGTATGCACTAATTTAAAAACCCACCAATTTACCCAAACCCATTGCCACTATAGAGGAAAATACCCCATCTTTACCAATCCAGCCACTTTCCCCACCTGATGATCCTAACATCATCCCCCTAACTTTGTTTTTTAGTCAATATAATTAGTTTGGGCCCTCTCATCTACCAAAATGTGGCCAAACCAAAGTCTTTCCACTATTACACCCTAAAATGGTAGAGAATTATTCTCTTACCATCAACACCATCCAACATCAGGATGATGATTCCATTATTACCTACCTTAGTGTGGGGGATTATTCTACCCATAAATCCATTCCTCTTGAGGCCTCGACCATATCAAATGAATCCACCATAGATATCAATGCGAACACTCTAAAAGACCCCCACATTATCAAATTTAGCTAATCATTAAATGTTGAGGAACTTCAATATTTATCCTCTTTCCTCCAAGACTGCATCATAGCATTCACCTGGTCTTATAGTGATATGCTTGAGATTCACCCCATCATTGCTACCCATAAAATAGTCACTAATCATGATGCCAAGCCTATTAAATATAAAATTTAATGCATGTATCCTCTCATATCCCTTCTCATCAAAGAGCTTTAATATCTCCTATTTCTAAACTTCATTCAACCCATTGACTACCCCTAATGGGTCTCAGATTTCATACATGTCACCAAAGTCACTTGGGTTCTACGTATTTATGTGGAATTTCATAACCTTAACCTCACCTACCCCAAGGATGACTTTTCTCTACCTAGCATTGACTAGCTTGTTGATCTTACAGCTGGCCATGAGATGTTATCTCTCATGGATGGGTTTTTTGGTTATAATTAGATCTTGATTGCTCCTAAATATCAACACAAAACTTCCTTTACCATCCTTTGGGGAAATTTTTTCTATAGAGTAATGACTTTCAAGCTAAACATTACTGGTGAAACCTACCAATGTGACATGACTTATATCTTTCATGATATCATCCATAAGATTATAGAAGTCTCTGCGGATGACCTTCTTGGGAAATCCAAACTTTAAAAAGATCATCTGAATATTCTTACAATCATATTTGAATGCCTTATCCATTATCATGTTCACCTTAATCCTAAGAAATGCATTTTTAGGGTCCTTTTAGGAAATCTTTTGGGCTTTATCATTTCACTTCATGGAATTAAAATATACCTTACTAAAGTCCGATCAATTTTGGACATGCCGCATCCAACTAACCTTAAGCAACTTTTTAGCCTATAGAGAAAAATCCAATCCATTCATTATTTTATTTCCCAACTTTCAGACCAATGCCAACCTTTCCATCACCTTCTAAAGAAGGATGTCTCTTTCAAATGGAATAGTGATTATTAAAAGGCCTATAATTTTCTCAAATAATACCTTTTGTCACCACCTATCCTCACCCCTCTGAAGGATGCCCACCCCTTTTACCTATATATCTCTGCCATCGACCATTCCCTAGGGGAAATGTTGGTTTATCGAGATTAAAAACACAAAGAGAAATTTGTATACTACATTAACTACATGTTTGTAGAATATGAAACCCAATATACACATATCTATAAAAATTTCTTAGTATTGACCTTCATGGCCACCAAACTCTACCACTACTTTCTTAACCATAAAACCTATGTCATAACTAGTACCAACCTGCTCAAGTACATGCACTCTAAACCATACCAAAATTAGTGTATCACTAAGTGGCTCATACTCTTAGCTAAATTTGACATTGAATTCCTTAAGTAAAATTTGATTAAAGGGTAGGTCAATACTGACCAATTAGTCAAATCTCATTTACCAAATAACCAACCACCTCCTCTTGCCTTTTTAGATGAGTCTATCATGACTCTTTTTCAAGAGGATGACATAACCTACCAAATGACCATGTTATTCGATGCCTCGAAGTGCCAAAAAAGAGGGGGTACTATATTTATTCTCATTCATCTCAATGGTAAACTCCTTACTCTCTCCTTCAAACTTGAATTTGAATGGACTAATAATATGGCTAAGTATGAATCCCTAGTGATAGGTCTTTAAACTACTCTAACATTGTGAATTAAGACAATCCATGTATTTAGTGATTCTTAGCTTGTGGTCAACTAGGTTAATGGATCCTTTTAGTGTAAGAATGATGTATTGAAAAAATATAAACTTTTAGTTGATAAAATCTTAACATCATTTGAACATTACCTAGTTTAATCCATTCCCTGATCTACTAATAAATTTGTGGATACAATAACCTACTTTGCTTCCCAAGTCCCTTCTTAGCCTTCTATTTCCAAAATATTTGTCACCATTCATCATTGTACCATACCCTATTTATAGCCAATCTAACCTCCCTACCATTTGTAATGTGGAGGAATCTCCATCCAACATTTGTTATGACCAAACTTTCAACTACCTCAACCTAGGCATCGTTCCTCCCAACCTCTCTATGAATGCCTAAAAAAACTTTATTTATAGTACATCTCATTACACCATACTAGGGGGAAAAATTTAAAACCATGGTTTTGAAGGTCTTCTTCATTTCCTACATAGCCATGAAGCTTCCCACACCATTTGGGAAATACATGATGGGATCTATGGGGGACACTTTAGTAGTCTAGCAGTCACTAAACTTATCCTTCACCTTGGTTACTATTGGCCCACCCTCAACCAAGACTATTGTGATTATAAAAAAAAGTGTTTTAAATGTCAAGAACATGCTAATTTACATCATGTGCTAGCTAATAGCCTCCAAGTATCTAAGGACTTTTGGATTTTCTCACAATGGGGGCTCGATCTCATTAGGGAAATCAACCACCATTATTTTTAGTAGTATATCTCCATCATCATAGCCATCAAATAATTCACCAAGTGGGGGGAATCTCTCCCTCTTGTATCGACCAAAGTGGACAATATTGTCAACTTTATCAACCATCATATCATATGTCACTTTGGCATTCCTCATAAGATCATCATTGATAATGGAAAATCCTTAAAAAATAAGTAATTCCAAGGTTTATATGATGCATTTGGCATCGACTTAAGCTTTCCCTGACCTTAGCAACCATAATAAAATGGACAAGTGAAAGCCTCTAATAAAATCCTTAACAAAATACTAACCAAAGTTGTCAGTGCTTTAGGTTGAGATTGTCACTTGCACATCCCATTTGCCTTATGAGCCTATCATATTGGCTTTCAAACCGCTATGGGTGCTACTTTCTTCTCTTTAGTCTTCAAAATAGAGTTAGTTTTGCCTCTTGAAGTCCAAATTCCATCTCTTCACATATCTTTACAAGATCTTATTTCTAAAGAAAATTATCATCAATACCATTTAGCTCAGCTTGAGCTACTTGACGAGCATCATTTAATAGCCCTTACCCACCTCCATACCTATCAAGAGCATATCAAATGTGCTTATAAAAAACATCTTAGACAATAAGACTTCAATATTAGAGAACTCATCCTAAAATAAAACCAACATGTGACCAACATGGAGAAGAGTAAATGAGGCAAGTTTGTTTTCAATTGGCTTGGACCCTACATCATTAACCATAAGTATGGATCATGAACTTATCATTTATCCTCTCTCAAAGGCAAACCAAAACCTAAGCCTCTAAATTCTTCATATCTACATCTATTTTTTTGTTAAAAAAGGATCAAACTTATCCCTTTTGTCTAACATAAGCTCATCCCTTGATTATGAGACTATAACCTTCACCCATCTTTCTCCTCTCTTTTTGAGGAAAATTGATTATAACATAAAACCATGTGATTAATTGTCATATTCATAGCCTAATCCTAAATGTGGGTACCATGGCTCTACCCATAACATGGTTCTCATGAATACTTTTCATCTCTAATAAGATGAAATCCCATGGTTATTGTCTCTCAAAAATCACACCTTTTCATATCATTAACCTTCTTGTGTTAAAATTTTGCCTTCATAAAGGTAAACCTATGAAATTAATTAGACTTGTCCATGTCTAAAAACATTGTTTCCATAAATAATTTGGATACCAAAATACTACTTGAGTTAAGATCTTAAGCATTGTATACTATTCCCTCAAAGGATAGTTACCCAAAAACAAAATAAAATTTTCCAAATATAAGGTAGACTGCTCCCTTGAAGGACATCTATCAAGATCATTAAAAAAATCTAATAAGCTTAGACCACTCCCTTGAAGGATGGATAAATTAATTTTTTCAAAATTAGAACAATTTCTTGAAAGCTTCTTGCGTTGATCAGCTTACCATATATAACAATAAATTAAAAGACCCACTATCACAACAAAATCTAAAGTCATAATCGGCTCTCAAGTAGAATAATAAATTGAAAGCCACAATCAAATTTCATATTTAGACTTCCCACATTGATTATTTTACATCAGCATACGACATGGAATTGTCTATTACCAATATTAGGCCACCTATAAAAGGGGAAAACTAATTCACATGAGGTTATCATACATATCACCCATTACCCTTCACACTACCTATCACCCATATTCCATTTAGACTATCTATAAATCAAGGAATTTAGAGCTTACTTGAGACCCTATGATCAAGAAACTCTTTTTTTAACTCATGACTACTCATGCATAGTGTTTGAATGGATTATATTCATTAAGTCAATCCCACCTTAGGTTTATTTTTAGTCCTTGTCAAAAACAAAGCATCATGCCCTATTGTTATCTTAATGTGCTTGGTTGATGTTTTCATCATGACTTTTACAATATAGTGTTGCAAAAAAAAAATCATTCTTTTTAAATTAAGTGAGATTACAAAAACCATAACCATACCAATCATAATAATAACCATAACATTCATAAGTATTCACACAACCTTAAGCATGATAACATTTGACCAGTGACATCCAACACATTTTGTACATGTTTATAGAAAATTATGTAATATTTTATTTATGGTGTAAGGAGTCACATGGCACATACAAAGTTATCAAACTATCCACACTTCACCTAAGGCCCCTACATACATTATTTTCCTACCTAAGCACTAGGTTGATTGTATGGTAAATCTAGATATGTGTTAACCATTCTTCTACTTGATTGCTCTTTAAAATAACATCTATAACATTCCCTATCTCAATAATTGCTAAAGGGTATATTATATTTTACTCTTTTGCATTCATCCCCATAGAGTGAGAATGATATTCTACTCTGGGTATTTTACCCTAATCGCCTATCATAGCCATTGCATCCCTCTGCTCTAGTTATTTTGCTTGCATAGGTAATGATAGTTATTACCTCAGTGCATATCCATTTGGACAATGAGGGTTCCTTCCATAAATAGGCCAATGGTCATGCTCTCTAGCCCTACATCTTACACATAGAAATTATTTCCTTCTTCACTGCTATAGAGGTAAGATTTTAGGCTTAAGCTCAGGCCATGGGTGACTTTCCTCTTATTGTTGATCTAGTAGTACTTCCATTATCACCATTACATGTTGTAGTATCTAGTAGATCCACACATTCACCATATTGATTATTTTGAGTTGCATGGGTTGTTGATTATCTCCACCATTATTCCCATTATTCACCATATTCAACCTTGTGTAGTTCTTTGCACTCTCTATAACCTACAAAACTAAATAGATCAATGATTGACATTCATCCTTATCATGATTCTTTAAATAGAATACCTGACTATTCTTCCTCATTGACATGATTCTTCATTCCACTAATGGATAAGGTCATATGATGTCATTGATTCCCTTTAAAAATATTCCCACTTGAAATGGTCATGTCTACTTACCTTTTTATATGGACACATCACCCTCAATCTGATTAATCATCTTGATAAAGCCATTATACACTATCATGATATATTTTTGTTTCCCTTATCATCTGATCCACATCTAATATCTTTCTTTACTTTGTCATCTTGTGGGCCTTATGGGCTTGGTGGTCATGCATGTCATTATCACCTTTAGCCTAGTTTATGTAAATTAGCTTCCAACCATGGACCATTATAATGATCACATCTTCAAAATTGCCACTATTGATGGTGGTGGTAACTCCTAAATGCTTGCCATTGTATAAGCTCTCCCATTTGATACAATTATATAACTAATATACTGGACCACGTAACTCCCTACTACTAAGGCCTATTCTAAGTGGAACCCCATGTCATTAGTTCTAAGGAACAAGGATAGGGGATACAAACATGGCCACCTTTTGTCTAGCTTACCCATGCATCTCTTGGGTTAGGCACAATCCATCCTCTATCACTCACCATGCTACCAATTTTATAACTTGTATAATCTACTTAGTCATCAATGAAATTATTTTTAGGTCATCACTTCACTACTACCCTTAAAACTTATCTCATAGCAATGATGACCTTTCACCAACATAACTATACATATCCTAATAGACACCCACAACCTAAAACTCATATCACAGTGATCGATGCTAGCACTTTAATTATACTCTCATAAAATTTTAGAAGGTGCAACCTCCTTACAAAGACCTCTTCTTTGGATTAGTTATAGGAAAGGTCATTTGTGGTGCTTAGCATTGTGTTCCCTTATAATTTATCCTACCTTGCTCATCTGTGTCTCTCATCCTACTAAATTTGGGATCATTATGGTAACTATTCACCAATCTACACCATACACCTTCACTATCACCTTCACCAAAACCCAAAACCTCTATTTTACAAAACCTTCTCCATCATCCCAAACTAACCCATGTGGTCCATCAAATTGGGATAGATAATTTGAGCACCATTTTCCAAACCTAGTTAAACTATATTGGCCTAATGTCCATCAACTATGTAAGTGTTGCTTGACTTTTAAGGGTAGTTCAGCCACTAATAACTAATTACCCTCCAATTTTCCTTCTTATTAGCTTTTGTTGCTAAAAATGCCCTCTTTCCTAGGACAACCTATGTCAGGGAAGCTTTGGATTCTTCTTATGATCCTTGTATTTTAAAATCATCTAATAATTCCTCTTCATTTTTCTCCCATTAATGAGAGAACTACATTGGCCTGAGGTCCTTTTGGACTATGTATGCAACACTCATTTACTGAGGTTAGCTCAACCACATCCTTTACTTTATTTTATCTTCTCACCTAATATATTTTCCTCCACCTATATCCTCACCACATCCCTCCATTCATATTGTCAATCTATTTTAACCACTTTGTCTTGCTTGTCAATCTCTTTTAACACAAATATTGACAACCTTCCTCATTGACCCCTTTTATCTCCCATAAAGCCACCACCTACTCTGCTTCATTAGCCTCCTCGACACCTTTCCTTATGCATTCTTCATGGATCTCTTCCCCACCGACTTTTTGAATTTTTTCCCTCTCTCTCTCTCTCCACTTTTTACTATCCTTTCCCCATATCTCCTTTATCTTATTTTGCCATCCTAATCATTTCCCCTTGTCCTTGGCAATTTGTCGCACCCTCTTCATCACTCTCATTTCCTCACTAATTCCACATCATACTATGCATCTTTAAAGCTTTATGTTTCTTCTATTGCTTCAATTTTTCTTCAAATTTACCACCATTCTCTATCATTTTGCCACTCTTCCCACCTTTCCCATTTTCTAATCATCTTGTTGGCTTTGTTTTCATCCTTTCATCATTTTTGTTTTCTTTTTTCTTCCATAACTAGTTTATACTTGGGCATTTATCCTTTGAGAATCCTTCCATAATTACCCCTTTTCTTCTTATCAATTATTTCCTTTTGCCTTTTGCATTACCCTTTTCCACATTCCATCTCGGTACTCACTTATCTTTTGCATCTATGTGAGTATCCATACTTTATATCCATGCTTTAAATCTTCTTTTTTCTTCTTATCATCCCTAATATTCATCTCATTCCCTTTCATTATTTTCCACCATCCTCTCCCTTTTATCTATTTCATTTCATTTTTCTCTTCTCGAGAACATTCCTTTTTCTTTCCAACCTTATTTTTTCCCTCCTATATATCCATGTTTGGATCCTTCCATCCTTCTCCACCTTCATCTTTATATGCAACCTCATTGTTTTCTTCACCTATCTCTTCATCCATATCTTATTCTACCTTCACCTCATCCCTTATTGGATCTCATTTATTTTTTCCCATTCAACCTCCACCTCTTTTGAGTGAGGTCACCAATTGTACCAGTTCTATGTATATCTCCTTATCTGCTTTCTTGTGTCCTCCACACCCTTGCTTTAAAGCACAAAATTTGGTTAGGTTCATTACTTCAAGTGCATCCTTTTCTTCTTTTAATGATTTTGCATGTTTATCTTGGATCTTATTTTTTATCCCTCTCTAACTAATTCCTTCACCTGCCTATCACCTTTTTCCCTTTTAAACCCTCTACCCATTTTGAGCTTATATGATCACAACATATAGCATGCTATGGCTATGAATGCATTCCATTCAATTTTGGTTTATTTTAAGATATATATCAATACTATAACTCTATAACATAATCAATTTATTCTCACAAGCTCATATGACCCAAAAGTGAGTATGAGCACCACCAGCTATTAGGATGTAGATTCCTTCCCCATCTCCTCTGGTCTTGCCTATTTTTAACTCCTTTTAATATGACCTTCATAGATGTTAGAATCAAAACTAAAACCACCTTGAAATGTAAGTTTTGGGGTACCCTCATGTGGATGATAGTTGTACCCTCTCACACAACCTACCTCCCAACCAATAATTTCCCTTGATTCTTCCTACCTAGCCTACATCTTTCTATGCACTGTAATAGCCCTACTCTTTAATTTCATTCCACCTAGTAACCTTTTATAGGAGTCACCTCTTACACCAATCTATTTTCCTCCTTGGTCTATTTTATAACTATTATGGGCTATAATTTCACTCTTGTGGGATATTTTTTTAGGCTCTCTCACTCTTAGCTACAATATTGGAGAAACCTCAGGCTATGGGTATCTTGTAGTGAGGTTGGACCTCTGGAGAAGGTCGGATTCCTCTCGGTAGATCACCTAAAGTAATGTTTTTACTTGGAAAAGAGGTAAAGAGGGGGTATATGGTAACTAAGATAGTTAAATGGATGATACACCAGATTTATTGAAACTCAAATAAGCATGAAATAAACACTAATTCAACATAATATATTTCTTTCTCACACAACCTCACAAACTAGTTAATTTGCATAAGTGTTTCTAGGCTCACTGAACAATATATGAAGCAAAGAGGAATTTAAAAATACACACCAAGCATCCATTAATGGTAGAAAGAGATCAAGTTAAGACCTGAAACTAACTTTAAAACACCTAAAAATAGGCAAGAAAAAATAACAATGGACATGCAAGAACACTTCTTCACAAGGTCATCATGCACAAGCTTGCTAAGAATAATATTCAGGTAAGAGATAGTTAAAAATTGATCTTTATTGCTTCAAAAGGTATATATTACAAATTTTGATAGGGTTTCTACTTATGAAATGAGGATATCTTTATTTTTACAGGGGAGCAAATAGAGATATAGGAAAAAAGGAAAGAGAAAAGAGAAGAGGCAAGTAAATAGAATTCAATAAATGAGATCCAAACACCTTCCATGAATTCTCACCCACATTTGGTTTAATTAGAACTAATCCTTATTTATAAAATTAACCACTATTAGCTCCAATAGCCTTCAAGCCCTCTCATTGGTTTAGAAATACACTAGAAGACAAGAACTTGTTGAGGATGATGATGTCATGATCTACTAAAAAAGGAAAAGTATAGGAACATTTTTAACGCTCAAGTTACTTTTTCTAATCACCTGATCTTCATCTTTCACTTCCATGCCATCCTTCACTTGCCTTGAATGTATAAGGATAAAATCCTCAAAATTTGAATCTGGACTGAGTCATGCTACCTCTAAATTGAGTGGCTATTTGTTAGAGATGATGGCCATGTCAAAGGATGAGATCCTCTCCATTAGTTTCATACACCAACTCCTAATTTGAAACCTGGGCCAAATATTTTCTATAGATGGAAAACCAATCTAAGGACATTGGTTTTCCTATATCCATTTATGTCGATATGAGTCTATAGATAATGTAGATTCTTTTAATCTTTTTAAATGCCAATAACTACTTATAGTGGTTTATATTTTGTCATTTGTGGGCTCATCATCAATTCCTTTAGATGACTTTTTTTGGCCATTTTATTTGGATAATTTACTTAGACCCTTCCCATAGACATTTTTTTTGAAATAATTCATTTCTTTAGATTTTTTTCCAAGAATATTTTAGATTAAATGAAATAGACCCTTAAAAATTCTAGAAAGGCTCCTTTCAATTTGAAAATACCCTTTAAAATTATTGAAAAGCTCCTTTCACTTTGAAAATACCCTTAAAAATTATTGAAAAGCTCCTTTTAGAACCTTTGAAATGGCCTTTCAGAAAAAGTGTTTGTCTCCTTGCAAAGGGAAAGTAATCCTCATATTTTTTGAATGGACTATTAGAATTTGAAAATGCCTTTGGTTTCTTGCTTGTTTGAAAAGTCCCTTTAGAAAAATGCAAAATACCCTTCGATACTTCAAAAAACACCCTTCAAGTTTTTTGTTCTAGACCGTTTCTCCCAAAAAGTACCCTTCAAAAAATTGTTTGGACACTTTTCTTTGATGAGATATTTTAGGCTTTTGAAACAGACCCTTTGGCTTTTTGAAAAGTTCTTTTTTTGAATGCAAAATATATCTTTTGGAAAAAGTGTTTACCACCATTTCTTTTGAAAATTACCCTTTAGAATAATGTTTTGTCCCTTCAAATTTTCTTGTAAAGTGCCATGTTTTTCACTTGAAATTCCCTTTTTGAAAGGAAAGGTACCCTTCAGCCCTTCTTGAAATGGTCTTTTAAAAACCTTTTCTCAAAGGGAAAGAAACCTTCAAAACTTTTAACTGGGCCATTTCTCAAGAAAAGAACCTTCTAGGAAAACTATTTGGGGCACTTTGCTATAGAATTCCTTTAGGAATTTTAAAAAGGACCATTTTATTGAAGAGTTACCCTTCAGGAAAATTGTCTCAGACAATTTTCTTGAAGGAAATAGTCTTTGCCTTTTGTTTCAATTTTTTTTTTATTAAATAATTGAACACTTAACACTTAGCCAAAAAAGGTCCAGAAAGAAAAAGAAACACTTAGTCCCCACAAAGTATGAAATAATGAAGAAGTAAAGAATTAGCTAAATAAAATATTTTGTACTTAGCTTTTGGCTTGTAGGCTTATCCTTGAACATTACTAATAGATCTTTAGAAAACCTTGCTTGGACGCTCTCTATTTGTAAATGTTGGACCCATTTCTAAGCCTTTGATCCATTTCTTTGTCAAGCCATGTAAGATCTCTATATTTGGGAAAAAAATGGCCAACATCTTTGGTGGCTCATAGGGGTTGCATCCCTGTTATGCTTGAGAACCCATACCACTTGCCTTGTCTAGTCCATTGGGCATAGAGTCATTAGCCTATAAAATTGAGTTGGCTTGAAATTAGATACAAGGTTGACCCCTTTTGAAACTTCCTCTTGAAGAAAAAAAGACAACCAAAACAAAGTTCCTAAGGCACTGGGAAAGGAAAAATATAACAAAAAGGAGATGTGCACAAGGCACTTAGAGGAAAGAATGAAATCTATCCTAATATATACAAGGTTACAATTTACAAGTATCTCCCTCATAGATCAAATAGGAAACTATGAGTATTTTCACTTGTAACAATCCAAGATAAAAAATACCTTGCTTTGGAGGTACTAGAATTGGTGAACTAGGCAAATTTATGGTCAATCCTTTTGATGTGTTCTCTAATGGATACAATGGAAAAAACATGTATCTAATGTAAACATACTGGTTCATATCCTCCAAACTTGGTTCATGTTTGACTATAGGGGATTTTATAATCTTCTCATTTGATGGCTCAATTTTGTGCTCTGAATTAAGCACAATATGTGATGGCTCAATTTTGTGCTCTAAATTAAGCACAACATGTGATGGCTCCTTTGAGTTGGTGCTTGGTTTACTATCTATATTTAAGCAAAAAAGGTCTAAGTCATCCCACAAGGTATCTTCCTCTTGGTTATCCAAGATAATGCCAACTTCAAATCCATATTTACTCTATTTTATTTGAAAGGATCCATATGGTAGTTCATCAATCCATCAATCCATATTTTTGTGGCTCTAGATCTGACCATTCCCCCTCATTCTTGAATACATTAGTACTACCTTCAATGGGCAATTCATCTTGAGATTGGGTAGCTTTTTCAACCTAATTGGTGAGTTCATCCTCATACTCTAGAGGAGGAATAAGCTAGTTTAGAACTTCTACCTAATCCATGAAGTCATGGTACAGTTGCTACCATACTTCATCTTGATCCTCTTGATCATTCATGACCTCTCCAACATGGTTAGGTAACTGATTGATTATTTCAATCTCTACACCTTGGTCATGTTAATCTACAACCACACCAAATGGAAGCTCTTAGGACCAAAAAAATCATCTTTTCTATCATCTATATCTTGAATACACACCTATTTAAGTATGAAGGCATTGATACTAACTTTAGGCTCTAATTCATCAATGTCAAAGTCATGCCACAATGGCTGATCTAAACCTAATTTCTCCTCCCTTTTTTGGAGTGGACTACCTATCAAGATATTTTCATCATAGGATCTTGTGTTGTCCTCTTCATGCTTAAATTTGACTCTAAGCTCCTCTATTCCTTGAAAAATATGCTCTTCCTCCAAGAGGGAGATGGTGGGAGGGTGAAGGAGTTTATTTTGATTGCATATTAAGAGAGTGTCTTTCCAAATAGGTACTTTGAGTGGTCTCTTTGGTGGTTCTTAAGGGAGGGAAAAAGAGTCTTATAACTATCATCGGGAAATCTCATTGAGATAAGATAACACCTCTTTTTTATATTATTCAACCACTAACTCCTCTTTCTCTTGTACTATCTCTTGGATCACCACAATTGACACCTATTCCTTATTATCTATGCCTTTCTGGACTGATTTCCATGATGGAAATGTGTAGAGATCAACCACCTTTTCTTCCTTATGAATGAGTATAGGAGAGGGTGGTTTTTAAGAGAGGGTATGACATAATTAGGGTTAAAGGTATAGGAGAAGATTCATGGTGGGATGGTTTAAAAATATTGAGTGGGAATGGGCATAGGTGTAGAAGAGGACACATAGGATTGATTTAACTGAGTTTGTTGATCTTCATATGATATCAACACACTTTCCAAATTTTGGACTATGCTTCTCAACCACACCTTGTTGTTTATCTCAAAAATTTCCCATTTTTCATCCTCAAAAATTGACCACCTATTCTTGACCAACTAAAGAGAACTCCTTGCCTTTTATATAACATGAATACAGATGACTAAAGAAAGTTATAAACCCCTACCAATCTCTCTTATCAACTCAATATAATCTAATTATGCTTGATTGAATCATGACAAGGATGTAATAGGATAAACATAGTCTTGACAAGGGGAATTAGCAGACTAATTTGAATGCAAAGGAGACTAATCTTGGTTATAGGTAGGAGTGGGATGGGAGAAAAGTCCATAATAGGGTTGATAGGTTGTTTGAGGGCCACTTCGAGGGAAGACATCAGCATTATTAACTTGATAAGTGTAATGTTGAGGTAGATAATAAGCATGTTGATAAAAATATGGTTGATTATACATACCAAATAATAATGATTAGTAACTTGGGATGCTCATACTAGTTGATGAATACTTAGAGTCACCATTGGTGTTTGCACACATGCCTCCAAAGGCTAATTAGATGAATAGAGCACCAAAACTCCACTTAGTGAACAACATAGTCCCACTGGGCATGCCAAAAACTATTATAGGATAGAATTGCACCCATGTGGAGATTTTTTTAGGATATCTCACTCTTAGATATAATATTGGATCAACCTTATGCTATGGGTATCTTTTAGTGAGGTTAGACCTCTGGAGAAGGCTGGCTTCCTCTTAGTACATCACCTAAACTAATGTTTCTACTTTAAAAAAAATAGAGAGGGGGTATAGGGTAATTAAGAGAGATAAATGGGTGATACACCAAATTTATTGACACTCACATAAGAATTAAATAAAAACTAATTTATCATAATATAAGTCTTGCTCACATAACCTCACAAACTAGCTAATTTTCATAAGTGTTTCATGAACTAGGATCACTAAACAATACATGAAGCAAAGATGAATTTCAAAATCCACACCAAGCATCCATTAATGGTGGAAAGAGCTCAAGTTCAGACCTAAAAATAACTTGAAAACACCTAAAAATAGGAAATAAAAAAGGATAATGGACATGGAAGAACACTTATTCACAAATTCATCATGCACAAGCTTGCTAAGCACAATCTTCAAGCAAGAGATAGGTAAAATTTTATCTTTATTACTTCAAAAGGTATTTCTTACAAATTTTGATAGGGTTTATCCTTATCAAATGAATATATATTTCTTTTTATGGGGGAGCCAATGGAGATATAGGAAAAAAGGGGAAGAGAAAAGAGAAGAGGTAAGCAAACAAAATTCAATAAATGAGATCCAACTACCCTCCATGAAATTATCACCCACATTTTGGTTAATTAGAACTAATCCTTCTTCAAAAAATTAAATACTATTATATCCAATAGTCTTCAATCCCTCTCATTGGTTGAGAAACACTCTAGAAGATAAAAACTTGTTGAGGATGATGATGTCATGATCCACTAAAAAAGGAAAAGTACAAGAATGTCTTTAATGCTTGAGCTACTTTTTCTAATCACCTAATATTCATATTTCACTTCCACAACATCCTTCACTTATCTTGTATGTTTAAGGATAAAATCCCCATAACTTTGAATCTAGACTAAGTCATGCTACCTCTAAATTAAGTAGTTGTTTGTCAAAGAAGATGGCTATGTTGAGGGATGAGAGCCTCTCCATTAATTGCACACACCAGCTCTTGCTTTGAAACCTAGGCCAAATCATTTATATAGATGTAAAACCAATCTAATGAAATTGGTTTTCCCATATCCATTTATGTTGATACAAGTCTATAGATTATGTAGTTTTTTTTATTTTTTTAGATGCCAATGTATACTTGTAGGGGTTTAAATTTTAATGTTTGTGGGCCTACCATCAATTCCTTCAGTCAACTTATCTTAACCATTTTATTTAGAAAATTTCATTAAACCCTTCCCAAAGATAATTTATCTAAAAGAAATCATGTATTCAGATGTTTTGCCAAGGATATTTTAGATTAAATGAAATGGACCCTTTAGAATTCTTGAAAGGCTCTTTTCTCTTTGAAAATACCCTTCAGAATTCTTTAAAAGTAGCTTTCACTTTGAAAATACATTTCAAAATTCTTGAAAAGCTCCTTTTGGAACATTTGAAATGGCCTTTCATAAAAAGTGTTTAGCTCTTTATGAAGGGAAACTACCTATTGTATTTTTTGAATGGACCATTAGAATTTGAAAATGCCCTCGACTTATTTATTTTTTGAAAATTCCCTTTGAAAAAATGCAAGATACCCTTCAAGACTTCAAAAAATACCCTTCAATTTTTATATTTTGGACTATATTTCCCAAAAAGTACCCTTTGAAAAAATTATTTGGGAAATTTGCTTTGATGAAATATTTTAGTCTTTTGAAACAGACCCTTTAGCTTTTTACAAAATTTTTTAAGGGAAATGATATCTTTTAGAAAAAGTGTTTAGCGCCATTTATTTTGAAAAGTGCCCTTCAGAATAATGTTTTGTCCCTTTAGATTTTCTTGTAAAGTTCCCTATTTTTCACTTTAAATGCCATTTTTTGAAAGGAAAGGTACCCTTTGGCCCTTCTTGAAATGGTCTTTTAGAAACCTTGAAAATCATTTTCTCAAAGAGAAAGAAACCTTTAGAACTTTTAATTGGACCATTTATCAAGAAAAGAACCTTTCAAGAAAATTGTTTGGGGAAGCTTGCTATAGAATTCCTTCAAGAATTTTGAAAAGTACCATTTTATTGAAGACTTACCCTTCAGGAAAATGATCCTGAATAGTTTTCTCAAAGGAAATGGTCTTTGCCTTTTGATTCAGACATTTTGTCTAAAATAATTCAACACTCAACACTTAACCAAAAATGGTCCTCAAAGAAAAATAAACACTTATTCCCCTTAAAGTCTGAAAGAATGAACAAGTAAATACTTAGCTAAATAAAATATTTTGCACTTAGCTTCTGGCTTGCAGGCTTATCCTTGAACACTACTACTAGATCCTTAGAAAACCTTGCTTGGACCCTCTCTATTTACAAATGTTGGATCCATTTCTAAGACTTTTATCCATTGTTTCATCAAACCATGCAAGAGATCTATATGTTAGCCAAAAATGGCCAACAAAACCTATTTCTCCCACCTTACTTTTCAACTCCCCAATCTATTTGTCTTCATACATTTTTATTATATTTTTCCCTCTTAGTTTTCCATTTATACCATTTATTTTCCTTCTTATTTAAATCTAATCCCTCATTTAATTAATATTATTCTTATTCACCACACTCTATATTCCAAAACCTCTCAGATTCTTTCTTTGAATTCCCTTAAAATATAATGCTTAATTATTTTAGGGCCCCACTGGCTCAAGGGTCAAGGGTTTGTATCTTTTTCACTTCTCATTTACCCACTATACTACTTTGCTTCCCTAAATCATTAAATAATACCCTTCCATAGCTTGTTAATGACATTGTTATGGAGTGTGCACAATGTCAGCTTATTTAGATGATGATGAAAGAAACCATCAGGTCACCATGGAAATTAGAGTAGTGACAAATTTTATAAATCATGGTAAAGTATATTTATCCTTTTTTTTCCTTTAAAATGGTGGTCAAAATTTCATTCTTGAACCTACTTATCCATGGATTTAGATTATTCTTACATAGTTGAAGAAATCATCTAATTGCATCCTAGGTAATATCATCCATCATTTCTACCATTTAATCAAAAAACTATTTGATAGCCATCTTTTCCACCCTTTGGAGTTTCCCTTTCTCCAACATCCTTCAATCAGACCTAACTACATAATACATCAAATTGGGGCAAACAAGTTAGCCAACACTCCCCTCCTCAAAATAACTACATTAGGCTTGAAGTTCATTTTAGACATTATGTCCATGGAACTATGTAGGTAGCATCCACTTGTGTAGTGCATATAGAGTCTGCTCAGCCAACCCATTCTAGCCAATCAATCCACTTGCCCACATCCACCTTGACATTGGCCATTTTTGACCTGAACTCTTTACATGTTTTGTGATGACCTTGCCTTGGTCCTTTAGACTGCACTGACTATTGTTTCCATGTTACACTTTTTACACCCCACTTGATTTGTAACCAAACCATTTTTATTGTTCTAAAGGAGCATTTCCTACCCTAGATACCTGTGAACAACACTGAGCTTGTCTAGATGACTTGATAAGCTTAATCTGATAAATTATGACTAATGTTATGGAATGATTACCCTATCATATATTTATCTATAAACTAGCCTTTTTTTATCAACATGGGTAGCTTTAGTCTCTGTGAAATCTTGAATGTCATGCTTAGTCACATTTTGTGAATGCATTAGAATTTCACATGCCCAAATACCTTATGGAACCACTTAGTGCCTCCCCACCAACTTATTCTCAAACTTGTACCTAATTCGGCCTTTCCTCATCAACTCTCAGTTTGAGGGGGAATACCTCCTCCCATACTTAGGGTACCCTAAACTTCAACCAAGTGATTCATTTTTATTTTTAAGCTTTTTAATTCAAAACCACATGACAAAAAGGAATAAAATATAGACACTAAAAATATGCACACTTATAGTTTTTTATTACTAAATGCCTTAAGGCCCCCTAAAGACCACCTAAACCTTCTTAAACCTCAACCAACACCTATTATCCTAACAAAATCACTATTCTCATATTCAAAAATACTATGTGAAAGTACTATTCAAAAATACTATTCACTATGGGACCCATTATCACTATTCATGATGACATGGCAAGTGATATGGAATGTGACATGGTAAGTGCCATGGCATGTGACATGGAAGGTGATTTGGGAGGTGATATGGTAAGTGACATGGATTATAAGTGAGGTGGCTTGATGTGGAACATCATACCCCACCTGAGACCATTTCCTAAGGTGCTTAATGACCTCATTTAATCACCAAAAGGGTCCCCCCTTGAAATATGGCAAATTTACACTTAAAGATCCGTACTTAAACATATATTTTGTCTTCACACATGAAATTATCCTTCAAAATGGGATACCCACCTCTTTAGTGCTTTGGAAAAGATAAAGATCACTATATCTACCCATTTTTTACTTTTTAACCCAAATGGGAGACCCATGATAAAGGTGGGAGTCCCACCACCTTCATATTTTGACTCATTCATGCACCCATATGAAAAATGGTGCCCCATTTTGTGGGTCATCTCTTTAAGTTCTTGGATGAAGAAAATAAAGGGTGGTGAAAAGTCTTTTAGCCTCATTTAAGCCCATGTGCTTGATTCCCATTCAAAATTAGACTTATTTGAAATATGGAAGACACACCAACCCAAATGGGAGACCCATGATCAAGGTGGGAATCCCACCACCATCATATTTTTACTCATTCATGCACCCTCCTAGAAAATGGCACCACATTCTATGTGGCATCTATTTAAGTGCTTGGATGAAGACAAGAAAGGGTGGTGAAAAGTCTTTTAGTTTCATTTAGGCCCATGTGCATGATTCCCATTCAAAATTGGACTCATGTGTAAGGTGGGAGACTCAAAAATCAAAATGGGAGACCCATGATTAAGGTGGGAATCCCACTACCCTCATAGTTTGACTCATCCATGCACTCACATGGAAAATGGCACCATATTTTTTGGGGTATATCTTTAAGTTTTTGGATGAAGACAATAGAGGGTGGTGAAAAGTCTTTTGGCCTCATTTAGGCCCATGTGCATAATTACCATTAAAAATTGGACTCATGTAAAAGGTGGGAGACACATCAACCTAAATGGGAGACCCATGATCAAGGTGGGAATCCCACCACCCTCATATTTTGACTAATTCATGCACCACATGGGAAATGGTGCCATACTTATACTATTCCCTCTTTTGTCATGGCTATTGACAATAAATGCTATAAATAACCCCCTTCTCCTTCACCCAAGGGGAATTTGGAAGTTATTATTTGGTTATTAACATCTTGTTATAGGTCTTTTAAGGAGGTCATCCACATCTTAGACAAAAAGAATTCAAAGCAATGAAGCTCTGCCAAAATTGCCATGGGATTCATTCATTACATCAACAACATCAACCACATCAACAAGCCTCAAGGTAACCTTATTTATTAATTTTATTTAAGTTATTTACTTAAGTTTTTCCTTTTATTACCTTAACATTTACCCCTTAATTTTAATCCATTGAATTCCTTTACCACCTTTGCCATTGTGATTCCATTTACCTCCTTTTCCATATTTGCACCTTTGCCACCTTCACACTCTTTGTTCCCTCATCCTTTTGCTACCCTAGTTACTATTTGTTTTATATTTTTCAACCATCCATCCCTCTCATTTTATTATCTCAATCAATCCCAAACAAACCATTCTTTTGACCCTTATCAAATTACCAAACCTAAAACCACAACCTTGCCTTAACCAAATTTTCAACATTAGTATAATCAGACTAGTTACTTCATTTTGGTTAACTTAATTTGTTGTCATTTTCTATATTTTATTTCAATTTTAAAATAATTTAAATAATTTTTTTTTTATCATTTCCACTTAGGTGTTTTAAATAAGGTGGATTGATAGCCTCCTAGAAAGCTTTTGCTTCTAGGATCTAGCTCACGCTAGGCAATCCACCCATCTACTTGTCTAACAAATAAGTTTATTTTAGTGTTTTATTATTTTTAGGTCATCCTCCAAATCCAAGGAGGAGATATCCACAATCACTTAGATTCAATGCACGTGCATTCAATAGGTATTATTCCATACCCTTTATAACTAGTTTCTTCTTTTCACACTTAAGAAAGGGAAAAAATTAGATAGAAACAATCACCTATATGCTATAATTCTTTATTATGTATCTCGATTCACCTCTTACTCCATTCCTTTTATAGGAAAATATAGATGGAGGTAGAATTTTCCATAGGAATTTAATATATGGATTTCAATGCATTGTGATGTGTTATCAATGAGTAAGGCAAACATATTAAAATGTGTCATGTTAGCTTGTACATAAATGGTGTTATGTTTGGGAGGTGGGAACCTTGACCATTAGTGGTCAGGGTGTCTATCGATGGTCAAGTGTCAAAGGTTGAGTTGGGTAAATTGGTGGGTTTTTTTAGTTGGTTAGACTAACCATGGTTAGGTTTGGTTAGGGGTCAAAGGGTCAAATTGGTCCAAGGAGGTCCAGGGGTGTTTTGACATTTGGAACTATAGTGTGTAGAATTTTGGTGTCTATAACTACCTCTCTAATTTGTGTCTATAAAATTACCTAAAATGGAAATTTATTGTAGCTTATGGACTGAGAAGGTAAGAAAAAATTCACATCACCCTCCCAAATGATCTGTAATTGTCCATCTAGCTTTGTACCTTGAAATTACCATGAAACCTTACAAAAATAGGGTACTTGGTGCATCTATATAGGTGTACATATAATATAATGGAATTAATAGGAAATTATTATATTTTAATATGTTTTTCAAGTGTCTTTAAAGCTACACCAAGGCATCAAGATTCATTTCCCACTATTTCTCCTCCTTCAGGTTCTTACTAGGTTTTAGGAAGGGTTTTAGATACCTTTATCTCTTAAGGATTATTAATAGAGAATATATCCTCCCCATCCTTCCTAATGCCACAATATGGTAGGTTTTAGACCCTTAAAAATCATCCAAACTCATTTTTACACCATAAAAACTATCAGGGAAGATATGAGCAAAAGTTGATGGACTCTCAGGCTTGAGTATACATTATGGGAGTGCTTTATGATCTTGATGATTTTTCATATAGGCCAGAGACCTAAACCAAATTATAATGAAACTAGGGTGTAGTATGGGGAACTTATTTTCATGTATAAATTACATTGTTCCCCATGCAAAAGTACATATTTACTTTGAACACAAAAAGACCTACCTCAAGTTGCTTCTTTTGAATGAAGTAGGTCAAAAAGGCTTCAAAATACCTACAAACCTATTTCATGATTTATAATACCTCATAATTCCTCATTAGGATATATACCACTTTTTATAATTCCATCATTTTCTCTTTTTATGGATTTCAAGTCATACAATGTGGTGTCCTTAGAGTTCTAGGTGTACATCTCTTGTCTCAAGGAAGGTAAAATGGTGACTTATAAGTCTACATACATGTAGGTATATATTTTTCCCCCATTTTGGATTTTTTAACATGATCCCTTGATAAATTTAAATCTGATACACCCCTATAAAGGATTTTATATTAGGTATCATTATTTTTCTTCATTGAGATCATCCAATGAGTCTTTAAACCCTTGCTTGAAAGGGTCTAATAGGTCTACCTAGACTATAAGGGTAGAAATTTCTCTTTTATTAGCACCTTGAATTAAATTAGTGGTGGAAAAATAATGTGTAAGTATCTCTTACTAGATTATAACTCTAAGTCTTTCATATAAACCATATTTTACTCAGCTTACCTACCTTTTCATGACTAGCTTGTAAGTGTAATTTGGTTCTTGACTATGTTAGCTTAGATTGAGCATATTTTCATTGAGTTTGGTCCTCCCAATGCTTTAAATGGAAATATATACCTTAAAATTATTTATAAAATCTCCAACACCCTCTAAAAATTAATGAAAATTCATAATTATGACCTCCCTCCACTTTTCCTTGACTGGTTTGTAGGTGTATGTGCGTGTATTTAGTTTTATTAACAATATCTTGCTTATTCTTGTACCTAATCTACTTGCTACAATTTAAAATTTTTTAATCATGCTTGAATTTTCCTTCATTTTTGTTTTAAATTTTCATATGTTTGGTTTGAACTATCTACCTATAACTAATCCATTGAGAACTTCAAGCCTGGAGATGGATTTTTTATTTCTAGGCCTTGATTTCTTTACTTTTCCTATGTGTGAGGTTCTTCATGATGTTTTAACTCTACATACAAACTTATAGGAACTTTTCATGCCATATCAACCTATATCACACACTTAAAACATGTTCTCTCATCTTAATTATGGTAGGCCTATAGGATAACTCTTAGGTCTACTATGATTATGACTTGTCTTGGTTGATAGCCTGTAGATGCCCTTTTATTTCTAGGCCTTGATTTCTTTACTTTTACCATGTGTGAGGTTATTCATGATGTTTTAACTCTACATACACACTTATAGGAATTTTCCATGCCACATTGACCTATCCAACACACTTGACACATGTTTTCTCATCTCAACTATGGTAGGCCTATAGGAGAACTCTTAGGTCTACTATGATTATGAATTGTCTTGGTTGATGTCTTTATCATTGACCATTACAATTAGGTGTTCCAAATAGGTCACAACCCTTATATATAATTAATTTTTATAAAAAATAAAAACATTTTATGCATTACATCTTATCAATGAGGACTAGGGGTCCTACAAATTTTGTCATGGAACCTCATTTGGAAGACTTAGAGTCATTCACAAACCTATTAAGACATCTTTCCTAGCCTAAACCCTTTGAGGGCCTCTATAGACTAAAATATTATGAAGTTACCTCAATGTATTAAATAATTTTAAACAAACTTAAACATGGTTAAATGCATTCCATTCAAATCCAAACTATTCTAGTCATGAAGTGAAGGGTCTTAGTCCCTTTTTACCTTTTAGACAATCCTGAGAAGTTTGAGGGTTCATATTGGGCCTGTGTTGGTAGGTATGTAGGTATCTTAATTGGTCTTAAATAGGAATTTTTATACACCTTGTATATATAAATAATAATTATTATTCACTAACATTAGTATTTCTCATTTTACTGATGGTATTAGGTCCTTCACTCTCTTTTAACAATGTAATGTATGACCATCTTCAACCTCATTCAAGAAAATAATATATGCATAGTTTAATTGGTTGGAAGTATAACTATTTATTATAATACCATGTAAAAAATAACTAGGTGGTTGGGGATTTTTTAATGGAGAGGAATATGAGAATCACATTTATAACCATTTGGTTGCATTAACCCTTAAGGTAACTCAGAACACAAAGATGACAATGAGATTATTATCAAACTACTAACTACCTTATGGAGATATTTTCCTATATATAAATGTCAAAAATTCAAAACAATGATGTATAATGAATTTTAAGGACTATAAATACCATATGAAACTACCTCTTTCACTAACTAATCCAAAGATGTACTAAAACCTTTCAAAAACTGACCCTATGTAGATGTACAAGACCAATTTGAATACCTAGATTATTAAAATTTGTTAATAAAAAATGGGGAATAAATATAAAAAAATAATTCTAAGGATTGGAAGGTAATTATTCCCCCTTCCTTTTCCTAATATATTAGGTCACCATTCTCTCTCCTCTATACAAACTGAGCAAGAACCTAACTAGTTGTCTAGATCTACCAAGGAAAATGATGGAGAGAAGGAATAGGTTTTTGAATTAATTTAAATTTTTAATCATATATTATATTATATAATTATTTAAATGAGTTTCCCTAAGATATTTGACCTCATTTATCTTTTCCTTGACTGTACAAGTTTGAAAATACCTATAAAACCTCATTTTTTCCATTTTTTTAGGTTAAAGACCTTGGGAACCCATTGGAGGGAAAGAAGAGGGAAAAGAGAAATAAAATAAAATTTATAACCAATGGGTATGTATGGGTGGAATTTTAAAGGTAATTTTTCATGTGTGTGGGGCATTTTAATGTAAATAAATGATCTTTAACCCCTAAAAAGACCTCTTTCTGCATATAAAATCACCTTGTTATGACTTATAATGGACACGAGACCCTTGAAAAATCCTCATTTCAATGTAACACCTTATCCAAAGGATTTATAACTAAAAGGTTAACCTATATGACATGTTTGAAGATTATTTTGATGACCTTATGGGCCAATTTGAGATTGAAACAATATTGACTAATAGGCTATAGAAGATAACCTTGGATACATCATTACTCACTATTTCAAGACTCAAAAAAGACTTGGACACCTTCCACATCTTGTTAAAAAGGTATATCCTTAAGAAGTGGCTAAAACAAGCATAAATATAATAAGAACAAGAAACCTTAACTTCTCCAAATACCTTAATTTTTACTAAAATACCTTAATTGTATCAAACAAGGTATATGACACCTTTTAGGCTTAAAAATAACTTGACACCCTTCCACTCAACCAAGGACCAAATGAGGATATCACAAGGCATATATAAGACTGTGGCAAGGTCTAGGTAAATAAATAGACTCTTAAAAGGCCCTATGAGAAATGTTTGAGTTATAAGGGTTGATATTTGGCCTATTAGGCCAGATTATCAACATATTTGGTAACTCACAAGGGTTGACCTACCTTTTGGTCAAGATAACCAGCTATATCATCCATTAAATAGGGTGTTCACATATAAAAATCATGACCCATCTTAATGACCCTTCTGCCTGGACTAAAAATTAACCTTCAAGGACTAGAAATAACTTTAGACTCGCACAAAACAAAGGAAAGCAAACTAAACAAAGGAGGAATTAGACACACCACACTTGTGTTTACAAACACTTATTAGTAACAATATAATATAGAAAATAAATGACTATATACAACTAACCTTTCAGAGCTAACCCCCCTAGATCAAATGGGAAGCTTCTTAAGTCACCTTCATGAGATGAGCCAATTTAAAGTATAGGCTATTGATCATGTTTTGTTATTATTTGATGAGGTCCTTATTTAACCACAATTGAATTTATATGGACCTCAATTCACTCTAAAATAAAAAACATGTCTCCAATATAGACATATTCATGTTGATTTTTAATTTTCACCTTAAATTATTGTCTATCTTTGGCAATGTGAGAGTTTTACAAGATGGTTACATCTTTGTTGATAGGGGAAATAACCACAACCTATATTTAAATTATCTCCCCAAAAAAATTATTTTGCTCATACTGGATGGTACCATATTAATCATACCTTGTTGGACCTTGAAACTTAACCTCTTGAAGATGATCTTCAAGGCATATTGGCTCACTAAGAACTTGCATTCTTCCTTAACAACTTCATCTTGTTCTTATTGAGGTACTTGCCTACCAAGATCTTCAAGATATTTTAACATGTCCAAGTAGTACTTAATCATGTTAGTATGGCCTTAGATCTACTCTTGAGACTCAATAGGACCAACTACCATAGTGTTCTCCTTAAGACCCTTCTTAAGCTCTTCATCATCTTTGTTGGCCAAATTGACAATTTTAGCATTTTCTTGATGAGGTGTAAATGTACCATCTAAACTTAAATAAAAATTCTCTAGGTCTTACCAAAATGCAATATCTTCATAATCAATGAAAAATACATGAACCTCACTATCACTCTTACCATTTACTTATGGAACAACATGTTGGTTAAGTGTCTCTAACTCTCTAAGTTCCAAAAAATTAGTGCTACCTTCACTTGAAACCTCAACCTACTATTCTATTTCATTATTAAAATCTATCATGCTAAGTTCTTCAATATCATCTAATGATTCATGGTACAACTACTGACAAAGATCATCCAAATCACTTGAAGTTCTTTTAGATTTAAAAATGGGTACATGAGGGTTGTTTTCATAACTATATCCTAGAGTATAAGTTGCTTATGTTTCATCCACTTCAAGTTCATGCCATTGTGACTGCTCTACATCATCAAACTTCCATTTAATCTCAAACTCTAATATATTGGGGTGAATAGGAGTATCAATAGTGTCTTCCTCATCATAGGTTCTTGAAGTATCATTTTCAATTTCTTGGAACTCACTTATAGGTGCAATATAATAAATATCTTGAAGGACTACCTCCTCATCAATGATCTTTATCAAGTTCCCTCTCACACCTAAATTCTCTAATTCTAAATTCAATACAACTAGATTCTCTTAATAAAAGGAAAGGGTGGGAGGTTAAGAGGCTTAATTGGCTTGATTGATAGTTTCTAGTGTTCTGCTAACTTAGAGCATTAGGAGTATTAGGTTGATAATGTTATTTTTGAAGATATGGATAAAGACAATCATTTGAAAACACTATATCATTCCTTTCAAACCCTTAATTACTTTTTTCAAACTTAGGCATATCTTGATTCTCATGAATGACTGTAGTATGAAGGATAAATTGATAACTTAAAAAACTTGAAATATCTCTTGAACTAGCCTCCATACACTTCTCTTCATTTACATACTCCTCATCTAATATCCAAACCATAGGTCTTCCTTTAAACATGGAGATGGTGGGAGGGAAAGAGTGTCCAATTGGTGGCGTAGTAACATAAGGCTTTATAGGTTACTCTTGAGTGAGTTTATTGGGTGAGAAGGTGATATAAAATATTGGGAACTTCATAGGCTTGGTACTCACAACCTCTTTCTCTCTTTGAATACCTATAAATCCATGGACAACTTGAACTTGAGGAAAAGGTGAGGGGATTTTAAAGCTTGGGAATCTCCTTGTTATAACTTATGTAACCTTCCTCTCTTATTGGTTTTGTTTTATCATGGAAGTTAGTTGAAGAAGAATTTGTACTATAAAGTTACATAGGATATTTGTCTAATATTCATGCATTATATACTCATTTTATCATGTATAATTCTATTTTGTCCTATATCCATGATTTGTAATAGATTAAAATATGAATAGACTCCACTTTTAACACCAGTTATGAGAAGAAGATGAATAGTCATAGACTAGAAATATCTATATATACTTGTGTTTTTAAGAATACTAGAGTTCCACTTTTGAAGAGATCAATAAAGACTTATCTGGTTATGTTTACCTATGTGATTTATTACTTTATTCCTTGCATGCATTCTCATATATAATTTTTGATTACTTTATGTTTAATTTAATCTAAACACTCTATTTATGTTAATGAATCACTGATTGTTCTTACCTCCTATTTAATGCATGATAATTCATACTTGATATGTTTTTTAAATCTAACCTTTTGTATGAATACAATACACTATTACACAGACTGAAGTATAACCTAGTTATCTTCATCCTCATCATGTTCTGATGCTTAAGGAACCTATTATAAAAATGGTGTGGTGAGTATGGAAACACTCCTTTTGGAGAAAATTATGCTAAGATGGTTACTAGGACAAAGAGATATTGAGACATGGTTAGACAAAATATTATGTAATTTTTCAAAAGAAAAACTAAAATGGACAGGCCTTATTATATAAGAAATCATTCAAGATCATATTTATAGAGAGATTTATGAAAAGAAATTGGTGTGAGTTGTCTAAATTTTTAGATAATTGGTCAGCATGGTTGGAATATTATTTTTTTAACCAAATAATGGAAGAAAAAATAATCTAGTCTGAAGAAAAGATAGATTGGTTGCAAAAATTAGAAACTAATTAGATAAGAGAAATAGATTATTAGGTTTTTACTACTATATATGTATATATAAATAATTTTTTAGTATTAGGATACATATATTTCAAATCTACATAGTACTTGTTTGTTAGAGAAATTAGAGGGCAATTTTTGTAATGACTACCTATCCTTGTGAAGATGTTAGTTGTCAATAAGGCCATAGTGCCTACTCTAGCCAACATGGAGTAGTCATTTTGGGCATATGGGAGTATGTGAGACATGATAGTGAATGATGATTAAATGAGTAGATAAGGATTGAACATAAATATATAATGGAGACACAAGGAAAGAAGAGTTAGAATAAAATTTAAGATTTAGAAGGTGAGATACGATAACAAAATAGATGGAGTAAATAGAAGAATACCTAAGTAGTTATGAGTAAATTTAAGAGTAGAATTAAAATATATGATGAATGAGTAATAAGATGTGATGAATAAGATGAAATATATTAATAATTAAGGATGGATAAAAAATATGACAAATTTTGGAAGACAAAAATAAATGATAAAGAATGAGAAGAAGAAGAGATGATCAAAGAAGAAGGTGAGAATAGTGTAGAAGTAGAGCAATTAGATGATAGATGTAGTGCATAGCTAAAATAATGGGTAATATCAAAAGGACATGAAATATTAAGAAAAAAAGAAGAAAAAATTTTTAGATTAATTTTAGGTTCAAGTATAAAAGAAGTCATAGGAAAGAATAATTTACCAAAAGAGCGCATGTCCCCACAATCCAATTTCTTATATTCCAGTATAAGTTTTCAATAAGGCAAATGAGAATACAATAGTTGGGAAGGTCCATTTTTATAATAAGTGCATAATTAGGGTACTAAAATTTAAACAACATCAATTATAGAGTCTTTAAAGTCCATAAGGTTTATTGAAACCACATAGAGAAAAGAAGGAAAACATAGAAAATTAGAGTGCTCAAGTTGACTCTCCTAGTACACAAATAAATATTTGTAGTATTCAAGAAGGATTGCATATAATGAAGCCTCCTCTTATATTAAATACACAAAATATCCTCTCTATATGAGTTTGAGTTTGAAAAATAGGTGTTGTAGGAGAATTTATAAAATTTATGACCTATGATGGATACGTGGACCCTAAATAGTACTTACTAACTTGTAAGATGATATGGAAATCTAAGGGCATTACTGATGAAGCTGTCAAGAAGTTTGAATTAATATGGGAACTAACCATAAGATACATTGCATTTATATACCATAGATAAATTTAGTAGGAAAGTCTATAACATGTGAAGGAATGGCTCATCACAAATCTCAAAATAAAGAAATGTACAAGTTAGACTATTCAAGGCTTAAAGGAGTTAAGATAGAAGTTGAGAGAATCAATTTGTGATTGTGATTAGAGGTTATCTAATGTTATGAATAAGGTGTAATTTTTTGGGAATTAGAGAAGATGAACAAAAAAGAGTATTTCTTAGAGATAATTAATTTTATAGATAATATTATTTCTACTCTTTGATTAATAAGGCAATACGTGAGGTTACATGTATATATATGAACCTTATTCTTATATTCTCTCCATTAATTTATCTCACCTATAAAAAATTCATACCTATTAATGTGAGTTTGGTTTAACAACCAAATCTCACACAAATATATTATTGTTACATAATAATAATTTATTAATTAATAACTTACATAGCTATAAGTACTATTTAATTTATAGTAAATATCAAACTTACTATTTAAAATATTGATAAATACCAAAATCTATGAAATGTAAAATCTAATTCCTAACATTCCCCACATAGTTTTTACATGGTGAAAAAACATTCACACTTTTATCTTCAATATGCTCACCCATTGTAGCATGCCCTATTTAGCTCATGACCTTGATAAAGAGAGCCTCACTCCTCCCATGGTTTTATAGGTTTAACACAAAAATTTAAATGAATAATAACACCATATACCTCCAATAATTGGCATGAATAGAACTATATGCCATCACATACTCATAGGTCTACATACTACTAATGCAATCTTACTGCACATGACCACTATATGCAAAGGAACGCATCCCATATTTACATTACGTGACCATAATGGATGTGTTACTGAGGGTCACCTCCATACAAAGTAAGTTAGTCATGAGATATCTATAGTAGCTACTCTCCTAACTATTTATAAAACATTATTCACATCCTATGGTTTTTTGGATCTCTACCACAAACCCTTTCAAGATCTATGAATTGACTTACATTGGTGTTTTCTATCCTTTCCAACATTTTTAGCTTAGGGAATCATGTTTAGAAAATTTTACACAAATTACATATCATTAATAAGAATTATTCTTATGTTCTTATTCTAAAAACACATAGTAGAAATGAAAAACACACACACACAAATCACCAAAATGTTGATGTAGCCTGGTCATTGGTGATTGATGAGAGGTTGTTGAAAGACCTCCAGCCTCTATGTATCCTCCAACCTATAGTATGTCACTGCTCACTCAAATTATATGTTAATGTAGATTAGGTACATGATTTTTCCAAGGTAATCCCTCCCATAATACAAACATCACGTATAAGTGAAAATACATCCATAAGGCCTTTTTTTTTATTTTTACATTTTTTGACAATTTCAACTCAACTATTAACTTGACACCTTTTATCTCATGAATCATTATATATTTTGACAATAGACTCAAATTATAATGACTCAATGACTCTTTTGACATATTTGAAATGGAATCTAATGTTGACTTGACTTATTATTATTATGATCAAACTTGTGACCATTTAACCTAAGCAAAAACTTCACTAAATACAAATATTAAAAAATGATTATGAAATATATTTCTATTATACAATCTAATCATCACACTAATGTCACCTTTGATCTCTTGGGGCCAATAATTAACCAACCTAAATACTAACCTATTAACAAGAAAGTAATATTTAAATACTTTCTCTTAAAAATAACTTAGACAATAAAAATGACTTAAAATATAATTCAAATCATATTGATTAAGAATCATACCTAAAAAAAAAAGATACCAAAACCTAAAAATGTAATTACGAGCAAGTTGGTTTTACCATTGCACAATTTGATGATATGGTTTGAATATATGTTGAATAACACAATGATGTCACACAAGTTGATATTTTTGTGAACAACCACATGTGGATTATCTAAGAAGATGTCGTAGTGGAACTTTGATGTAGACACAACTATGTTAGAAGTGCACAAACCAAAATTTTCATGGAAATGTGGATTGCATGCATGAATTTGGTCGACACTAGATTACATGAAAATATACGAAGTCTCCCAATGGTGATTTTCATATATGTATAAGCAATGGTATAAATAGCTAACATTGATGTGTCAAAAAGGTAAAATCTTTGGCAAATAGCTATGATGTGGCAAGGGGAAGCTGGAATGTAGAAATAATTTTGAAATGTCATCTTGGCAATCTAAGATGAGTAGTAGGTATTTTAAACTCTAATTTATCAATCCCCATATTTGTAGCTTGGATGAGTTCATATGCTTACTATTTGAATGAGCCATGATACTATATTGGTAGTGTTGATTTTATTGAGTGTAGTGATAATACAATGCAATGTAGGTCATAATGTTACATAGGTCGATTCTTCCATGTAATGTAGAATAATTCCATAATGTAACATAAAAACCATGCATTGACCAATGTAAATAAGAATAATGAAAATATGATATCTTGGGCTTCAATGATTTGATTGTGCTTCAAGATGCATGGAAGATAGTCTAGATCTACAAGTGAATTGAACAAAACATGAAACTATCCCATCATGTGGAAAGTGTTAAAGCTTTCATGAAACTATCCAATTTAAAATAACTAACCCATATCTATTCCTATATATTTATTAAACCATTAGAACCTCCTACTCTAATACCATTGTTGGGAATTGGATGAGGTAAACACAAAAAGAGTAGTGCATAGAGGTAATTAATTTCATAGATAATATTCTTTCTAATCTCTAATTTATAATCAATACGTGAGGTTACATATATATAGGAAAATTATTCCTATATTTTCTCCTTTAATTTATCTCACATATAAAACCTCTCAAACTATTTACGTGAGTTTGGTTTAACAACTAAATCTCACACAAAGAATACAATAACAAATATATTATTATTACATAATAATAATAGAGTACTTACTAAATTACATAACTATAAGTACTATCTACTTTTTGATAAATATCAAACTTACTATTTACCATCTCGATAAATACCCAAATCTATGTAATGTAAAAGCTAATTCTGAACAAAAATTTCCTTAATAAACAAAGATAAATCTGCATGGTTTGTCTAAGGATTACATTATAGAATCAGATTTGTTGATACACAGACTCAATATTCTACTAAAGTAGATGATATTGTTTCTATCTATTATTTTTCTTTTTCCTTAGTGTGAAAAGAAACTAGTAAAGGGGTGTGTAAAATAATACCTATTGAATGTGCATGTTTTGAATCCAAAATTTGAGATAAATTATCTTTATCTTTGGAGGATGACTTGCAACTAAGAAAAAGCTTCCATGAAACTTTTTTGTTAGACAAGTAGTTGTGTGGATTGCCTAGCTTGAGTTAGATCCTAGAAGTGAAAGCTTCCTAGGAGGCTATCAATCCACTTGATTTAAAAATTTAAGTTTATAAATAAAAGTGGAAGATTATTGCATTTAAAATATAAAATTGAAATTAAATACAAAAAATAACAAAAATTTAATTAAGATAATTAAATGTTTTGCTAAGATGAATAAAATAAAGCAACTAGTTTGGTTAACACTAATGCTGAAAATTAGCTAAATCAAAGTTATGGTTTTGATTTGGTAATTTGATAAGGGTCAAAATATATTTTGTTTGGTGATATTAAAATGGTTTAAATGGTAAAATATAAAGGGTGAATGGTTGATAAAGTATGTAGTCAAGATGGCAAAGGGGATAAATGGGCAAGATGCTAAAGATGGCAAAGTGAAAAAAGGGTGAATGCGTAAAATGATAAAGGATGGAAAATGGTAAATGGGTAAATGGAAAATAAGAGGTAAAGGGGTTAAAGGTATGGAGGACAAGAAATAATAGGCTAAATGGAAGGAATAAAATAAATTGAATACAATAAATAAATAAATATTACCTTGAATACTTATTGTTGATGATGTTGTTGATGAAGATGTGGAAGATGTTGGATTGTAAATCTGGTAGAGTTTCACTACTTGAGATCTCTTCCAAGATGGATGAGTGACCTCCTTCATAAAATATAGATAACCTACAACAAGATGAAAATTATCTAACCAAAAATAACTTGACTATGGGTGAAAGAGAAGTAGGATTTATAGAATTTGATGTCAAGAAACATGCCAAAAGAGTGGAATAGTGAAATGTGGCACCATTTTCCAAGTGGGATCATAAGTGTTCATGAAATATAATAGGTTTATATTCCCACTTAGATAACAGGTATGCCACTTGGTTGGTTTGTCTCCCACCTTGCTACAAAGTCCCAAATGGAGTGGGGATCATGTACATGAACCCAAAAGAGTCCAAAAAACTTTTAATTACCATTTTTTATTTTATGCAAGTACTTAAGGATGTGTACCACATAATTTGGTACCAATTTCATGCATGAAAACAAAGTATTATGTTTAATTATGTCCCCCTCATGGATAAATTTTCAAACTTCAAAATAGGGACCCTTGTGATGCTTAATGATGTAATTAAGCACCTTTGGTAAGGGTCCAAAGTGGGGTAAGATGTCCCACTTCAAGCCACCTCAATTTTAAGCCATATCACTTTCCATGTCACTTATCATTAGTGTTAAGTCACCCACCATGTCACCATGAATAATGATAGTTGGTCCCATAGTGAATATTGACAATGAATAGTGATTTTGAATAGTGACTTGGAATAGGTTAAGAGGGGTTAGGTTAAGGGTCAAGAAGGGTTAGGTGGGCCCAAGGAATTCAAAAATCTAGAATTAGAAATGTGAAATTTTCTAGTATCTACATTTTACCCCTTTTTGTTATGTGGTTTTGACTTAACAAGTTACAAAACAAAAATGGATCACTTGGTCAAAGGTCAGGATACCCCAAGTATGGGAGGAGGTGTTCCCCATAAAATTGGGAGTTGATGAGAAAAAAATTAGGTATAAGTTTGATAATAGGTTGGTGCAAAAAAATGGCTAGGCATTTGAAACATAAATGTGCACATAAAATATGACTAAGTGTGATAGCCATGATCACACACAAATGAAAGCTACCAATGCTAGTAAAATAAGGGTAAAATTCTAAGAGACAAGTTACCAATGTACCACATAGCCTCAATTGTAGTTGGGCACACTTTTTAATATCTTAGACAACATCATTATTTTTGTAGGTATTCAAATTTGGAAGTGTTCCTTTGAAAAACATAGATGTTTTGGCTGGGCACTAGGTGGTGTAAATTCAAATATTCAATATGGCAAGATTGGTTGGTGTGGTGAAAAATACCAAGGAAAGGTTATTACAAAAATATGAAATAGTTAAAATCAAAATTACCAACATCAAGGTGGAGAAAGGTGAATATGAGGGGATGGGTTAGTAGGGGGTCATCAAGCTAACTCCAAATATATTAGGCCAAATGCATGTTGCCTACATAGTTCTATAGACAAAATATCCAAAAGAGATTCAGGCCCAATGTAGTTATTTAGTGGAGTTTAGATGGGTATCCCTAATGTGATATACCACATGGTTAAGGTTTGGGTTGATAATTTGGTAATGGTGAGGTATCATGGTGTAGATTGGTGAATAACTACCATAACAATCCCACATGCATTAAGAGGAAAAAACATGGATGGGCAAGGTAGGATAAATAAGTGTGTAACAAAAGGCTAAGCACCACAATGTCTTGTAATGGAGCTAAGCCAAATAAAAGGTTCCTTCATAAGGAGGTTATACCTTTTAAAATTGTGTGAGGGTGTAAGCACAGTGATGTCATTTATTATTATAAGCTGAGTTTTAGGAGATGGGCATCTGTCAAGATCTACATAGTCTTGTTGGTGAAAGGTCATCATCACTATGATCCAAGTTTTAAGGGTAGTAATAAAGTGATGACCTACAAAGAATTTTTTTGATGGCTAAGTAGATTTTATGAGGTATAAAATCAACAGTGTGGTGAGTTGTGGAGAACAGACTATGCCTTACTCAAGATTTGCATAGCCAATATGGGCAAAAGGTATCCATGTCTACATCCTCTATCCCATTGCCTCAAAACTAATGAATTTTGGTTATACTCAGAAGAGGCACTACCAATAGGGAGATACATGGTCTAGGATATTGGTTATACAACCAGATAAGATGGTCATTCACCTGTGATGGATGATTTGTTAGGTGGGACCAAAGAAAATACTACCATGTTTTAAAAGCATAAGTTTGGTACATGGAATAGTGAGATTATAGCGGTAATTATTTTTAAGTTATCACCACTAACAATAATGGTAATTTTGAAGGCATGACTATTATAACAGCCCATGGCTAGAAGCTAATTTATGTCAACTAGGAAAAATGTGAACATGATGTAAATGACCACCAATCCCACAAGGACCATAAGATGATAAAGAAAGAAAATACATTAGATGTGGATTATATGATAAGGGAAATAAAAAGACATCATGATGATGCATAATTAATTTATCAAGATAGCCAATTGGATTGAGAGCTGTGTCCACATAAAAAGGTAAGTAGACATGACCGTTTTAAGTGGGAAGACTATTCAAGGGAATTAATGACATAATAAGACCCTTCCCATTGATGGAATGGATAATCATGTTGGAAAGAAAGAATGGTCGAGTATTTTATTTAAATATTTATGCTAAATACAAATGTCTATCATGAAGTTATTTAGTTTTGTAGGTTATAGATAGTGCAGAGAACTATACAAAGTGGAAGATGGTGAACAATGGGAACAATGGAAGAGAAAATTAGTAACCCCCATGAACCAAACTAATTAATATGGTGAACGTCTATATCTACCAGATACTACAACATGTACTAGCAATAATGGAAGTATTTTTAAACCAATAACAAGAGGAAAGTCACCCCTAGCCTAAATTTGAGCCTAAATTCTTACCTCCTTAGTAATGAAGAAGGCAAGAATTTTAATACACAAGATGTAGGGCTAGGGAACATGACCATTAGCCTATCTATGGATGGAACCCTCACTATCTAGGAGGATGTGTATTGAGCTAACAAGAGGTAGTACCTATGTGATCAAAATAACTAGAGCAGAAGTATGTAATGGCTATGATGGTTGAATAGGGTGAAAGACCTAGAGTGGAATATGATTTTTTTCTTATAGGGATGAATGTAGAAGAGGAGAATGAGTATGCCCTTTAGTAGCTACTGATACAAGGAATGTTATGGATGTTAGTTTAGAGAGTAATCAAGTAGAAGGATGGTTGAACATAAATCCATAGTCTCTAGATAATTAGCCTAATACTTAAGTAGGAAAATAATGTATGTAGATGCCTTAGGTGTGGTGTGTATAGTCTGATAACTTTTTATGTGTTGTGCAACTCCTTGCACCTTAAGTAAAATATTACATAGTTTGCTGTGAACATGTAAAAAATGTGTTGTATATTATTTTTTGAATGTTATTATTCTTAGGGTTATGTGGATACTCATGAATATTATGGTTATGGTTATGATTATTGTAATATTTCTTAAGGTAAAGTAGATGAGGTAAGGTAATAAACAACACTAAAGTGAAGAATATAATCAAGAGACAAATATCGTAATGAAAATATCAACCAAGCACATTAGGATTAGAAGAGGGTATGATGTTTCTTCTTTGACAAGGATGAAAAATAGATCTAAAGTGGGATTGAATTAATGAACATAAGCCATATGAATGCATCCCATGGGAATGCTTTGAAGGATTAAAAAAAATTGTTGATCACATTCTATCAAATACACTCAAAATGTGTAGAGGGTTTAAAGGGGGAAGAGGTGATGGATAGGGCAAAGGGAGTAGTTGGAGAGGTAAAAAAGGAGGACCCATGTATAATAGACAAATACATTAAAGGAAGAAATGGATGCCTTAAATTAGTGAACCTAAGAGGATTTCATACATTAAAGAAAGAGAGTAGAGGACATGAGGAAGTAAACATGTATATGCATGTATAAACAATATGATTGGTGACCGTACTCTAATGAGTGAGAAGCTAGAGTGATAATGGGAGAAAATAAAGGAGATCCAAAAAGGGATGAGGTGAAGGTGGACCAAGAGATGGATGAAGAGATAGGTGGAGAAGACAATGAGGCCATAGATAAAGATGAATATGGAGAAGGATGGAAGGAACTAAGCATGAATATAGAGGAGGAAAAAAAGAAGCTCAGGAAGAATAAGGAATGTCATCAAGGGAGATGAGAAAAATGAAATGAAATGGGGAAAAGAGAATAAAAATAAAAGGTAAAATATGGGAAGAGAAGTGTAACAATCATGAAGGGTAAGGAGAGGATGTGAAATATGGTAGGCTATGGTAGAATTGAAAAGAGGTCTAATAGAGACCAAAGAGAAATTAGTTTGGTGATGAGAATGAAAAAAAAGGAAACACATGGAAGAAAAGGAAATAGGAGGAAAAAAGAGTGAAATGAGCATACAAAAAGGATGATATGAGAGTGAAAAATTAGGTGATGACATGACCAAGTAGACATGGATGATGATAGGTAAGGAGAGGAAGAATGAAGCAAATTAGATGGTGGTGTTGGAGATGAGAATTGGATAAAAAATGGGAAAGGGGTTAAGAAAAATAAGGGGAAACAAAGGATGGGTGGATAAGAAACTGAAGAGATAAGGTATGTTGTAATCAACTTGTTAGAAGAGAATGACAAGCTAAATGGGTGATTAGAAGAGGTTGACAAGCTAAAAAAGTGGTAAGGTGGTGAATAAATAGGGGAACAAAATGATAGGGAGTGAGATGAAAATAAGGGATGAAGATCAAGGATGATAATAGGAAGAATGAATCAGGGATATAAAGCATAGACACTCACACAAATGCAAAAGATAAGTGAGTATTGAGATGAAAAAAGGAAAAGGGGAATACAAAGTGCAAAAGGTGAGATTAGATAAGAAGAAAAGGGAAATTATGGAAGGATTCTCAAAGGATAAAGACCCAGTTAGAAGCTAGTTATGGAGGGAAAAATGGAAAAAGTGGGAAGAATGGAAAATTGACAGATATTTGTGGCACATGTAATAAAAAAAGGGATGATAAAATAAACATAAGAAATAGAAAGCATGCCAGATTGAAAAGATGGGAAAGAGGAAAACAAAAATTGATAATTTTAATGAAGGTGGTTTAGAAGTAGTGGAAGAGCAATAAGAAGGTGGTACAAAAGAAGAGGAGGTAAAAGTGTCCATCATTGTGCAAAGGAACAATATGATATGGAACTGGTGAGGAAAAAATAGCGAGGAAGAGGGTATAATAAGTTACCAAGGGCAAGGGGAAATGATGAGTATGGTGGAAGAAGACAAAGAGGATAAAGGGAAAGGTTGGTAAGAAGTAGAGAGAGGGACAAAAAACATGAAAAGTGGGTGGGGGAGTGAGCCACAAAGCATGCATAAGGAAAGGTGATGAAGAGGTCAATGAAGCAGAGTAGATCATGGCTTTATGGGAGATAAGATGTGCTAATGAGGAAGGATATCAATCCTTGTGTTAAAAGAGATTGAAAAGATTAAAGGAGGGAGGTGGTGAAGAGGAAGGTATACAAGTGGAGGAAAAGATATTAGGTAAGAAGGGCAAATAAAATAAAGCATACAACTTGAGCTAACCTTAGTAACTAAGCATTGCCTATATAGTCCAAAAAGACCTCAGGCCAATATAGTTCTCCCAGTAATGGGGGAAAAGTAAAGAGGAATTATTAGATTATGTTAAAATACAAGGATGCTAGGAAGAATCCAAAGCTTCCCTGACATAAGACACCTTAAGCAAGAGGGCACTGTTAGCAATGGAAATTAATGAGAATAAAAAGGGGAGGGTAATTAGTTATTAGTGGTTAAACTACCCTTAGAATTAAAACAACACCTACATGGCCCATGGACATCAGGCCAATATATTTTAACAAGGGTTAGAGAATAGTGCTCAAATGGGTTGCCCCAATTTGATGGACCACATGGTCTAGTTTGGTTGAAGGTTTGTAGAGAAAGGATGTGTGCTAAATATGGGTTGAGGTTGTAGAGAAAGGTATTTATAAAAGGTGAGTTGATTGATCATAAATAGAGATTTTATGTTAATGTTGTTCTAATGTTATTTATGGTTAGGGTTATGATGATTGATGGATGATAGTGGTGGCACATAGGTAGGTTATATAAACATACTAAATGAAAAATCATGAGACATGGGTCTAATAGAATACATGACTAAATTATGAGAGAAAAAGTAATGAGGTATAATACCTATTTGTTAACAAGGATAAAACAAAACAAAAATTGAAGTTGGATTGGCTCAAGGAACATAACCCTTTGAATGCTTCATATTATCATGCATTGGTTGATAAAAAAAGTTTCTTGATTACAGTGTGCTAAGTAAGCTCTAAATCCCCTAGTTTATAGATAGTATAAAGGGAATATGGGTGATAGGTGGTGTGAAGGATAATGTTACAACCTTATGTGGGTTAGTTTTACCTTTCTATAGGTGATCCAAGAATGATAGTAAACAAGTCCATGTCATATGCTAGATCCAATGCGGGAAGTATACATGTGAAATCCAATTATGGATTCCACCTTATTATGATGCTTGAGAGATGATTATGGCTTTATATTATTTTGATTTTGTTTCGATTGTGGTAGTGTGTCTTCTTCTTTATTTCTATATATGGGAAGCTAATCGATGTAAGAATCTTCCAATAAATTTCTTTGTTAACTTATCCATCCTTCAAGGGATTTGTCTAAGTTTATTCACTTTGTTTAATGCTCTTTGATATATATCCTTCAAGGGAGAAATCTACCTTATATTTGGAAATTTTTATTTTATTTTTTGGAAATTGTCCTTCAAGGGATTAGTCTGTAATGCTTAAGATATTGAGCCAAGTAATATTTTGGTATCCAAATTGCCTTTAGATGCGATGTTTTTAGACATGGATAAGTATAATTAGGTTCAGAGGTTTACCATTATGAGGAAAATACTTTAACATAATAAGGTTAATGATATGTGAAGAGGCATGGTTTTTAGAGATAATGACCATAGGATTCCATCTTGTTAATCACACGGTTCTATGTTATAATAAATTGTCCTTAAAATGATAGGAGAAAGATGGGTGAAGTTTAAAATCTCATAATCAAGGAATGAGCTTAAGTTAGACAAAAGGAGTGATCTTGATCCTTGTTTAATATAATAATGGATGCAAATGCAAAGCATTGAGAGGCTCAGGTTCTAGTTTGCCTTTGAGAGAGGATAAATGATAAGCTACTGATCCATACTTATGGGTAATAATGTAGGGTCTAAGCAAATTAAGATCAAAATTGCCTCATTTACTTTTCTCCATGTTGGTTTTCCTTTATGATGAGGTCTTTGATATTAAAGTTTCATTATTTGAGGTGCTTTTTATAGGCATGCTTGATATGGTTTTGATAGATATGGAGGTGGGTGAGGGATACTAAATGATGATTATCAAGTAGATCAAGTTGATCTTAATGATGTTGATGATGATCTTCTTCAAAAACAAGATCTTGAAAACATATGCAAAGAGATGGAATTTAGACTTCAAGAGTCAAGACTACCTTTGCTTCAAATACTGGAGATAAAGGGGTAACACCTATAGAGGTTTGAATGCTAGTGCGATAGGCCCATAAATTAAATGGGATGCGCAAGTGCTAATCTTGACCTAAATCACTAACTAATTTGGTTAGCATTTTGTTAGAATCTTTCACCTATCCATTTGCTTATGGATGGAAAGGTGAGGAAAATCTTAACTTGATGCCAAATGCATCACATAGACCTTTGACTTACTTATTTTTGAAATATTTTCCATTATTGATGATGATCTTATGATGAACACCGAAGTGTCAGATGATATGATGGTTCATGAAGTCAATAATATTCTCCACTTTGGTTGAGATAAGAGGAATATAATCCACTCAATTGGTGAAATATTTGGTGGCTATGATGATGGAACTATGCCACTATGAAAAATGGGGGTTGATTTATCCAATGAGATCGATCCCCCATTATAATAAATGCCAAAAGTATTTAGATTCTTGGAGGCCATTAGCTGGTGTGTGATGTAAACTAGCATGTTGTTGACATTTAACACACTTTTTTACATAATCACAATAGTCTTGGTTGAGGGTAAGCCAATAGTAGCCTAGGCAAGGATATGTGTAGTGACTAATAGACTACTGAAGTGTCTCCTCATAGATCCCATCATGCATTTCCTTAATAGCATGGGAATATTTATGGATACATAATTAATAAAGAAGGAGACCATCAAAAATACATTTGTAAAGGATTCCCCCTAGTATGGTGTAATGAGAGGTACTCTAAACAAATTTTCTTAGGGTGTTCTTAGAGAGATTGGGAGGAATGATACCTAGGTTGAGGTAGTTAAAAGTTTAGTCATACTAAATGTTAGATGGGGATTCCTCCACAATAAAAATAATAGGGAGGTTATATTGGTTATAAGAAGGTGTGGTAAAATAGTGAATGGTGATAAATATTTTGGAATTAGAAGGCTAAAAAGGGATCTAGGAAGTAAGGAAAGCCATTGTATCAATGAATTTATTGGTAGATCAAGGAACATATTAGACTAGGTAATGTTTAAATGATGCTAAGAGTTTGTTAAATAAAAGTTTATATTTTTAGAAGACAACATTCTTACATTGATAGGAGCCATTGACCTAGTTGACCACAAACTGGGAATCACTAAAAAAATTGATTATCTTAATTCTCAAGGCTAGAGTGGTTTGGAGACCTATGACTAGGGATTCATACTTAAACATATTATTGGTGCATTAAAAATTAAGTTTGAAGGATAGAAGAAGGGGTTCACCATCAAAGGGCATAAATATGATACTAGATCTCACACCATGTTGACACTTTGACCCATTGAAGAACATAGTCATTTGGTAGGTTATGTCCTCTTGGGAAAGAGTGGTGATGGATTCATTTAAGAATTCAAGAGGAGGAGGTTGGTGATTTTTTAAAGGTGCTTCAACCAATTGGTTGGTAATGACTTGCATTTTAATTTAATTTTGTTAAAGGAACTCAATATCAAACTTTACTAAGAGCATAAGCCACTTGGCCATATGCTAATTTACATATGGCTTAGAATGCATGTACTTGAGTGGGTTGGTATTGGTTATAACATAGGTTATATGGTTAATGATGTAGTAGTGGAGTTTAGTGGCCATGAAAGTAAAGGCTAAGTATATTTTCTTGGTATAGGCATACTGAGTCTTGTATTCTACAAGTGTGAGGCTAATGTAGTATATGGCTTGCTCTTTATGTTCATCTCAATAAGCTAACATTACCCCTAGGGAATGGTTGATGGTAGAGATATATAGGTAAAAGGTTTGATCATCATTAGGAAGGATGAGGATAGGTGGTGACAAAAGGTACCATTTAAAAAAATCGAAGGCTTTTTTACAATCACTATTCCATTTGAAAGAGACATCCTTATTCAAAAGGTGATGGAAAGGTTGGCATTGGTATGAAAGCTAAGAAATGATATGATGAATGGATTGAACCTTTCCATATAGGCTATGGAGTTGATTAAGGTTAGTAAGAGCAATATTTCTTTGACCTTAGCAGGGTCCTTAAAGAGAGAAGATAAATCTAAGAAGCTTTCTTGAAAGGACACCAAAAAATCATTTATTAGGGTTGAGTTTGACGTGGAAATGGATTAGGATTTCAAAGATAATACCAAGAAATTTTAGATGATCTTTGTGAAATTTATATTTTCCCAAGAGATCATCGACATAGTCCTCTATGATGGTGTGGATGAGGTCATGGAAGATGTAGGTCATGGCTCACTAGTAGGTTGCACCAATATTTTTTAACCTGAAAGGCATGACTATGTAGTAAAAGGTTCCACAAGGGGTGATAAAGGTAGTTTTATATTGATCTTCAGGAGTAATCAAGATCTGATTATAACCCAAAAACCTATCCATAAGAGATAAAATCTCATGGGGGGATATAAGATCAACAAGCTAGTCAATACTAGGTAGAGGAAAGTCATCCTTAGGATAGATGAGGTTAAGGTCATGATATTCCACACAAATTCATAGACCCCTAGTGGATTTGGTGATAAGTATTATATTCAAGACCCATTAGGGGTAGTCAATGGATTGAATGAAGTTTATAGATAGGAGATGTCGAAGCTCTTCTTTGATGAGAAGGGCTATGTGAGGATGCATGCATCAAAGTTTCTATTTAACAAGCTTAGCATCATGATGAATTACTATGTTATGGGTAACAATGGTGGGGTCAATCCCAAGAATATAATTTAAGACAAAGCAATTGTTATGTTACTTTCTTGGAGGAAAGAGGACAAGTCTTGAAGTTCTTTAGAATTCAGTGATTGGTTCAATTTGACAATTTGGGGGTTGTTTGGAGTACCCAAGTTGATATCTATGGTGGATTCATTAAATATGGTTGAAGTTTTAGGAGGAAGGGATTTATGGATTGAAAAATCTAGGGCACCAAGGTAGGTAAGAATAGAATCATTATCTTGATGTTGGATGGTGTTGATGGTAGGAGAATCATTTTCTACCATTTTGGGATGAATGAGAGGAAGAGTTTTAATTTGGCCATCCTTTTTATAGGTTAGAGGTCCCAAACTAAAAATATTGACTAAAAAAAATTAGGAAGAATGATGTTAAAATCCTAAGACTTTGAAGAAGGTTGGGTTGGTGGGGATGGGATGTCTTCCTCAATGGTGTCAATAGGTTTAGGTGAATTGGTGGGTTCTTCAGATGGTATAAATCCAAGGCCAAATGACTCATGAGGTTTTTGGGTTTTGATCAAAGGTAACTCATGAGGTCGTTGTTCATATTAGCCAAGGCTAAATCCCTTCTAGGCACACTTGTGAAGGGAGAATTTAGTGAATTATAGTTTGTCAAGGTAGGAAAAGTTAGAGGTGAATGGTTTGATGGAAGAGGTAGTGGTGGGAGCAAGAAGTGGTTGATCAAGCCCCCCATAGATGAATTTTATTTGATGGTTGGAAGGATCGAAAGGGATGGTGTTTCTGATGTTAGGGTTATAGGAAGGGTCATGTTTGAGTTTCCCATATTATTTAGGAGTAGGAAAAACATCAAATGCTAGAAATAAATACTCTCCTAATGAGAATCATTAGAACATAGATCCTAAGGGCTCCTCTATGGGGATCTATGAAGAAGAGATGGATGAGCTAGTTGATGTTTCATCAATGGTTAGTGGTTGGGCTCTAACTATTTAAGGTGTGTTAGATGGGTGTATGAGGACATTATTAGAGTAATATTTCATGTTTCATGTTGAGAAAGGATTTGGGTCTACTTGGATATTGATTACCTATCCCTCATGCTCAAACTTAATTCATTAATGGAGGGTAAAGGGAACACATTCCATGGAGGGAATCCAAAGTCATCCCAATAATATTCTATATTAGAATTCTCCTTCAACAACATATAAAAGTTTAGGGAGCGTGTGAGGTCATACATGGATATGAAGGACAATGGTTCCCAAGGTAGTAGCCATAATGTCATTAAAGGATCGGAGGAATGCTATGGATTCTAACATGATATTTTCTAGTAAGTTGAGTTGGTTGTAAGCATGAGAAGATATGATGTTAATGATAGCTCCCCCATAGATAATCACCCTTATGTCATGGGTTTGGTTGATGTAAGTGGTAATAAATAGTGGGGGATCTAGGTCCTCAGGGTAGACAAAAGGTATTTTTAAATTCTTAAAAGTGATAAGGTTGGAATTTTCAAGGGTTCCAACAAAGGCAGATAGAGGTTGAGGGTCATTAGGCTGGACCTTGATGGATTACAATGATTCTATGAGTTCTTGGTGGTGATGGGGAGAAGTAGATATCAACTCATACAATCTCATTTTTTTTAGGTCTAGTGAAGCTACTTAAGGATAGATTTCTGGATAGATATCACATATGAGTTAGATTGTGAAGGGTTAGATTGGGGGCACCTACGATAGACACCTTGGGTTTGCTTGAAGATGGAGATGGTTGGGTGTGGTTTTCTTGGGAGTTTGAATAGGTATAAGTCCAAGGAATGGACACCTTAGCCTTCCCTTTATCCTTCTATTATGATCTAGTGACCACATTGATAGTATGGATAGAAGGAGAGGGTGAGGTAGTAGAGTTGTCAAACTCATCTTCATTATTAGGTGAGAGTGGAGGAGTGGGTAAGTGTTGGGTAGGTATGGTTTTTGTTTGGGTTGGTATGGGTGATATAGGAGGTTTATTTGTTAATATATTGCCCTCATCATAAAGGTGGTGGATGAAAGTTTGGAGAGCTTTGTAATGTTCCATATCATGGATGGGTTTCCTATGGTATAAAAAAATCAGGTTATTATTGAACCATGATGGTTTGGGATGTGAAGGGTCAAAGGGTTTTATGGGTGGTAATCTCGAGGAAGAGGTTTTAAATAACTATTGGAGAATGGTTAAGTAATACTTGGTTAAAGGTGATAAAGTTTTAACAATTTTTATTTTGGGTGTTGAGTTATAAGGTTGTTTAGAAGTAGGCTTGTTGATAGGTGTCTTAGGTAAGGTGGTACTCTTGGTTAATAGTTTTGGTTTAGGAAAGATGATTGATGAGATAGAAGTAGAGGATGGCAAGGTAGGTAACTTAGGTATTGCTGGTGTAATAAAAAAAGGTGTATTATAAGGCAAGTGTGAAGGTGTAACCAATAGAGGTGGTGGGGTTTTGGTAAAAAAATGGGCTTCACGCTCAAGGTAGAGGGATGAGGACCCAAAATAGAGGGCAAAGTTGAGGGAGGTAAAATTTTAGACTTTGGGCCTTTAGGTCATTTTACCTCTTTGGTTGCTTTGGTTTTTAGTTTTGAAGGGGGTTTGGTTACTAGGGGCTTGGTTGGCTTAGGTGGTTCAAGGTTGGTTAGTGTGGTGGAGGTTTTGGTTGGTTGGGTGGAGGTTTTGATTGGTTAGTTATTAGAAGTGATATTTAGTCCACAAAATAAGGGGTTGGAGGTTATGGTTTGGTAACATAAGGGATACCTAATTGTTGCTAAAATGAAGCTCGATCAATGTCAGGGTTGGGGATAAATTCCAATTTTTTCATTGGCTTTGAGAAAGGTTTGATTCCTTGAATGGTGGATATAAAATATAATCTACAAGGTGGAGACATCAAGATGGTAACATTGTAATCTTCCTCAATAAAAGGATGCAAGGTTTGGATAGATGGCTATTCTATGGGAGGAGTAGATAGGGGCATTTCCTTCTCATGAATGATCTCTATGGTATGGGAGAGTTGCATGGTAATTGGTGTGGAAGGTAAGATGGGTGTGTGGTCTGATGTGTTGGTCAAAGGGGAAGTTGGTAATTATACTACCTTAATGAATGAAGAAGGAGGAAGAGGTACTTCCTTGGTTTGGGTTTACAAAAGGGTAGAAGTTAGCTCTACTAATTCAATAAGTAGAGAGGGATTGGTAGATTGGTGAGTGGGCTCTTTATTAGTGAGTGTGTTAAAAACCATGTTTATGGTATGAGTATCAGAAGAACATTCGACATTGTTACTCTCATTTTTGGTAGGAGAATGGTTTGGAAAAGGTTACTTAAATATGTTAAGGGCTTGGTTGTGTGGTGCATTGGGGTTGTCCAATGTAAGTTATCCCTTGTAAATGAGGGATTGGACAAGGAATTTAAAGAGATTTCACCTATTGATATCATGTCCTATGACTTGGTGAAAGGCACAATAATCATTCTTGTTATACGAACCTAGTACAAGGTGAGAAGCATCAAACTATTAGGGTGGTTTAATTAGTGGAATTTGGATGATATTAGATTTTAATAACTTTTCCAAAATAGAAGCATAGGGTTCCCTAAGTGGATTTATATTCTTCTAATTGTTCCAAGTTTGGTTCCTTGTGTTTTGGTTTGAGGAATTATAGGAGTTGGAGGTTTAGTTCCTCAAGTTTTATTGTTTGGTATATGGTGGAGGTGTGGCTTTGAGGATAATAACATTTGTGATTATTTTATTCTTGGTGTTGGTATTGGGCTGGTTGCTTGACTTGGAGGAAGAAGCCTCATTGGTTTTATAGGTTGAGTTTTTGTTTTTTAGTTTAAGTTTTCCTTCATCAATGGCTTAGTTCTCTAGTTTATGAGCCATGGTAAAATATTCATCAAAGGTCCAAAAGCTTTGGACATGTAATGCGGATGAGATATGTTTGGCATATGCTCGAGAAAAGACCTTTATAAGTTCAAGTTGAGGTAAAGAAATGAAAATTGGTTAATTAGGCTCCTCCAATGAGCCACACAATTGGTAATAGATTTATCCTCAAATTATTGGATGGAGTAGAGGTTTTGATAGAAAATTTCTTGTATATATTGATTTAAAAGTGATCCAAGAAGTTTTGGGATAGTTGGGTGAAGGAGAAGATGGAATGTTTGGGTAAGACACTATACCAATCTAAGGCTAGGATGGTTAGAGACATCGAGAAACTATGGAGAAGAAGGGAATAATCATAGGTGATGAGATTTAAAAAATGCCTAAATGCCCTAAGGTGATTTTGGGGATACTCTTCACTTTTAAATTTAGAGAACTTGGGAAGTTACCATTGGGGAGGATATGGCTTAATGGGTATGGATGGATGGATAGGCTCATTGTAAATTTGGTCATAGCATAAGATATTGTGAACACCTAAGATGGATGACTCTAAAGTGGTCATCTTATCTATGATTATATTCATGAATTCTACTTGGGGTTGAGCACTCATAAGGTTGTAAGATGCATATTTTAGTGGTGGTGATTGACAAATATGTTGTCATGGGTATAAGGTTGAAAGGTTGTCATATATTGATATGTGGATACCAGTGGTTAGATAGAAGATAAATATTGGTATGTGAATGTCAATCATTGGGTAGAGGTGGGTGGTTGGGTAGAGGGCATATGCCCTTGTGGGTTATAAAGATAACTAAAGGCTACTTGTTGGGTAGGAGTGGTAGTTGGTTAGTGGCCGATGGAAGGATGGTGGCCCTTATACTAATCGGTGGTAACATGGAGGGTATGGACACCACAAGGATTTGAAGTGGAGTAGTGTTTTATATATTGGATCTAACTAGATAAATATGGGTAGCATGAGAGGTAGACACTCCTATTACAGAGGAGTGATTGGTAGGAGATATAAGGGCAATGGTAGTTTAGGTTGGTTGGTTTTGAGTGGTAGTTTCAAAGGGTTTGTTGGTTGATGATAAGTCCTGGGTAAATAAAGGTTGAGTAGTACTCATAGTAGTGGAGTTACTCCCCATGAGGTGGAGAGGCATTCCATAAGGTAGATTTATATGTGGGGTCAAAATTAGTACTTGGTAAGATGTAGTTCTAAAGTAGTGTTGTAAGGCTACGTGATTATTGTTTAGGAAAATGACAAAATCTACATCTTCTAAGACTACCCAAATAGGACTTCCCAAAGAGTGAGGGGAGTCCATGGGTTAAAAAACATACTCCTTAGATGCAAATTTGGAAGAGTTTGGTTTATTTGGTGGTAAGGTTTGTTCCTCAAGGTCCCTTCACTTTCTGTGAGTAAGAACCATACAAGAAAATAGGAAAGGAATGATACATTGTTACAACTTAAAATAAAGAGTGATAAAAGAAGATTAAAGGAAAATAATGCATTCACTAAGAGTGAGTTAAGTCTTATGATTCTTTTTAATCTCTATTTTGGCTTATATCTTATAAAAGTGTGAAAAGGAAATTGGTTTGAATAGGTCCTAAAAAGAAATCTATGTTTGGTTTCAGGTTGCATTTAGGTGCTAAAAAATAAGTCTATATTGGATCAAGTATTTGGCTTGGTACTTGGGGCTTACTCCCCTCACATCACAATCTTGTAACTAATTTAGATACTTATCTAACATACTAATTACTAAAGCTTATACTCAACTAGAGAACTAAGTTAGTTACCCCCCCCCCCCCCCCGATGATTAAATCCAAGCAAGATAATTAGGAAATGAGAAGGTGATCCGCTAGATGATGAAATCCAAGTCAGGCCTTATCTAAAGTGTGTTTTTATTTTTGATTGTGGAAGTGGTTTGGTTTTTGTAACATTTGTGATGCTACAATTAATTTTCTTGATTACTTAAGTTACTAGGTGAACTAAGATAAGTAGGAAAACAATGGATGCAAGTTAATTTTAAAGCAAAAGAATTTTTTTAGATTTATTTTTATGAAAACAAAAACAACTAAGATGTACCTAAATTCAACATGAAGATTCAATCCTAATCATAGGATGAATTCTCTTTTGATTTTTAATAAATGCAAGGAAAAAAGTGAAAATTTTTACTTTTTTATTTTTCCCAATTTTTTAAAACAAAAGAAAATAAAACTTACAGTTTGAAAGAAAGGAAAGCTTAATTTTTAGAAATACATTTTTATATAAATGAAATTTTAGTAATGAAATTAAATTTCATAAAACATATATGAACCCAAGAAAACTCTAGGGTCCCATCGGGCATGCCAAAATGTATTTATCTATTTTTTTTGCTTTTTCCTTAGTGTGAAAAGAAAGAAACTAGTAAAGGGGTGTGTAAAATAATACCTATTGAATTTGCATGAATTGAATTAAAATTTTTAAATAAATATTATTTGGCTTGGTATGATGACCTATAATTAAGAAAAAACTACCATGAAACTTGTTTGTTAGAAAAGTAGTTGGGTGGATTGCCTAGTGTGAGATCGATCCTAAAAGTGAAAGCTTCCTAGGAGGTTGTCTATCCACCTCCTTTAAACATTTAAGTTTATAAATAAAAGTGTAATGTGCTTGAATTTTAAACAAAAAAAATTAAATTAAATACAACAAATAACATCAAATTAATTAAGAAAATTAAATGCTTTGCTAAGATGACTAAAATAAAGTAACTAGCTTGGTTAACACTAATGCCAAAAATTAGCTAAATCAAAGTTGTGGTTTTGATTTGGTAATTTGATAAGGGTAAAAATATAGTTTGTTTGGTGATATTCAAATGTTTGAAATGGTAAAATATAAAGAGTGAATGGTTGATAAATTAAGTAGTTAAGATGGCAAATGGTAAATGGGTAAATGAAAAATAATAGGTAAAGGGGTTCAAGGTATGGATGTCAAGAAATAAGAGGCCAAAGGAAAGGAAGAAAATAAATTGAATACAAGAAATAAAAAAATATTACCTTGAAGACTTGTTGTTGTTGATGTTGTTGATGAAGATGTGGAAGATGTTGGATTGCAAATCTGGTAGAGTTTTGTTGCTTGAGCTCTCTTCCAAGATGGATGAGTGACCTCCTTCACAAAAGGTATAGATAACATGAAATAAGAAGAAAATTATCTAACCAAAAACCAAATTGACCATGGGTGAAGGAGAAGGGGGGATTTATAGCATTTGATGTTAAGAAACATGCCAAAAGAATGAAATAATGAAATGTGGCACCATTTTCTAAGTAGGCTTATAAGTTTTCATGAAATATAAGGGGGTGAAATTCCAAATTAGCTAATAGGCATCCCACTTTGTTTGTTTGTCTCCCACCTTTCCAAAGAGTCCAAAATGGAGTGGGGATCATACACATGGATCCAAATAAGTCTAAAATACTTTTCATCACCTTTTTCTATTTTATGCTAAGTACTTAAGTAGGTATCCCACATAATTTGGTACCCATTTCATAAATTAAGACAGGATGATGTTGTATGATGCACCCCTCATGGATAAATTCACCATACTTCAAAAGGGGGACCCTTGTGATGCATAATGATGTCATTAAGCACCTTGGGTGAGGGTCCCAAGTGGGGTATGATGTACCAATTCAATCCACCTTACTTTAAATCCATCACTTGCCATATCACTATTAAGTCACCCACCATGTCACATGCCATGTCATCATACCATGCCACCATGAATAGTGATAGTGGGTCCCACAGTGAATAGTGATAGTGAATAATGATTTTGAATAAGGATTTGGAATACATTAAGATGGGTTGGGTTAAATTTAATGAAGGGTTAGGTGGGCCCTAGGGTGGGCCCAAGGCATTCAAACATCTAGAATTGTAAATGTGTAGTTTTCTAGTGTCTACAAATAAAGATATCGTCCTATGAGTGGAACAAATTGAAGACTATGGGGAAGCTCCTATCATAATTTATAAGATTGAAAATACATTGTAAACTTTTATGAAGAGGATGGATAAATATCAAGAGGTATATAAAATTAAATTAAATATATGGTACATTGAGTGTGGAAAAGGACATCACAAGAACAATTATCCTAAAATCAAGATAGAGTTCTATGAAATCTGTTGAGTAGTAGGGCATGCAAAAATGTAGTGCCAAATCCTGAAATAGTATGTCAAGAACCTATAGAATTTATATTGAAATTTTGTTAAGTCACATAATAATGATGAAAAAAATTGTAGATATTTAAAGGACATCAAATAAGACATCACCAAAAATGTATTCCCCATCATTGCACATTAAGTGTTCTTGATGAAGCAGATGATTATAGGCCCAAAGGTCAATAAAGATTGTGTGACCCAAGGAGGTCCATAATGGATTCCTATTTCACCTTAGTACTAACCTCAAGGTCTACCTCATTGGACCCCTTATTTTTTAAGCTGGAAACCACCATCACCATAATACTAGTAAGATGTACCATAGAGTGCAACAATCACACAATAGCAACAAAATAGTTGGACCCCACCAATTTTGTAAAAACAATTTGGAATTAGAGATAATACCTAGTAGTATCAACATTATAATAAAGTAAAAAAATAAGGAGGGTATAAAGGAGGCTATAAATTAAATAGAGGAGGATATAGGGGTAGATATAGAGGAGGTTACCAAGGTGGAAGGGGAAATAACTATAAATGCCTTCCTTTTCAATGTTATTTATATAGAGAGTATAATCATGTGAAACACAATTTCCATTTTAATACCCAAAGATAGTCTTACTGCATATACTACAAAGTATATGACCAATATGAGATATAATACTATCATATCTTAGAAAGTAAAGAAAGGATAAGGCTGCCAAGAATGTTAATATAGTGAATGTTCAGCCTAAGGAAGATGCATTCTTGAATGTTATTACATGACACTAGAATGTAGAAAGAGTTTTTTACTCCTCTTGAAATGCCTTGGGACTAGGGAATCCAAAAATCAAAATAGGATAAATATTCAGACATAGCTATAGAAAAGGGGTTCATGTATGAAGCTATATAGATGTTGAAAAACATTCAACACCAAGACACTACTGAAAGAGATGTAGCAATAGATGCCCAAATGTATGGATAGATCATGGAAATTATGAATTAGGATGGATTTGTTACTATGTTGACATATTTACTAAAAATTTTAAGCACATCACATAATGAAGACATCTCTCAGAACATCATAAACTTACTACATAATCTAATGGAGTGTGCATAGTGAGGGAAATTGAAGACATAAAATCTTGTCTAGTATGTGAAAACAAAGAAGCCATGGGATGTAGTTATGGTATATTAAATTATTAATGTTTTCTTTGATTTTGGTAGCAAAGTCAACATAATCCCTAGGTTTACATGGGAGGTTATTTGATGGTTAGTTCTAAATTACAACTTAGTAACTTTGAGCATACCTGACTATGGAAGAGATGAACCCATTGGAAAATTAGAATATGTTGAGATCAAAGTTATATAACTAACCATATAAGGTGACTTTGAAGTCATCGATATGAAGATAAAAATAACACATTACCCTACACACATTGGCAAGAAATGGTCATATGATGGTTAGATGATTGTCAATATTGTGTAAAATAAACTAGAGGCACATCAAGGAGATAAGGTTTTCATCATTGCTCTGAATAGATTACACAAACCATACATCATTCTGGTTGAGCTATACTCCCCTTATGTCATGTAAGAAACTAGTTAGATGAAGGTAAACTTAGAGGAGAACCCAAAATCTCTATACACAGCCAAGTGCAACTTCTTGTATGATAATAATAAACATTAGGTATAATATTTAATCACTTAATAGTTGACGACATCTAAACAATGGAAACCTAAATTAGTAGTTACTAATCCATTAACAACCTAGTTGGTCATTAAGGATTGTACATCCATGTTTGATAAATCCCCTACTCATTTAGAAGTTGAGTTTATCTATCAAGTAAATGATCATATGCATAATTATATAGAGATGACCAAAAAGGCACTTTGCCTTAGGAAATAGCTTCATCTATCAATGGAGACTTAGACATGCACCTATTCAATTGGGCTCATGGTGATCATGAACTCTAACCTATGAGAATGGTATTTTCATATGAGAGATAATTTTTTATGTATTATGTAATTGAGGATATCAATCCATTCATTATGTGCCTACAATTTAATGTACCTACCATCATTTATAGGATTAGTATTTTGAATTATGATTTGAATGGAGTTGTAGTGACAAGGTGGGAAATTCATAGAAATGATTGGCTTGATTAGGGTCATGCATGCACACTCATGATTAGTAGATTATAACTACCATGGGTCATTAGAAGTAATTTTCCTTTCTACGAAGAAGGTGAATGTCCTAAAATCCATATTAACAAAGTGTTTAAGTTTGGACTGAAGAACTTGTAGCACTGAACTACTAGGTTCACATTTTCTATTATACACTCTCCCCTTTACCACTATCATGTTATATGTATCAATAGCATATGATGGAGACACAAAATTTAGCATAGGTGTAAAGTGACTTCATCCATATGTTTTTTTTAGGATGAGAAACCTATAGTTCACAATATGCTACTAAAAATAAAATAATTCCTATACCATGGGTGTGTAGAAGATTTAAGCACCATGATAGAATCCATTGTGTTGAAGAATATAGCTTGTGATATAAATACAAAATTACTAAGATATAAATATTCTAAGAAGAACAATCTCTAATGCATCTATGCCACTAAATACAAAATGAAAAAGAGGACATTAAATATTTACATATTGATGGTGATATCAATTTGACTAATTTGTTTGAACCTGAATGGGTAGTAGAACGAATAAAGGACCCAGACATAAACCGTAATGAAGAAAAGAAGTTACACAACATAAAAATTTCAAAATAATAAGGGTGATGAATGATACAAGAATTTGTTGATTGGGAAAATAATAATATTTACCAGCAGCCCATTAAAAAACATATAGCAAACATCAGAACTAAGGAGGTTCCCAAATTAGCACATATAGGTGATTACTAGATATAAGCTAAATTTTTTAAGATTTTCAACTCCTATGAGATTATCAAGATGAATTTATCACTAAATTTTTATAGGTTCAAAGAGTTTATTATTAAGCATGGGATATACTGAGAGGGGGGTTGAATCAGTATATCATATATCTTATAAAACTTTCCTTTAACCAAATTCCACTTAATCAAACATTCAAAATATGCAATAAAACTCAAACAATAAACACCACACAAGATAGAGAGAGACACCAGATATAACGTGGAAACCCAATGTGGAAAAAACCACATAGAACAATCTCAAGTATATGAATGAGCACCAACCCAAACAATATTCACAAGCACAAACTTGAAGGAGCACCATACCCCTTTGCAGAGCACCAACCCAGCTACTATTCATGAGCACCAACCCATAAGAGCACCAAACCCCCTTGCCAAGAACCAACCTAGCAACTATTCATGAGCACCAACCCCTTTTTTGAGCACCAACCCATAGGAGCACCAACCCCTTTGTGTATACCACACACCTATCTCTCAATGTTGCTATATCAACAAATGATAGTTCAATACAACATCTCCTTTCTCTCTCTCACCTTTGCTCTTCTAAGCTAGATATAACAAATACAAATCATATTCATCTCTCAAAATTACTCTTCTAAGCTAGATATTACAATATCAAATCAACCTCTATCTCTCTTACTTACAAATGGCTTCTCAAGCCTTTATTTATAGCTTTCCAAATGACCTTTGGCCTTCCCCCTTTGTGACCCTTCAATCCTCATAGAAAATGGTGCCAAACATGGATGACATTTCATATTTAAGCCTTTGAAAAGTCATGTGGTGACACTTCATGACCAAAAACGTCCTCCCAACTTTTGTCCTCATCTTGGTGACTTTTCATATTCCTCAAAGTGTCCCTTCATGAGAAATTGTGCCCTTACTCTTTTGTCTTCACTTGGTGACTCTTGAGATTCCCCAAGATGACTCTTCATGGGAAATTCATCCCATCCTTCTTTTGTCTTTACCCCATGGCTCTTCGACTTCTCCATGGGCCCTTCTTTTGTCTCATATGCAACTAAAAATATAGTCATTAATATTAAATAAATATTAACTCATATTAGCCAAGATATATTTATTATAAACAACATTAAATGCAATGTGGCCTTTATCACCAATAATGCTAGACCTTTGACATTAATGATAATATTTCCAACAATCTCCCCCTTTGCCATTGATGGCAACCTTAATCTTGAAACTAACACATCTTAACACTTGCACATACTATCATCTAAAAACATATAATAACTCCCCCTTAATGTAGTAACCATACCTATTCCTTGTACCTATTTATGCACTTGTGCCTGTACCAGTTATTCTCCCCCTTTGACATCAATGGTAAAGGGCCTACTTAGAGCTAACACTTAGCTCCCCCTCAATTGATGCTGAACATCAATGGTAGGAAGTAATAGAAATTACTCCCAACTCCTCTCACAGATCTTTGAATGTGTCCTTTGATCATGCCTTTGAGAAGATATTTGACAATACATATACATTATTCCCTATCCTTTGAGCATTTGTAATCAACTCATTTGAATCTTTTATTCTAATCTCATAACCTTCAGCATGAAACCTTAATGTGTATCCTTGATCACATATTTGAATAACACTCAATAGATTATTCTTAAGACTTTTTACATATAAAACATTCTTAGTCTTAGTTCTACCATAATCCAAACTCAAAGTACCTTTTCTAGCTATCCTGGCAGTGGTTTTATCTCTGAATCTCACTATACCACCATTGATCTTCTATAGATATATTAACTTACTTTTATCTCCTATCATATGCCTCGAACATCTACTATCAATTAACCATGGCTGATCTTTACCTCTCACATGTAGAGCTATCTACACCATCATAGAATCTTTAGGTTGTTTCTTCTGCCATGAACATGTCTGAACCTTCTTCTTGATGAATGGAGCTTTGAAACTCTAATCCTTCTTGAATGAATTGAACACGCTTCTATAGTACCAAGCTATGTGTCGAAAGTTGTTGCACTTGTATCATACTATGGTCTCTCCATCAAAGCTTGATAGAGAAGCAAAAGAGTTGTGGTTTTTGATTGACTCTACTTGACTTTCCTTCTCCTTATTTCTGAAATTGTTAGCTCTTTTTCTACATTCTAATTTCTTGTGACCATATCCATTACAATGAAAACAATAGACATAAAAATAAGACCTATCTATATATCTTTGACCTGATTGTCTTTTGTAGCTTTGTTCTCTCCAACCTTCTCTATTTGAAATGTCCTCTATATTTTTCACTTCTCCCCTTTTTGTTTCCTCTTTTGTAAGAGCTTCACCATAGCTCTTTTTCTTTTCAAGTCTAATCCCTATCTTATTTGAATTTGGTTTTTGACTTTCCAATATCTTATTCAGCATGTTAGTGCTATCTTCAAGTTTCAAATCACTGACTACTTTGTCACTGATTGCTTTCTTAATATCTTCTTTTAAAGAGGAAATTTAAATAACATACCTTTGACATTATTTTCTTGCTATTTCCAACTATGTTTTGAGGTCTTCTTCATTCTTCTTGGCTTCTTCAAAATGTGCTTGTAGATCTTCAATCATTTCCTTTGACTCTTGTTCATTTTTCTTGATCTAGCACTTTAATCTTTGATTCTTCTTCTGAACATCTTCTAACTCTTCTAAGGCACAAATGAGCTCTCCTTCCATATTTACTTTAGCTTCTTCCTCTTCTTCTTCTTGATCATCTTCATATATGGCCATGAATAGAATCTCTTCTTCTTCTGAATCACTGACTCAACTATCTTTACCTGAGCTAAGATCCTTAGAATACAGGCTCTTCTTCTCAAATCCCTTCTTAGATTTGCTTTGAAATTCTTCTTGTATATAGGCTTTTCTTCTTCATCCTCTTTAACCTTATCTAGGCATCTAGTTGAAAAATGTCCAATCTTTCCACAATTAAAACATTTAAAAGGTAATTTTCCTTGATATTTACCTATTCCTCTTTTCAACTTGTGAATGAAAAGTACTCCATTATCATCTTCATCATCAATGGAACTATCTCTTGATTCTTGAATCTTAGCTTTCTCCTTCTTTGATGTCTTAAAAGCCACTTCTCTCTTTGAGGGTTTATCTTGTTCTGTCTGCATGTCATATGCCATGAGAATACCATGAAGCTCATCCATCTTTAGCTTGGCTAAATTCTTCATCTCCTCGATTGCCAAAACCTTTGCATCATATCTCATTGGTAGAGATCTCAAAACCTTTTGTACCACTGTTGACTCTTCCAATGTTTCTCTAAGACCTTGAATCTAATTTATGATCTGATCAGCTCACAAAAGATAACTTGCTTTCTTTTCTACTGGAGTAATTGCAAATGTCTATGGCTCTTCATATTCCTCCACCACTAGTTTTCATATGTCAAATCTAAGGGCCATCAAATAAAACTTCATTCTCATGCTCCAAAAAGCATAATTCATCCCATCAAACAAAGGTGCCTTATTTGTAGAAAATCCTTCTTGTGACCCAGCCATCATGCTTTCTCAGTCTACCTTCAAGCTATAAAACTTTTCAAAAAAAGGAACCTGCTCTGATACCAATTGTTAAGTATGGGATACACTAAGATGGGGGGTGAATCAGTATATCATATATCTTATAAAACTTTCCTTTAACCAAATTCCACTTAATAAAACATTCAAGATATGTAATAAAACTCAAACAATAAACACCACACAAAATAGAGAGAGACACCAGATATAACGTGGAAACCCAATGTGGGAAAAACCATAGAGAATAATCTCAAGCATATGAATGAGCACCAACCCAAACAATATTCACAAGCACAAAATTGAAGGAGCACCATACCCCTTTGCCAAGCACCAAACCACAGGAGCAACAAACCCCCTTGCTAAGCACTAACCCAACAACTATTCATGAGCACCAACCCATAAGAGCACCAACCCCTTTGCTGAGCACCAACCTAGCAACAATTCATGAGCACCAACCCACAAGATCACTAACCCCTTTGTGTATACCACACACCTATCTCTCAATGTTGCTATATCAACAAATGATAGTTCAATACAACATCTCCTTCCTCTCTCTCACCTTTGCTCTTCTAAGTTAGATATAACAAATACAAATCATATTCATCTCTCACAATTGCTCTTATAAGCTAGATATTACAATATCAGATCAACCTCTATCTCTCTTATTTACAAATGGCTTCTCAGGCCTTTATTTATAGCTTTCTAAATGACCTTTGGCCTTCCCCCTTTGTGACCCTTCAATCCTCATGTAAAATGGTGCCAAACTTGAATGACCCTTCATATTCAAGCCTTTACAAAGTCATGTGGTGACCCTTCATGACCAAAAACGTCCTTCCCACTTTTGTCCTCATCTTGGTGACTTTTTGTATTCCTCAAAGTGTCCCTTCATGAGAAATTGTGCCCTTACTCTTTTGTCTTCACTTGGTGACTCTTGGAATTCCCCAAGATGACTCTTCATGGGAAAATGCATCCCATCCTTATTTTGTCTTTACCTTGTGGTTCTTCAACTTCTCCATGGGCCCTTATTTTGTCTCATATGAAACCAAAAACATATTCATTAATATTAAATAAATATTAACTCATATTAGCCAAGATATATTTATTACAAACAACATTAAATGCAATGTGGCCTTTATCACCAATAATGCTAGACCTTTGACATCAATGACAATATTTCTAACATTTATCCATCTCTAATAAAAATGTATATTGAACTCAATGAGTGTTCTAACCCATAAATAAATATTCATATAAGTTGAATCCAAATATGAAGTTGAAAGTGAAGGTTGAACTCGATAGAATGCAAGATGTAGGTATAATCTATCTTATAGAAAAGGTAGATTGGGTTAGTACCATGGTAGTGTAGCCTAAAAAAATAGGGAAGATCAGAGTATGTAGTGATTATCAAATTCTTAATGATTCTTGTGTGAATGATCTAATTTCAATTCCCTTTATAGATAAAATTTTAGAATTTGTCATAGGTTATGAAGTTTACTGTTTCATGGATGGATTTAGTGTCTATCATAAAATACCCATGAAAAAGAAGACAAAGATAAAATGACTTTTGTCATGGAATGGGGATCTTTTGCATACAAGGTAATGAATTTTGGCCTCACAAGTGTACCTATGGTTTTTTCATGAGTAGTGGTGACCACATTTCAAGATTTCATTCATGACTTCTTGGAAGTCTATCTCGATGATTGGGTAGTATTTTATTTATTTAAATAAAATGTGTCTAAATTATGCCTCAAGTTAGAACACTATTGAGATCTTCACATTGCTCTAAATTTAAAAAAATGTTTATTATTTACACCTTTTGGTGTCTTTCTAGGTCATATAGTGTGTAGTGAAGGCATTTTGGTAGACTAGGCCAAATTGTAGTCATTCTGAGTATGCCTCCACTAGTTAGCTCTATATAATTTTGATACTTTCTTGGAAATATAGGGTAATATAAAATTATCAAGTTATATATATCCATTTCATCTCCATTAAAATATTTACTGCATAAAAGTGTGAAGTTTGTCTGGACTTTTAAGTGCCAAGCAAATTTTATCAAACTAAAGTAGAGATTGGTTATTGTGCCTATCTTCATATTTCCATATTGGAGAAAGCCCTTTCATGTGCACATTTACGCTTTGGGTATCATAGTCAGTGATGTGATTGCATATCTAGGAGATGGTGGACTAGACCACCCCATACACTTTTCAAGCCAAAAGTTATCTAACATAGAAAATAATTACATAATAACTGAAAGGTAAGCACTGGATATGGTATTCACACTACAATTGTTTTAAAACTATCTTATTGAAACATCATTTAGATTTTTCATATATCATCAAGATCTTCATTACTTAGTTAATAAGATAATTCTTAGAGGATGCATCTCTATATGGTTGATGTTATTTTAAGAATTCAAAATTAACATTAACATCAAGATAGGTAGAGAAAACATGGGACCAAATCATCTTAGTCACATTCCAAATGGTGAAGGACCCAAAGAATTATAAGAATATTCTCATGATGCTCATCTATTTCATGTTTCTAGGATCCCTAAAAATTTTGAACCAACCACTAACTTCTTCAAATAAGGATTATTCCTTGTGCACTACCAAAAAAGAGACAAGTAATTTGTCACCAGATATTTGCCATATACCATCATCATTAGGATTTTGTATAATTTGGGGAAGGAAAAATTACTGCACAGGGTAGTTATGGAACAGGAATTACCATAGCTCCTACAAGATACAAACCAATGAATATAAGGAGGACATTTTGTCAAAGAAGTTAGTACCAAGAAGTTATTGTAGAGTGGGTTATGGTGGCTGAACCTTTTTTAGGATACACATAAAGTAGTGAAGCACTAAGATGTGTGTCAATGCATAGGTAAACCACTAAAAAGATATGAAATTCCCTTTTATTCTTTGTTATCCAAATAACCTTTTGAAAAATAGGGCATTTATTTTGTTAGATATGTTAATCCACCAAGTAAACACAGTAAGGCAAGGTATATTATCACTGTGACAAATTACTTTACCAAGTGGGTTAAAGCTGTTATGACACCTAGCTATGGTGAAAAGGATGCCACAAAGTTTCTCTATGAGAACATTATTATAAGGTTTAGATGCCCCATCAAGTTCATGAGAGATCTAGGGACACATTTATTAAACAACACCATTAAGGATATTATAGAAGAATTCATTATTTCTCATCACAAAAGAATTATGTACCATCCATAAGTTAATGGCCAAGTTGAGGATTCCAACAAAGTGTTGGGAAAAATATTGATAAAAATATATGATATCAAGAGGGTTGATTGGGAAGATCACATTACTATGATTCTATGGGAATATCATATGTACTATAAGAGGGATATAGGTTTTACTCTATTCTAGTTGGTATATGAGCTTGAAGTAGTTATGCCAAAATAATATTTGGTACCCAATCTATGAATCCCAATGGTCATGAGATTATGGGATCAAGAGTCTCTCACTAATATACTTTTTAAACTAAATAGGATGGATTAGTATCAATGTAGAGCATATTGGATGTAGGAAGTTCATAAGTAGAGCTAGAAAGTATGGAATGATATGAATTTGTGCCATAAGGAATTTCATAAATATCAATAAATTTTATTAAATGGTAGTAATTTTAGAGTATTTATGGGAAAATTATAGATTCAATGGAAAGGGCCTTATGTTATACATGAAATATCATAGCAAGGAACCATTGTTTTAAGAGATATTTAGGGAACTATTTTGTCATAGAAGGTGAATGGGTGTAGGATTAAGACCTACCACTAATAGTATTAATTAATCTCATTATGTTAAGTGAGTGGGTGATGATAGCACTGAGTAAATTAGGATTTCCCATTTCTACATGTTTTTGTGTGTTTATTTTTCTATGTGTTTGTGTTTGTAGATGATATATTCACTACTATTTGGGATCTAATATACCATGTATAACATACACCATCCATGCACAATAGAATTCATGTGCACCATCATGAATGTTAGTAGGAGTGAATGAAAGCAATTAAGTCTAGGAAAGGTACAGATAAGTCAAATCAACCAAGATCTTTGTATAATGGTCATCCCTAAGAAATTAATGCCAAATCAAAGGTTTGATTGACTTAATATTTAATAAATTAGTGGTTAGTCAATATCATCCACTCATACTCTTGTATGAATAATAAAGAACATAACAACATATCTCAACACATGTGCCAATGACTATCTTAATTTCTAGAATAGATAAGATTTCCCACATCACCAATTATATTCATGTTGAATGGATAACTAATCATGTCATTTATTTAGAATCCAATAGGTGAAAATATATAAAGGAATAACTTGGAGGACCATGTATACATTTCATCCTTGAAAATATTCTCTTATGTTAAACATCAAAGAGCTAAGCTAATTATAATATGTAGATAACCAACACAGTTCAAGTTCATCACTCAAAAATCATGGATACTTTATAGCTCATTAGGGATTTGATAGATACATAAAAAGAAGAAATGGGTGTTGATATGACACTAAGGAAAAAAAATTCAATGATCTAGAGACATTTTATTTCATTTGAATAGTATAGTAGAATCTATTTCACCTAAAACCCATCAATGTTGCATAACCACTAGATCTTGTATCCCCCCCACCACTTCCATAATATAGTTATCTAGCACTTATTTTAAATACCCACTTTTGGTGACTTAGGGGATATTGTACAAGTCTTACTCGACTGATATAATGACAATGACAACTACATTGGCCTAAACACCACCACCATCATCAACATAAAAGTAATGGCTTGAGCTTTTGACATGTCTATGTGAGGGGACTCCCTTTCTCCATATAAGACAAAAATGCCACTTATTCTCCAGGAGGTCATAAATTTGTATGTTTAAGGATCTAGATGGATCCCAATTGAAGAAATTCATGATGAACCAATGCACATCCTTGTAGAATTCATCACATGGAGGTTATGATAGATGACCAAGTTTGAAAATAAAATTCCCAAAGGGGTTATGTACATCACCAATATATGATCCACTAGAATGAGCAGTTTAATTATCTTGAATACTTCATTTAGGAGCTGCTCATAAACATTAACAAGTGTTTCACATCACCTAATTAGACATTCCAGTACCAGTTCCTCATTTTTGTTCTATTATTTACACAATGGAAGTCCTTAGGGAGAGAAGTACACTCGACACCAACTATTGGCCAATTTAGTAATTCCCAAACCTCATATGGACACTTGAGCTTAGATCCCTATCTCTTGAGGGAAAATTCAAATCATGGTGGGAAGAGTACCTAGAGTTGATTACAACACATCTTTGGGTGCCACTAGATGTAATGTAATACTTGGTCCAACATGCTACTATCACCTTGCTATTGAAATGTGTATTCATACATATCCATGAGTTATCAAGGTCACCCTTTGGACCTCTACCATTATTTGTCACCATTCTATGGTGTAGGATGAAGTCACCAAATAAAAATATTTTGTAGCTAGGCATGTGACACCACTCCAAGCCATACCATCTGGTACAACCATCCCTACAACACAAAAATAAGAAAAATCCACCATTCATAGCCATAGAAAGGAAAACACAAGCCTTCCATTAAGCATCAATCTGTGTCTCCTCAATTGAAACACAAGATAATGAGGATGACAACCTAGTTAGATGATCCTAAGGTGCCATATATCATAAGCTCATGGGACCTACCATAGATGGGCATAGATGAATAATAGGTCTACCAAGTAATAATTGTTGACATGACCAAAGACTTTTATGATAGAGAGAAGGAGAAGGAATTCTTCTTTTGGAAGGCTATGCACATGGTCTAGGTGTACAATAAGGTTCATCTAAATCTATGGGTAAACCTACCATCATGCCCTACATCCATCATCATTGACGTTAAGTGGGAAGAAGTTGAGTAGTTTTAGTAAAGGGTTGATTTCTTTTAGCAATAACCTTTTAACACCTTTGTAATTGAGTATGTATTTTCACCACTTATAAAAAAAATTCCAGAGTCATTCATACACAAACTATGAACTAGATGTGAGGTTAGTGTTTCAACTACACTTGAATAATTCACATTCAATCAAATAAAAACTAAATAAGAAGCATAAACTACTCCATCTTTCACTTCACCATTACCAAAACACAAGTTGGTCACCCTAGGATGAAAGAAATAACATGTTCAAACTTTATGGTCCAACCAAGTGATTCATTACCCTCACCATAATTAAAAGAGGTCAAAGATCATACACCCAAGTAACCCATAACAAAAGAATAATATGCTTTAAAGGAAGAAGTATCTCACATGGTAGAATGATGAGTTAGAAAGGAGGAGAATAAATGTCATAAGTAGTAGGCTCAACAACAAAAATAATAAAGTTAGAAAGCTAAAGAAGCTAAGGATACACAAAATGCCTTGGACATAGAGGTTGACCGACAAAAGGATCTTGAGGTGGATAAGAAGGCACATGAGGCTACTAACATAGTTAAGCAAGCATAGGAGGTACAAGCTCAGAAGGACAAAAAAGTTTAGTTCACTACCAAATATAAGATAAAAGAAGAAAAATAGAAATAAGATATAGTTTTTCAAGAAAATTAGGCTAGGGAATATGCCACACATACATATTAATAAGTTGAAAAATTTGTAGAGAATAAGAAGGAAGAAGGAGATGAAGTCCTATGCCAATAGTAGGCACAAACATAGGTATAATCCTAGGCATCAGAACAAGTGAAAGTATAGGCTATGGATGAACAAGATAAGGCTACTAACCTTGAGTAAAATAAATAATAATAACATGCATTGAAGCTTCAAGTAGAGCAAGAAAAATCCAAATAGAAAGATGCACAAGAAGAATCAGAAAATAAATTAGAGGAGGAGGTCAAATGAAATTAGGTTGAAGATGCTAAACAATAACTCAAGCTTATAGCAGAGCCCATAATGCATCAATAATAGGTACTTGAGTAACCAAAAGATGAAGTAGAGTAGCTAGAATAAGAAGAACTATTTGTAGCTCAAATAGGTTCATAGCTCCTAGAATTACCCTTAGAAAGAGTTTGGCTCTGGGACATCTTGATTGTGGGTACTCAGTGAACCACTTTCTCTCTCCCACTTATGTTAATGCCCTAAGCTGACCCTTTAGTAGCTTTAATCACATTTTCATCACTCCCTCTCTAGTAGGAAGCATCATTGGATGTCTCTAAACTCTCATTGAAGAAATAACTCAAGGGTGTAACAACATTTTAGGATTGTATTGCAAAAAAGGCTACCTCTTTGGAGATGGAAATGGATCAATCCAATGTGGATAATGTCAAGTTCAAATATTACCTCCATGAATCTAAAAATCTTATCCATAATGCTTATTCTAAGTTGGTCACTTGAGAATTTGGGGACCAAGTCATGTTTGACCAATGCAGACTCAAGAATTGGGTCTGTGAGTTAACTAAGGATTGGTGTGTAGATTAGAAACTTTGTGCAGTCAACACATTAGGATAATATGTGAAGACCAAGATTGAGAATATCATCACTTTTTGGATGAGTATCAAGGCATGTTAGACATTACTACATTGTAAGCACACCAAGTCACACACAACTTGTTGGACTAGAAGCAACAATTAGATAATTCCTTAAGTTTTTATAGTGTAGACTTTATACACATCCAAAACTGTCCACCAATGGCTTCATACCTAACTTTAGATGAATTCTTATCTGCCATTGAACATCTATCCTAATAATTTCTATAATTTTCAAATTTGGCTTCATAACTATGCAAATAAATCAATTTAGCCCATAAATCAATTAAATTAAACAAATGCACATTAAATTAGTCAAATAATTAGAAAATGTGAAAAATCCTAACAAAGATTAATTAATTCAATGTGCATATATTGCATTAATTAAATACTTGAAAAATGTTCAAAAACCTAACAAAGATTAATTAGAAAGTAAATCCTAATTCAATCCTAATTCAATTAATTCATGAGCAAATAAATCAATTATTAAAAATGAAAATGAAAATATCAATAAATATCCTAAAAAGAATCTCAAAAGATAATCATTATCTTTTTTTGAGTTGTCCAAATGTAAAATATCTCAAAATATCTAATCATGTTTATCATGAGACATTGGACACCTCTTAACCCTACTAGGGTTAATTACGCAAACCAAGGACAAGATCTAACTCATTCCAAATCATTTCAAAGCCTATAAAAGCAATCCTAGATCTCTTCATTAATAGATTTTGGATAGAGTAAACTTATTATGCAGGAATTTAAGCATAAATGCAAACATAGTGTTATAATGCCAAAATCAAGCCAAGCCATCAAGCCAACCATGGTGCCAAGAGGAGATGGATATAGACAAGCCCCATTGATGAATATATTTTGATCACAATTCAAGAAAGCCAAGAAATATATCTCTTGGAAAAATCAAGGTAAGGAAAGTTGTCATTTGTTTGAATTTTTAGTTATTTTTTCAATTGTTTTATTCACTAAGTCCCCCCATGATCTAATCCTAGAGATATTATCTTGGTAGTGTGTTGATTTCATTATTTTTGGAACTAACATTATACTAACCTCATCTCTTGAGTCAAATTCTTTTATCAAAAATGGCAAGCCCAGTGGAATAAAAGTCAAAATTCCATTCATGGATTTTTGTGTGATAACCCACAACCTAAGATAGCAAGCTAATAGGCCATCTTGTGGAGCTTCATTTTGGGTCATACAAACTCCATTTTTGATGATTTATTTTTTAAAACCACATGTTTTCTCCTAAATTTTTAGATTATGCTACCAATTTATCTTCAAGTTTAATAAATGTTTTAGAAAATGTTGAAATAGGAGTTTGAATATTTATAAAAATTTTAATCATTGTTTCTTGGCTTCATTGATTGTGTTTTCTTTGTCTAATCATCCTATCAAAGGTTTTGTTGAGTTTTCATTCTAACATTGAACTAAATAACATTTGTGTACTGTGTTTATTTTTCTTTCAATCTCATAAACAACCAATCTCAGACCTTATCATCTAGTATTGGTTATTTCCAAAAACTTGTTTTGATCACAACTAAAAGTGCTTCAAAGTAGGGGGTTATTATCTAACAATTTTAGCTTCAAGGATTGGTTTGAAGATAAAATTACATGTTTTGATTAATCACACATTTTAATTTGGGTTTTAAAATTAAATTATTCAAATCATGCACATTTAATTTGGGTTTAAAATGAACATGTTTAATCTCGTATATCTAGATATTAATGATTAAAAAGAATATAGGATTGGTTAAGTATTAGAAACATTTTTTTTAGTACTTAAAATGAATCCTAAGTCTTGAACATTTATAATTGGTGGTTTAAAAAAAACCTAAGATAAATATTGAACACTTGAGATTTGGGATTAACATGAACCTAGTTGCTTTTACTTCATTTGGTTTTGTCCAATTCTTTCCATTTTTTTAGTTAATCTAAGAGGCCTAGTAATGAACAAATGTCAAATTTAAATTGGTGCTTAAAATAAATCCTCACTCACAAATTATTTGTTATGTGTTTGTTTCACAAAAATGATAGCATGTGTATGCTCTCCTCCCATCCCCTATAGGGAACTCATGGGATCAAAAGAACTTTTCCATTGCATTTTAGTTCCTTGTCCAAGACATAGAAAGAAATTTACCAAGGCTCTCCCCAAAACTCACATAGTATTGGGTAATTTAAAAACAACCCTAAAGTATTTCTACTTGTCCTTTATTTCATGAATTTTGGTTTATGAGATGGTACTTTGTTACCTCCCATGGGTTATATAGGGAAGATTTAACCTAGGGCTTCATCTCCCAATATCATCTTTAACCCTCTCCATGGTGGGTATATAAATTAGGATCACCCCACTGGGATGGTGGTTTGAGTGGCTAAACAATCATTGTTAGTGGAAAGTTAAGATTGAGACGTATGATGAATATGGACATCACACTACACTAAGCAAGTGATGGATGGAGTGGTTGTGAAAATGATAAGACCTTTTCAAAACAATCTGATTAACACAAACTTAATTGATGTGTTGTTTCTCTTTTGTGCATATGTGAAAGTGTGTACACCTGGGATTAATCTAGATGGTTGAAAACTTGTAGGTTTTAGTCAACGCCACATTGACACACCTTGATTAGATGTAGGACAATTATACTTAGTTGTATTATGGTCATTTATTATTTTATTGCTTAGTGTTTTGAGACTAAAAATTGTTTGTTTATATGTCACTCCTTTGTTCAAGGAGGCATTAGGCTAGCCATTTTAGCACACACATTTGTCTTAGACATTTATTAAAATTGTTTATGTGTGTTATTTGTTTGAAATGAGTACCATTGTGTTGCCCAAATCATTCCAAGTCTTGTGCCTTATAAGCCTTTGAAATAAAACATTGATCACATATTTTGAGAGCACTGATGCCATTATGCTACCCAAATTATTTCAAAAAGACTTGTCTTATCTTTTGTCTCAATTATCATTATTTGAAACCAATCATTTAAGCCTTGTTGGATATTTGTTTAACACAATTATGTTGTTCAAATTTATCTAGATTGTTTGGTCAACTAAAGCCTAAGTTTTCAACACTTGAGTTTTTAATTAACTTTGACAATTGTAGATCCAAACATTGATTGATTTCTATTTAGGCCTCATTTTTTAATGGTTAATACATAGATCTTTCTCTTTTGGGTTACATAACTTAGGTTAATTGATTACCCAAATTTGATAACTATTGTTTGTTTATTCAAAGCCTATCATCATCATCATCATCATCATCATCATCATCATCATCATCATCATCATCATCATCATCATCATCATCATCATCATCATCATCATCATCATCATCATCATCATCATCATCATCATCATCATCATTGTTTATGACTTTATTTAAGAGAACACAACCTTTATCCAAGTGATTTTTGCCTTTTATCTTATGTTAATTGATCATGTTTATGTTTGATTCTATGTGTTGGGTTTATGTCAAACTATTTCAAGCTTGTTAGATTAAAATCTCATCATCATCTTTTTTTAAAGACTAGCCTTTGATGCCATTTAGCCAAAATTCCTAGCACACCATATTTAAGCCTAGATTTTGACTCCATGTTTGGATAAAACACCTAACAACATTTCTCTTTCCTAGTTTAGACATGCCTGAAACACTTTGGACATAAAGTTTGACATGATAGTTTTTATTTAGATGCTTGACCTTTTGTGTGTGTGACATTTAACATTAGAATATTTTATGCTAAGTCTTAGAACAAACCATTTTAGAGATACACCTTCACCTTGTAATCCATTGTTTTTGGAGATACAACTCCACCACCTTCAACCAAGTTAGACCATGTTTGAGCCATTTATCCTTTGGACATTATTTTTTAGAGTTTGCAGAACTCTAAGCCTCTTTAATTCAAAAGTTTATTCATTGATTTAGATATGTATAACTACACTTATGGAGGAGTCACGTACAATCCAATTTATGATAGAATGGCTGCATAAATTGACTATAATCATCACCTCTTTGAGGAACAAATTCAAATGCTTATTTACAATCAAAATAAAGTTATCAATTGGGATGATATGGTTTTTGAGGAAGACATGGATGCTTTGGATTATATGATTAATAAAACTCCATAATACCCCAAAATTATCATTTTAAGACTTCATATTTTGTCTTTCATGACCAATCAAGCTCCATGATGCCTTACCATTACCATTGTAGGACCTCATCCTTTAGATTATGTGAGAAATAAAGCTCTATGATTCCATAACATTACCATTATAGGACCTCATCCTTTGGTTTGTGTGAGAAATCAAGCTTCACAACACCCTATCACTACCATTTTAGGACTTCATCCTTTGGCTCATGTATGCAATGAAGCTCTACAACACCCAATCATTATCCAACCACCTATCATCCTTCATCTAGTGCCAATCATTCCCCACTTTAGAAAACCACAACCAATCCAATCATAACCCCAAACAATCTAATCAAAATCCCAACCAATGCAATCAATACCCAAACTAATCAGATAAAAAGCCCAATCAATTCAATCAATACCCCAACCAATTTGATCAAAATCCCAAGAAATCTAATCACAACCCTAGCCAATCCAATTAATATCCAAATTGAGCCAATCAGTACCTCAATTAATCCAATTATTACCTCTTCAATCGAGCCAATTAGTTGAATACCAAGAAGTATTCAAATTGGTATTTTCTAACTCATTGGAAACTAAGGCTGAGAGAACCAACCAAACAATGATGATTTTTTTTAAACCAATCATTTTTGATAAGTCAACCTATGATGAATCACCTTCTAATCCTATTATTTTTGTTGAAGAGTCTCACTTTAATGAGCCAATATTTATTGAGTCACTTCTTAATGATTATAATGACCTTTGGGCAAATATTTACCTTGATAATATGACTATTTTTCAATAGCCTTCCCTTGCCAAGATAGTCTTTTAGGAGTTGTCTCTTGACCTTTTTCTCATCATTAAGGATTCTCACTTTCAAAAACCAATCTCTGTGTAGTCTTTCTTAGGCCATTATTCCATCAAAGGTCATTACTTATCCAATACAAAGCATTTAACACAACATCATTATAATAACATCCATACTAGATGATGAACTAGAATTACAAGCAGTTTCTACTCTTAAACCTACATTAGATTTAACATCAGAAGAAGAATCAACATAAATCTCAACATCAGATTTAGAGTCCATTGAGTTAGAATCAAAATATGTTCATGGCTATTACAATATTATTTATGTATGACTTGAAGATGAATTTAAATATATTTGTGATCCTTCCCTAGTTTTTGAGGATGAGTACTTCAGCTTCAACACAAGTTATCTTAGTATCTTCTATGAGGATTGTGTTATCTCTCCCTATTCCATTACCATTTCACATGCCATTACCATCAACCAAACTATCCATATTATCAACATTCCATCTCCCACAAGTGTCTATTGGGACCAACAAAATCACACCTTGTCAAACTACATCCAAGATGACATATTAGTTGAATAAGAACAAAAAGGAGGCCAAGACCAAAATCATATAAAAGAAGAAAACTCTCCTAGGGAAACCTTTTTAGAGGTGCTAAGGGACAATCAAATTTCAAACTCAGCATCTTCTAGTGAAATGTTTTTTAGAGGTACTAGAAAACAATTAAATTTAAAAGTCAACATTCCTTAGTGAAAAATTCATAGAGACATTATGGGAGAATAAGAACAACTTCATTAGTAGAAACCTATTCAAGGTGCCAATATCTAATTACAAGATTTCTTCACTACTTGATGAAGACATTATCAAAGATCAAATCAAAATAGCTTCCAATATATAGCCTAATCATATGGTAACTACTCTCAGAACCAAACAATAGAAAAATTTGGTTATTGTATCAAGATAATATTCAAATGTATTTATCCCAACCACATCCAAAGTTATGTCAAATCCAAAATTAACAATATTATGTGTGCTTGAAAATCTTGATCTTCATTTATTTCCCCACCATCATTCATTCCATTATCAACCACCATTCCATTTCCCATCAAACCTATCATCCAACATTTATCATTATTTACCATCCATGGCCACACTTTCCTTTGTATAGAATGCAAAGATGACATGTCTCAACATTTTAAGGAAAGAAAATCAATGACCAATGAAGATCACAAAAACATCATTGGCATCTAAATTTGTACCTAGTTCTTGATAGAGTAGCTATTTAGATGAGGTGTGGACTAGTAATTAACATGATTGAGTATTTTGTTTGTATTATTTTTTGATCATGATGTGCATATCCCCATTAGTGAGAAAAACACAATCCAAAACCAAACCTAGGCCAAACACATCCAACCCCATAACTAATCATCAACCAAACACAAACATGTACCATACCATTTCATTTACCATTCCTTTTGCCATTGTTGTATACTCAGCTAGTCACCTTACCACTTGGGGGAAACCATCTCAACATTCTTCTCTATCATCCAATAATTCTAGCATCCTATCATTATCCTATCACTTAGCCATTCTATGATCCTATTCTATCGATCTAACATGTTTTTATCACATATTATCCTATCCAATTTGACCTTGGTTCATCCATTTGTTTCATTATTTTAACATGAATAATAAAATTAGTTTCAACAATTATTTTAAGAATTCTAGATAGAGGCAGTATATTGGAGCTATATGAAAAAAATTTGGTAGTTGCATCCTTTGTTTCTTATTCCCCTCTTATCATGTTTGTTTATGTGAGATTGATTATATCCATCTATAGGGGAAAATCAATGTTCACCAATCTTGTTACAAATTATTACCACCTATGGGTTGATTATATTTACCTACAAGGGTAAATACATGTTCACCAATCTTGTTAAAAATTATAATTGCCTATGGGGAAATTAGTATAATTGATATGATCAATTGTATCCTAGTTATAACTACCTATGGGAAAACTAGGGACAATGTTTGTTTATTGTGCTTTGACATACCACCTAACCATCCCTATGTTTTATTGTGCCATCATACCAACTGTGTCTATTTTGTTTGAATTGGATACTACACTATTAAATCAGATTCCTCTACTATAAGGTTTAACTACTATGACTTAAGGCCATTTTATGACTATGTGGGTCATTTTTTATTCATGTTGAGGTTGGATTAGTCCCCCTTCCATTAAACTCTCACCATTTTATGAGCATTAATTCATTTTTTTCATGCTCTTATTAGTTTGTGAGATTGAACCATTTAGTATCTCATAATTCTTGATTGAGTTGGGATACTCCAAAATCTAAAAAACATTCATAAAATTTCAAAATCCATAAACATTTTTCCTATTTAAGCCTAGTTAGTTATCCTCAAACTGCCCTACTATGGAAAATACATTGTTAGGATGCTTTTTATTGCTTTTATTTTTAGGATTTATATTTGTTTGTTTTTTTACTTTTAGTACTATTACCTTGACTTAGCTTATATGCATTCATTGGGTGATTCCTTGTGCATTATTCTTGAGTCCATCCATATTCATATGCCAAAATTATCATCATGGTTTTTATCATTGGTGTATTATTTTCCCTTGAGTATTAGATTAGGAGTCAGTCCGTATGTATATTTCAACCAAGTCCTCATGGTGTTCTATCATGATGACTACCATCATGTGTTACAACAAAAGTTAGCTCAAGATGTCATAAAAGTAATGGGGCCACATAATTTTATCCTTAGTACCTTTGCAAATCCTTCCACCCATAATAATCAAATAAACCCATTGACCATTCTAGTTTTATCAATACTAATAAGGACATTCATCTCCATTTTATAAGGTATAATTAAATCATTTATAATGATCAGTTTTATTTTTTCTATTAATCTATTTCATCACTTTGCATCCTCATATGCTTGGCTTTTTGTAGATTTTTTAGTAATTAGACCATTGCACCTATGTTTGCACCCACTCATATTTAATTTGTGTAATAGGTTATATCCTTGAGTCATGATTTCTAATCTGACCTACTGGGGTATAACCATATCAAACATCATCTTTGTCCAATCTAGGTCATCTTAATGATTATAACCACATATGGGCAAATCATTATTCTAGCTTTTATTCTTGATTATAACCACCTTTGGGAGAATCAATACCTTTTTAAATCAATTCATGCAATCATTTTATCATTTGGTTTAATCTCACCCATTAGTTAATTCCACCTTTCTTCTTGCTTCTTTTTGAAGGAACATCCATCAAACATGTGAAAACCACTCCCTCAAGGGGGCATCATCATTATAGGCTTCCTAAACATCATTTGGAGTTTTTTCTTTCAACCATCATCTCCTTTTTTTCATACAAGACTTTTCTCATTCTTTGAGAAGCTATTGTTGTGACTATATCTTGCAACATCTTCCCAAACAAGGGCACTATAGACATCCAAAATTGGCCACCAATGGCTTTATACCCAATTTTAGAGCAATTATTACTAACCATTGAAAATTTAGAATAAAAATTTCTATAAGTCTCAAATTTGGATTCATAACCATGCAAATAAATAAATTTGGCCCATAAATAAATTAAATTGAACAAATGCACATTAAATTAATTAAATACTTGGAAAATGTGCAAAAGCCTAACAAAGATTACTTAATTAAATGTGCATACATTTAATTAATTAAATACTTGGAAAATGTGTAAAAGCCTAACAAATATTAATTAAAAAATAAATCCTAATTGAATTAATCCATGAGAAAATAAATTAGTTATTAAAAAGGAAAATTCAAATATCAATAAATATCCTAAAAATCATCTTAAAAGCTAATCATTATATTTTTGTGAGTTGTCCAAATGAAAAATATCTATTCATGCTTATCATGATATTTTGGACACCTCTTAACCCTATTTGGGTTAAATAAGAAAACGAAGGATAATATCTAACTCATTTCAAGTCATTTCAAATCCTATAAATTCAAGTCTAGAGCTCTACATTAAGATAGATTGGATAGAGTAATGTTATTCTATAGGAATTTAAGCATGAATGAAAACATAGTTTTATAATTCCAAAATCAAGAAAAGCCATCAATCCAACCATGGTTCCAAGAGGAAATAAATATAGCCAAGCCCCATTGATGAAGATCTTTTGAGCACAATCTGAGCAAGCCAATAAAGAGATCTCTTGGAGAAATCAAGGAAGGTAAAGAAAGTTGTCATTTGTTTGAATTTTTAGTTGTGTTTTCAATTGATTTGTTCACTATCCCCCCCCCCCCCCATGATCTAGGCCTAGAGATATTAGCTTGCTAGTGTGTTGATTACATTATTTTTAGAACTAACACTATACTAAACTCCTCTCTTAAGTCAAATTCCTTGATAATAGACTTTGCCATAGCCACCACCACAAAATCAGCTATGGTTATCCACACTACTACTATAGAAGAGAAACATGGAACACTCTAAGAGTTTCTCAATACTAAAGACATTGTCTATGACAACATACTCAGCTGATAGAGTCAATTTTTGTGTAGTTCCTTCACCAGTCTCCAAGATCAACATCATATAAACAAGATGGAGTAATTGAGTGGAAAGATTTATACTAGGGTCACCAATACCAAGGAAAACATGAGAATAGCTAATTCCATATATCTCAAATAGATAATTAGTTACCATTCTCTATTGTGCACCCTTCTATGGCTAATACAAGATGTCATGTTAGACTAGAATACATACAAGATCGATCTAACTCCCTTTTACAACAAAGTCACCTAGATTATTAACACACCTATATATCAACCACTATTAGAGCTCTAACAAATCATCACTTGTTGTAAGGTTGCATAGTCCAAGTCTAAGGACTCTTCTAGTTAGTCATTATTTATGTCTATCCACCTCCATCAAGTTAATTACTGCATAGAGTACAAATTTTGTAAAATTTTGTATAACATATTATATTGGGGATGACTTAGTAAGAAAATCAAGGCTAGGCTAGTTTAAAACCCATAAAAGGTGGCCACATACTTATTCCAACCTATTAAAAACTCATAAAGGGTGGTAGGTTGGTATGCTACTTAGTTGAAAAGTTGAAAGGGTGGCTAAGTAGTATGTAAGAGGTGAAAACTAGAAATGGTGCCTTCATAGATTATTGTGACTCTGAATGGTTTAACCACTTATTTATCCTATACTCACTTATGCAATTTAGGAAATCCTATGATGTTATCTTAGGATGAGACAACATTTTAAGTTTGGGAAAGTGTTGGGAGAAGAATTCATATTATAAAGCTATGCAGGATATTTGTCTAATATTTGCACATTATGTATTCATTTTGTCATGTATAAGTCTATTTTGTCCTATCTCCATAACCTATAATAGGTTATAATATGAAAATAATCCACTTTTGACACCAAGTAAGAGAATAATATAGATATTCATAGTCTAGAAACATCAATATATACTTGTGCTTTTAAAAAGAATAAAGTTCCACTTTTGAAGAGATCAATAAAGACTTATATAGTTATGGTTACCTATGTGATTTATTAATTCATTCCTTGCATGAATTATCATGTATAATGTTTGATTAGTTTATGTTTAATTTAATCCAAATACTCTATTTATGTTAATGAATCACTATTTGTTCTTACCTCTTAGTTAATGCATGATAATTCACACTTGATATATTTTTGTTATCCAACCTTTTATATGACTATGATACACTATTTTATGCAGTAAAGTATAACCTAGATATCTTTTTCCTTATCATGTTATGATGCTCTAGGAACTTCTGCTAATTGAATTAGTTGTATAAGAAGGTTGGCATGGGGTAGTAGGAGGATTGTAAGACTAGTTTCATTGAAGTTTTTACTCCTTCAAAGCCAATAACTCATCCTTAATTATTTGATTCATTCTTTTTATCTCATTCCACTCATTGGAGGAACTAGGTGTAGCTTGAAAGGATGATTTGGGATGGAAGGAGGGATAATACTCTTAATTACAAGGCTATCAAGGAGGCTAATAGTAAGGCTGATCTTGTGGATGACTGAAGTCATGTAGAGGATAAGATTCATCATAATTATGATATGGATCAATGTAAGACTAATATTATTCATTGTAATATTGATAGGGGTCAATATAGGATTGATAAGGCTCATGGTGAGGCTAGTATGGGTCATAATGATGTTGATAAGGATGTGTAGAATAAAACTTTCCTTCATATCCAACCATTAAACATCATGAGGTAAATGAAGAAAAAAGTGAACTATCAACAACAAGTTATTCTCACCCTTAGATCAAGACCTTATAACACCTTTTAACATTAAATTTGAGTATTATTCTTCCACTAGAATACCTAAATGTCCTTGAGGTCATTGAATGCTGAGAGTATTCAATCTAAATTTCTTGAATTCTATTCCTATTGGGTGTGCCATAAACTATTATCAATCTATATTTTACCCTTGAGGCAAAGGTGTTTTAGACCTACCTCATCTAGATGATACAATAGGATCACCACTAGGTATGGGTATCCTATTAGTTGATATGAACCTATAATTTTAGGGCTAGCTCTCCTTATGACTCATCTAGGCTCAGTTTATAAATCTACTTCTTTTCCAATGAAAAGGGATAGAAATATTCATGAAATAAACCTAAGCTATGGGAGGTGATGTACCAATATAAACATCCTTCACTTTCTTATCCTACACTATGAACATGAACACAAGCTGAACCTACTACACCAACTCATAATAAGACTCTAGGCACAAGTGTTTCAATATGGAAGTGAGAACTAAAATAGGGACCAAGAGGGGTTGATTAAGAGTTCTGCTAAGAGACACTAGTGAATCAATCTCCACACTTAGCTAATGTAAGGCCATAAACACATTCCATATGACCTACCAAGATGATAAACCAACCTACAAATAGGTAATAAAATGGGACAAATGAAGGGAGTCTACTCACTACCACTAACACTCAACCATCAAAGTATACACACTACTTTCAAACAAATAAAAAGGCAACCAACTAGCATCTATTCATTAGTCAAAGGCAGAAACAAGTGTTTGGTAGGTTATGGATTTTACATACCCCAAAAAAAGATCCATATAATGGATTTTAAAGCCTAATTCATATAATAAGATGAGAGAGAGCAAAAAAAGATCACTAAATATCATCAATGATTAATTATACCTCTATTTTTTATTTTCAAACTAGAAGGATAGTGCATGAGACACCACCTTCTATCCCTCTCCAATGCATGAGTCATGCTTAGTGTATGGTCTTCATGAGAGTAGGGCATAGATATGGAGTGGTATAATCTAATTCACTCTTTATTTAACCTTATTCAAGGTATGAAAATGTAAACTTGGTCAACCACCTCTTCCTTTGGTAGTTACAATGGTATAATTGTGGCTTATTTGGCCTCCATAGAGCATTTAAATAGTCTAACTCTCCCTTTTAAATATTGACTAGGCCTAATACTACCCCATACTCCATAATGACCATGAAATGCACATTCTTACCTCAATGTATAACTTAAAAGGATGTTTATATCCTTCCATTCACCCTATTATCAACCCTAGATGACAAGAGACATCTTCCTTAATTAACCAAATAGGCCTAATCACTTGGTACTAGTTACTTGGATAGACAAGATACATATGTTCTTGATAATGGGTTAGTAATCACGTTTCAATACTTAAAAATCATCTTAAACCATGAATTATGCCTTTTAGATAGTGCACACCTGTAATTATTGCTCATCTAGGTGACTAGGTCATCTTTCACTAGCACCTCTACACTACCTCTCTGGTCGAAGCCTAGAAAAGAACTTATAGGGGTAATTTAATGTATATTATGGCATAAAATGATTAAAAAAATTCACATCACCCTCCCAAATGATCCATAATTTTCCATTTAGCTCTACACCTTAAAATTACCATGAAACCTTATAACAATAGGGTACTTCATGCATCCATATAGGTGTATTTATAATAAATTGGCATTAACATGACCTTATTAGAGTGTAAAATGTGTTTACCAAGCCAAACCATGGAATCTGGATTCATTTCCCTCTATTTCCCATTCATCTAGTTCTTACCAGGGTTTAATAAGGGTTTTAGATATCTTTGTCTCTTAAGGATTGTTCATAGAGAATAGATCCTCCCACTCCTTAATAACATAATATGTCAAGGGATAAATGCCTCCAAATCTTATAAACTCATTTTTCCACCATGAAAACTATCAAGGAATATATAATCAAAATTTGGTGGTCTCTTGGGCTCGAGTATGCATTCTAGGAATGGTTTGTGATCTTGATGTTTTTTCATGTAGGCTAGGGACATAAAACAAATCCCAATGACACTAAGGTGTATTATGGTTAACTATTTTCAACCTAAAAAATCCATCTAGCCCCATGAAAAAGGAAATGTTTACTATGAGCACAAGAATACCTACCTTGGGCTGCTTGTCTTGAATGAAGTAGGTTGAGAAGGCTTCAGATTCCATAAAAACCTATTTGCTGATTTTAAATGCCTCATTATTCTATATAAAACTTCTATTAACGTCATAAATTTCTCATTTTATGTCTTATATGGCATATAATATGGTGTCCTTATAGTTCTAGGTGTATATATTTCTTGTGTCTAGGAAGGCAAAATGGTGACCTAAACGTATGCAAACTAGTAGGTCTACATTTTGACACCATTTTGGATTTTTTAACATGATATATTTTTCAATTTAACTTTAATATAACCTTATAAGGGATTTAATACTAGTTGACATGGTTTTTCTTCATTGAGATCATCAAGAGAGTCTTCAGACCCTTGCCTACAAGGGTCTAATAGGTCTTCTTGGATTTTAAAGGTAGACATTTCTCTTTTATTAACAACTTTAATTCAATTATTAGTGTAAAAATAATTTGTATGTTTCTCTTATTTCTATATACCTCTTAGTTTTTCATCTAAACCATATTCCACTCAACTTAACTACCTTTTCATGACTGGCTTATAAGTGTAGTTTAGTTTTTTATTATGTTAGCTTAGCCTGAACATATTTTCATTTATTTTATCCCTCATAGTGATTTTAATGGGAATATATACCTTAAAATTATTTATAAAATCTCCAAAACCATCTAAAAATTACTAAAAAGTCACAATTATGACCTCCCTCTACTTTACCTTGACTAGTCTATAGGTGTATGTGATGTATTTATGTTTCTTGATAAGAACTTGCCTATTATTGGACCTAATATACTTATGACCCTTAAAAATATTATAATAATTCTTTAAGGTTCCTTATTTTATTTTTTAAATATTCATATGCTCAAGTTTTAGCCTATTTTCTTGTAACTAATCCATTGAGAAATTTAGGCTTGTAGATGTTATTTTGTTTCTAGGACTTGATTTATTCACTTTGCCCATCTTTGAGGTTATTCATGATGTTTTACCTCTACATAAACACTTATAGGAAAATTACATGCCACATTTTCCTATCAATACACTTGACACATGTTTTCTCATCTCAATTATGGTAGGCCTATAAGAGAACTCTTAGGTCTGCTATGATTATGCCTTGTCTTGGTTGAAGTCTTTGTCATTGAACATTTCAATTGGGTGTTTAAATTAGGTCAAAAACCTAATATCCAATTAATTCTTATAAAGCCCAAATAAATTTTTATGCATTTCATCTTCTCAATGAGGACTAGGGGTCCTATAAATTTTATCATGGATCACTCTTAGGTCTGCTATGATTATGCCTTGTCTTGGTTAAAGTCTTTATTTTCAAACATTTCAATTGGGTGTTTAAAGTAGGTCAAAACCATTATATCCAATTAATTTTTGTAAAACCCAAACAAATTTTTATGCATTTCATCTTCTCAATGAGAACTGGGAGTCCTACAAATTTTATCATTTGGAGGACTTAGAGTCATTCATAGACCTGTTAAGACATCCTTCCCAGCCCAAACCCTTTGAGGGTCCCTACATAATTAAACCTTGTGAAGTTTCCTCAATGTAATAAATAATTTTATACAAACTTAAATAGGGTTAAATTCATTCTATTCAAACCCAAAGTGTTCTAGTAATAAAGTGAAGGGTCTTATGCCCTTTATACCCTTGAGACAGTCTTGAGAGGTTTGAGGGTTCATGTTGGGCCTATGTTAGTAGGTATATAGGTATCTTCATTGGTATTAAATATGTATTTTGATACTATTTGTATATATCAAGACTCGTTATGATCCTCTCACATTGCTCCATCTAATTCTATTGATGGGATTGGAATCAATCTCTTTTGACAATACAACATAAGACCATCTTAAACCTCCTTCAAGAAAACAATCTATGCATAGTTGAATTGGATGGGACTATGGATGTTTCTTATAATAAAATTTATATAATAACTATGTGTTTTGGGAGTCTTGAATGGATAGGAATATGAGAAGCAAATTCAAAACTATTTGGATGTATTAACCCTAAAGGAAACTCAAAATATAGAGATGATAATGAGATGGTTCTCAATCTGATAACTAAATTATGGAGACATTTTCCTATATATCAATGTCACACATTCCAACCAGTTATTTATAATGAAGTGTAATGACTATTATATAATATTCAACCACCACTTTCACCAACCAAGCCAAGAATACATTGAAACTATTCAAAATTTGATTGTATGTAGATGTAAAAGACCAATTTGATCACTTAGGTTTTTAAAATTTATTCATAAATAATTGGAAATAAATATAAAAACTAATTACAGGGCTTGGAATTCCATTATACCCCATTTCTTTTCCCAATATCTTAGGTCTCCATTATTTCTCCTTTGTATGAACTGAGCAAGAACCTAACTAGTTGTCTAGAGCTACTAAAGAGAATGATGGAGAGAAGGAATAGGATTTTGAATTAATTTTAATTTTGAATAAATTATCTTTTTTTATGCCTTAAATTATGTATACTTGAGATATTTGACCTCAAATAACTCTACCTTCATCATACAAGTCTAAAAATACCTGCAAAACCTTATTTTTTTGCATTTTTTTAGGTTAGAGACCTTGAGAACCCATTAGAGGGAAAATATAAATCAAATACACTTATCAACTAGGTGTATAGATGGGTTCAAGTTTAAATTTCATTTTAAAAGTGTGTGGGGCATTTTATGGTAAATAAATGATCTTTGACCCCTAAAAAGACCTCTTTTTGCATATAGAATAACCTTGTTATGACTTGTAATGGCTACGAGACCTTTTAAGGCTCCTCATTTAAATGTGACACCTTATCCAAAGGATTATTAACTGAAAGGTTAACTTATATGACATGTTTTAAGAGAATTTTAATGACCTTATGGATCAATTTGAGTTTGAAACAATCTTGACTAATAGGCTATAGAAGATAACCTTGAATACATCATTACTAACTATGTCAAGACTCAAAATGAATTCGACACATTCCACATATTTTTATAAATATTTTTCCTTAATAATAAGATAAAATAGGCATAAATATAATAAGAATAATAAACCTTAACTTCTCCAAAGACCTTAATTTTTGTTAAAATACCTTAATTTTGTCAAACAAGGTATAGGCCACATTTTAGGATTCAAAATCACTTGAGACACTTCCACTCATCCAAGGACTCAAAACATGTTATCATATGAGGATCCCTCAATAAATAGCTATCACATACTATGAAACCTTAAACAATACTAAATTTTTTAAAATAAACCAAAATGAGGTTATCAAAAGGCATGTAGAAGACCATGATAAGGTATATGTAACCAAATACACTTTTTGAGGGCCTTATGATAAATATTTGAGCTATAGGGGTTTATATTTGTCATGGGATGCCAAATTATCAACACTTATCACATGTTTTGAGAAATTTTAAAACTGATTAGTGATATAACCATGCTTGGCATAATCTATTTCCTTCATTGTCCATTTTCCTTATCCTTCACACTTGATACACACATCAAATTCCTCTAACCTAATATACAAAGCTACAAAATTTAACAAACAAGGCAATTTCAGTCAATTAACCATATCCAATTATTTATGGAATATCAACATACACATAGATGATTTCATATGATTCAATACATAAGTAGTTTCCATTTGGTAAGATTAGAATAAATTATTCAATGTGATTTAGGTTAATATATCTCATATATATAATCAAATTTTATAAATAAACTTTTCATAAAGTAATGTAATAATCATTATTTCATAAGTAATTCAAAACATGATTGGTAATATGTCTTTCTCATGGTTCTGAACACATGTAAATCCTTCATAAATCCTTACACACCTCAACTAGACATGACTTAATAATATTATTCAATAGTAGAAACTTATCATTCATAATTTCATATTCATATTTGTCAAAGATAATCACTATAAAAAATAAGGCCTTACATCCCCATCCCCTTATGCAGACTTACACCTAAAAGTCACTGAAAGAGGTAAGGATACCAAATTATCAAAGGTGCAACATCTTCCCAAGTTGATACAAATTCATCATATTTATCCCACTGGACCTTGACTTGATTAGGTATCTACCTCAAAGTGATATCATTTTATGATCTAAAATATTTATGGGCTTCAACATCATAACCTTATAAATCTCAACCTATAAGGTGGTGTAATAAAAAACATGATAAATATTAACTATATACTATCTTAAAATATAAACATGGAAAACATCATGAACATGAGCTAGGTAAATTGGCAAGGCTAGTTGATAAGATACTAGGCTAATGGTCTTGAAGACCTCAAATGGTCCAACAAAATTAGGTTACAAATTTGAACCTTTTACATAATGGATGGGGTTATTTTTGGGTCTCACCCTCAAGAAAATTTTATCACCAAAATTAAAATGTTGATAAATTCTTTTCACATTAGCATACTTCTTTTGACAATCCCTAATAGTCTCCAAGTGTTTTTGTATCTTAATCACTTGCAAATCCATGTGTTTTGACATGGTAGGGATAATAAAAATTCTATCCTCAAGTTGATCCCAACTCAATGGGGTCTTGCATGCTCATCCATTCAAAGATTAAAAAGGTGCCATCTTAATTAAACTATGATAGCTATTATTGTAAGCAATTTTAACAAGATATAAATAGATTTATAAATGAGATTACTAGTCCATAGTGTATATTCACAACATGTATTCCAATACTTGATTGAATCTCTTAGTTTATACATCAATATCAGGATGGTAGAAATTACTAAAATTGAGCTAAGTTCCTAATGCCTTATGAAAAAAATTTAAGAAGTGATAAGTATATATGGGATCTTGAGCTGAAATAATCTTACATGGAATCCCATATAATCTAACAATATTATCCAAGAATACCTTTGCCATTGAATTGGAATTTTAAGTTGTATTTATGTTGATGCTTAAAATTTACCCTATGACACTCTAACAAAATGAAATATAAAATAAAAATTATCATGCCTCCAACCATCCAAATGATATAATTGCCTTGACATGTGTTTTCTTAACTCCAAGGTGCACTTGCTAAGGAGCTCTATGAGACTTAGACAAAATTAGCTCCTATAGACCACCAAATAAGGGAGCATATATATGTCCTTTATGGTAAAACAAACCATCTAACTTGAGAGAATAACCTTAAAATTTACCTTTAAAATTCATTAAAAAAACCCAAGAAATATCTTACTTATTAGAGGTTATTCTTTGTAAGTTGCTTCAAAATTTGACTTATCAAGCTAGTTCATAAAATAATTACTACCAACTCATGGTGCCTCTTAATTAAGGCATCAATAACTATATTTTCCTTTCCTTTTATACAAAAAATTTCATATTCATATTTTCACAACAATTCCATCCAATGCCTTCGATGCATGTTGAGGTTAGGCTAATTAAATATATGCTACAAAATTAAATGATCTATATTTAAAATGAAATGATGACTAAGTAAGAAGTGTCTCCATATTAAGTAGACATGAATTATGGTTAAAAATCCCATATTATTCCTGGGGTATCTCATCTCATAATCCTTGAGTTTATAATATTCATACGTAATAAATCTACCTTCCTACATGACTATAAATCCTAATCCTTCCTTTAATGCATCAATGCAAACAAATAATTCTCCCATAGGATTAGGCATGAAAAAAATGGTGCACTAGTGAGTCACTTTTTTAGCAAATGAAAATATTCCTCACACCTTATTATCTAAACAAAATTCTCCTTTTTTTGAAGTGCAGTGATGGGATTCACAATGTGAGATAAATTCTTAATAAAGCATTACAATATATTGAAAATCCTATGAAGCTACAAACTTACGCAAATTTTAGAGGGTGTTATCCATTCCATAATGGAATTAATATTGGTAGGATCCACAAACATTCCTTTTCATAAAATGATGTGCCCAATATATTACACCTTATAATGCACAAATGCACACTTATCCATGTTTCCAAATAATCAATTTTATCGTAAAACCTGTAAGACTTGCCTCAAAGGGTCCTCATGCTCCTCTTAATTTTATGAATAGATAATAATGTCATCTATAAAAATCAACATGATTTGATATAAAAATTATTGAAATACTCCATTCATCAGACTCCTAAATACTATTGGAGCATTTGTCAACTGAAATGGTACAGCTATAAATTCATAATTCCCATACCAAATTTGAAATGCAATATTATGAATATCAAGATCTATGATATGTAGTTGATGGTATATGGATTTAAAATCAATCTTGGAGAACACTTTTTATCCCCATATTTGATCAAAAAAATCATCAATTCTAGGTAAGGGATAATGATTATTAATCATTACCTTAATTAATTGGTGATAATCAATGCATAAACAAAGGGATATGTCTTTATTCTTTACAAATATGACTGGTGATCCCCATGGGGACACACTAAGATGTATCAATCCTTTCTCCAAGACTTTATCAAGCTATAATTTGAGTTCACACAACTATGGGGTGGTCATTCTATATGGTTATTTTGAAATGGGATTCACCAAGAGTATTAAGTCAATCCAAAAATAAATCTCCCTCATAGTAGGCATACCTATCAATCCATCTATAAACACATCAAGAAATTCCCATAGAATAGGATGGTCATCTAGAGAATCCTTATTTGATTCATTTGACCTATCACTTACCATGATAGAAAATAATTAAAAACCTTTTCTACAATCTTATTGAGTTGAATCATAATGATCATGTGAATTAAAATATGTCTCTAACTCCAAATATTACCATAGGCATCCTAAATACATATTCACCTTAAATAAACTTGTCATGACAATCTAATTTCACTTTATGAGCTGCAGTCCAATCCATATCCAAGAAAAAATCATAGGTTATTAAGCGAATAATACAAAATTACACTATGGTGGAGAATAAACCACAATATAATACATAAATACTCACTATATAACTAATAATTAACTTGGCCTCTTAGGCCAACTCAACTACCTAGCTTTCCAACTACTTCACAATCATAATCCCATAATAGTCCATGATAGAAGGAGAAATAAAGGAGTCCAATGCTCCTAAAAAAAAATGAAATTGAAATTCCTTATATCTTATATTTGGTTTATATGATCATTTATTAGTGCTCAACTTGGTGATCATCCACTATTTAATAAATTTTATGTCCTCATCCCACATTATCAACTATCTACTATAACACTAAGGCCTTCTGCCTACTAGTATTTGATAGTCTGAGAGGATAATATCATAACAAGTGATCAAGATATCCAAATTTGAAACACACGCCTTTTTTATAGTATCTCCCTAAGGGGGATCCATCTATTCTAATTTTGAAAGAAGAAATTGACCTTGATGGTCTTGCCTACTCAAACTATCGAGTTCACTTAGTCATAGTCTAGTGATGATCTTGTAGTCTAGCATTACCTTATCTTTATAATTATTTATCCAATTTGTTCCTACTCTAATTATAGTCATAATGGTTACCTTCATATTATTTTTGTTGAGGGGGCCTAAATTTGGATTGAGTTACTCTCTAACCTCCCCTAGGTGTAGGTCATGCACCTTGTGACCTCGAGTAATGTTGAGTTTGTAATTTGCCATGAAATTTTTATTAGGCATCTTAATTCTTTCCATAAGATTCCTTATCCAAGTAGTCATTTTTAATTATTATTACTAAGGTTACGAGAGATGCAATGTGCATTTCACTAGCCAACTCCAAATTTATGAATATAATGAATCTATTTACTTGGATAGTTTCATCTATATAACCCTTCACATATCTGATTAAGTCTAGAAAATAGCACTCATACTAAGAAAAAATGTCAATCCATTATCAAAGGTCATGAAATTCATCTAGAGTATTATAAACATAATAATAGGATATGTATCATGCTTTGAAATACTCCTCAAATAATTCCCTAATGATGGAAAATGGTGTCAAGTGGAGCTTCTACTCCTCTCCTTCCCACCACATCTTTGTTGCATCCTTGAGAATCTGGGTACCTAAATGGGTTTTCCAAATTGAGTCATAATAATATAGGTTAAAACATCCTATCATGCTTTCTAACTAGGTTTTTGTGGCAAATCCTTCCTACATACCATCAGAAGTAAGAGGGTGTAGCCTGATGAAATATTTCACTAAATCTCCATGCATAGGTCTTTGAGGATGGTATATGTCTCATATCTTCCATAAATTATCATGGTGATTTAATTCATCTCTATCATACTTGAAATTGTGATAATGAGGAATATTATACCTCTCTATTTTAATTGATCTTTGTTCATCTTGGGAATGCTATAGAGAGTACCTCTCTGCCTCTAGTGGTGATGCTGGTAGTCTCTCTTATAAAATGTCCTACATTTATTGCATAGATAAAATGAGTTAGGGTCTAACTTCATTCAATCCCTACTGAATTGGAAGATCATTCTTACCAAATTAATTTTCACCATGACATTCTCAATGTCCTCCTCTCATTCAACATACCAACAGGTAAAAATAAGATCACATGTAAAAACTAAAAATCCAAAAGTAATTTAAAATACCTAGATCTCCTAGTGTTGTAACCCAAGATCTGATACCAAAATTTCATGCCCATATTTTCTATAAAAATAAGCATGAAATAATAAAAAACAAAACCAACCAATCATACACACATAAGCAAATATATAAATTCATGTTAATTATAACACACACAATCCTTACCACTACCATGATTCCATAATTAGGTACATGCCACTGATTAAGAAACTCATAATCCCTTATTCATTTATCTAAGTTATACCAAACCCATTATCTATATTACACTAAATATTATTATGTTATGATGTTTACATGGATATCAATTTAAACCTAGTTCAAAGCTAATGTAGCTAGCATCCATGTGGTAGCTTCGGTAGCTCAAAGGCCATGGTAGTTTTTCTTCATGTTCCTAGGTACGTTTCTTACCACATAGCATCCTACCACTTACATACTATTATATTAATATTTTTCATTGAAAATATATCCCCAAGACTACAAACCATTAGGATGATGCCACATGAAAACATCCCACTAACTGAAAGCTTTGTCCTCATCATAGACTTTGATGGGACTATAGACCATCAAGAGGATTCCATATGGAAATATCTTGTTAGCCCATTATTGGTCACTTTATAGTCCTAGACATACAAAGTGGTTAAAATTATAGCTTGGAGTCATGGTCCATCATTGACACTATAGTTGTTAGTCATGTCATGAGTTGAAAGGGGTGTCTATTCAGTCCAATGTTTTATTATGCTTCATCTTTTCCTTGACAGTCTTTATAGACCTTTATAACTCTTTTAAAGCATGAGTCATGTAGCATCATAGTGTTCAAATATGCCTATATAACCTTTGATCACTTATAAAGGTCCCTCAACATGAAAAATCTATAGTGGTAAAGACAAACTAAGGAAATAGCTTGGTAAAGGCCTAGAAGCACATTGGTTCTGCTTGATCTTCAAAGGTATATTTATTCTAAAACCTTCAAAATAGATTATAAGGAGTGTAATTGATCATTGGGGTATTATATATGTATTAACATTGTGATCTAATTGACAAACCTCTTTTAAGGCCATATACTTGGACATAATCAATGGTTTTGGTCATAATGAGATGTTATTTGACCTTTAAATGCCACTAAACCACCCCATAAACCTCTAATAGACCTCATTAGCTCCATCAATACATCATGGGATGATTTCATACCTTTTTTAGATCCACTATATCTTGGTTAATGCTCATTTCCCTCAAAAAGGGCCCACACGTGCCAAATTATGAATTTTTAGCTTCCTCACTTCATACTACTATGTTTAAAGTGTTGTTTTACCCCTATTTTCCCTTGTTAACACCTACTAGATACATTGAAGGGATGAAACAAGAATATTTATGGGATAAAATAGAATTTTTCATGTATTTATTTAATAATATAGATCTATACTATATAGAGTAGGTCAATAAGAGGTGTGATATTGTAAAGGGTTTAGAGAGATCAGATGGTGAAATAAATAGTATTTGGAAGTCCCATAGGAGATCAAAGTTATTAAATTTACTATTTTATATCAATAGTAGGTTCAAAGGACCCCTCAAGTTCATACTTATACCATACAGGAGAAGGTGAGTGGGGGCCCAAGATTTTGCCTATAGAAATTAGACTTAGGTAGCTAAACATAAATGGCATTTGTCTGGAGAATAATTACCTATCCTTTATTAAAATTCCTTAAGAAGTTATGGAACCCACATGCCCCTCTCATCTACATAGGCACATTTTACCTTGTCTACCAAAACCAATAATGGATCATATTCCCTGAAGTCTTGTAGAGCCTTTCTATGGTTCTTTCAACATTGGATTCACATGTTTGAGCTTATTTAGCTTGTAAGTCTCCTTGACTAGTTTTTGTGTATGGTTTTTAGACTAGTTTATGCAAAAGATAGAGTTTAATGCATTCACTATGGGATGCAAACAAGGTTGAAGAGTTAATAAGAGTTTTTCAAGGATCTCAATGCCTTCTTGATTAGATTAAAGGACTAATGTTCTTGTTGTTGCCTTAGAATACCTTAAGAAAGGAAGGTTTTGTGAATATGCAAGGAATACTGTATGGTAGACTATATATGTGGTTCAAACACACATACAAGGCTCTAATGTAACCCAAAAAATGAGGATATGTTAAAGTTAGAATAGATTACCTTCATGACCTTTAAAGAAAATTTCACAACTGTTATAGTGGCTTCACATACTTTCAAACCACCATCCTTGTCTCCAAGCTACTTAGTTACCTTTTAGCAGGGTTTAAGGTTCTTTATGAAGACTAACATATTTTTGAAAATTTGAGGTTTCCTTTTGGGACTGTATATACCTCACTCCTACCTAAAAACTTTCATGTTTGTTTAGGTATACATTAGGGGGTATATAGGTTCCACTTGGATTGATCTTAAGGGGAGTCTAGTCTCCATTTTATGCCATTTTCATGTTTATATGGTCTCACTATATTTACACTACCATTTCATTGTGTTACCACCTATTTCCATGTTCACCATACTCCATATGTATCAATTACCACCCTTGTCCATTCATTCCTCTTCCTTTCAAGGTCTGAATCATGCTAAGGTGATCCTCCACACTTCATTGAAACCATCAAGAGCATAATGCCATAGGTGTTATAGGGTCATCATTTAATAATTAATGATGCCTACATACCTTTAAACCCAATTCTAAGGTATAAAATTTATAATTTCACTCAAAGCCTTAAGAGATGAGGTGACACAGTTAGACAGATAGACTTGCACATAAAACTCAAATATATTGAGACCTTTTCAAGTAATAGTAACTAATCCAATGATCAAGGTGAGGAGCGTAATGAGATTTTAAACCCAAAAAGGGGGTCCCAAATTACAAAAATTGACAAGACTAATAATAAAGCCTTCAAACCTTGATCAAACTAGTCTATCTGCACATAAGTAATTTGAGGGCCATCTTTAAATGCTCACCTACTTCACTACATTCATCCTCAGAGCTAAAGATCTTAGGGATGTTTAAGTCTCCCTGTAGACTAAAGATCCATGGTATATTTATTGGTAGTAGGGGGATAGGATTTATGAATGAACTCTAAGAAAATAAGTGCTCAAAATTGCTTGTAAATAACCCTAACCTCACCTTCTCATGCTCATATCTCAAAGGAGCCTTTGCATGGGAATATATCCTATTCATGAGGGATCATGGGTTCAATACCCCAAACATCCTTGGAATTTTTTTTAGGTTTGAATGTCTATACTATATGAACCATCGTTAAGATGGTAGACATCTCAAACCCTACACAAATCCCAAGAGTGACTTAATGGTGAAATATCAACCCAAAACCCATCCAAATGAAGAAATTCAACCATGAAATGACCTTTAGGGTCTTTTGAGGTCCTCTGAGCACTAGCACGACTCCTTGGTTGGCATGTGTAGGGTCAAAATTTTTATATAAGAAGCCTAACAAAACTAGTTTGATCTCAAAAATTGGGATATAGAGAATATTCATGTGTAAAATGAGTTGGAGAAGGGATAATGACTCCCAAATCACCTAACTAAGCCTTTTAATGGTTTTCATGTTGACCTTCATGACTAGTTCATCAAATAGAGAGATGCATATGTGGGAAAACTTAGATATATGCATTATAAAGAGGTTAATAGTGCTAATCTATAAGGTATCTAAAGTTTTTTTTTCTAGTTATACATAAACCAAAGAGTGTTCATAGACTAGTGTGCAAGTTAGGGTTCATGGTTCAAGTGTGCAGATAAAACAATCCTTAGCCTCCACCATGAATGTACTATCAAAAGGGTAGGGAAGAACATAATTTGAAGAGTTAGAATGTTTTAAATCCCCTTGGTGGGTACTATTACCTTGTCCTAAAGCGCTTCGGGATAACCTAAGACTTGGAGAAGACATCACAATATACCTTTCTACTTATAGACATGTAGATGTCACTCAGATAGAAAACTATTCACATAAGGAGCACCTTTAAGTACTTACCACAAAATATTTATGGAAGGTGAGAGGGCCTATTATCTTGTGATTGGTGTAGTTATTTCAAAAACCCAAGCTTAGATCTCCATGAACCATGCCTGAGACTCTCAAACCCCCTAAAACCTCCCTTAAACCCTAATAATTACCTATCTAGAGAGTTTTAATGAAAAATGCATTATTTTGATCAGAAGTTGATGGTCTATAACTTGGATCATGTTGGTAACTCAAGAGAGATCCTACTCATGGCTTTGGATGGTACAAAAATTATGCATATATCTCCTAAAAGGGAAAATTTGTAGGGTTTAAGTCAAATTTTGTGTTGTAGATCCTAAGAAAAATTTATAAACCATGTGAGGAGTATATTTAAGACTTTTTTTATCCATCCAACACTAATATATCTCATGTAACTGATTGGAAGCGTCCTCACAATTTCCATCTAAACTATCAATCTATAAGGTAGTCTAATTAGCCTAGCGAGGTAAGGCTAATGTGTGTTTGTAGGTAAAGGAATATTAAATTACCTCAATTATAATAAATTTTAATCTATCCAAGGATAATATAAGTCTCATCAAATGATTTTTGAGCTTAAGTATAATTATTTGATCACTCCAATAATGGATATGAACAAAAAATTAGAGAACAAGTAATATAGGCCTACTTATCATGCAAAATAAATAATATAGTAAGAAAAAGGTGGTGCAAGGTCATTGATATACCATTTTAATGAATTTTAATAGTCATCTAGGTGAGCCTCCACCAAAATCGAAGCCATTATGGTAGGTTAAAGGTAGTTTCATGAACCATTTAGCATGCATATTGAAGAAGAGGCTACCCAACACCTCAAATAGACCTATTTAAACCTTATCTACATTGCCTAACTACCAAAAAAAGGAATATTGAGATATTTTTATAATATTCAAGGCATGAATAATGTCAATTGAGTGATCTTTAGCCTCCATAGTGTTAAAATGGGCTCATCAATTGGGTGTCAATACTCAAGGAGAGGAACAAGCTTATGTAATTGCCCTATACCACTTTGGGCATATTGATGACCTCTCTTATGCCTATATTTCTCTCTTATCTTCTATTTTATATATTTTATTATGCATTGATCTATTATTTTACATCCCTTAACTAGGTGTAGCAAAGCTCTACCAAAATTCTCTTGTAAACTCTTTTGATTAATGAAAACATAGTTTCATATTCTTGTTGAAAGTTAGTGTATTTTATGGGATTTTGACTCATATAATGTATGTTTTAAAACATCATCTATAAGTAATTCATTTGCCTAACTTTAATTTTGAGTTCATTATAGGTTGTATGAAGTGTTAACAAGTAGGATTTATCTTAAAGTGTCATATGTACATAGTGTCTAGCACATACCTATCTCCTTTGATTCTTCAAGTTGTAGGTTCATGTCCAAAATTCATATAAAACACTCATGCCAAAACACCATTGAAGAGTCTAATTGATCATTATCTCCACTAGGTTCAATAGTAGCTATCAAAAGGAATGATTAAGAGTGGATCCTTTGTGAATTGGTACATCACCACCTAGAGGAGATTATTTCATTAGTTTTCATATATTTTCCCATTTTTATTGTGATATATTTAGGTTTTAGAAAATTTGAAATGATCAAATTAGATGAGATATCCCCATAAAAACTAAAGGTATTACTTGTAAACTAGGAAATCCATAGTGTAAGGTCACTCCCTTATTGGACTAGGTTTGAGGTTAGGACATGAAAAATTCTCTCCTCAACTAGGGTGCAACATAAAACCTAAAAAAGCCCATATCTTAGAGATAATCTCCTTGTATGGTCACCTCTAGGATTGTAGGTCATTGGGATGATGCCATGTGGTAACATCCTAATATCCCACTAGCCTAGGGAAAACTTCATTTAAAATCATCTCCAAGATTATATGTCATTAGGATGATACCATAGGGTAGCATCCCACTATCTGTATTGCCCAGAGGTAAGCTTCCTATATGGTCATATCCAAAATCATGGGTCACTAAGATGATGCCATATGGTAACATACTATTAGTTTTTTGGCTTGGTGTTTATCATATAGTAAACCAGGTTGATGTCACTCTTGGGCTAGTAGGATGATGACACATGGCTTCCTCTAAACAACTTATCAAAAAAATTGATAGATTTACTAAGGTAAAATTTAAAATATAAAGGCCAGAGTGGGTAATCTGCTAAGAAAAAAAGGCCATGAAAGGTTCCAAATAAAATATTATAAGGAAAGGCACTATGCATGGTGTAGAAACTTAAAATCAGACACTATGTGTTAATTTTAACCTTCTTTTCACTAAATAACTAATCATCTCTAACCCTCTCTAATCATCCTTAATTTTCCATAATCATTATTTATCATCACTATTCACTACTTTACTATCTTTGTATTGATCCAAAGTTAAATAACTGATATTTCTCTAATTAAAAATTCCATGGATTTTAGAAATTCATAATTTTCATAAATCTAAAAACATCAAAATTATCTTCACATGCCCAAATGATCCACCTATCCCCCACCATTCTAATTTAATAATCCACCTTTATTCTGATTATCTTCCATGATCTAATATAATAATTTAATAATCCACCTTTATTGACATTATCCTTCATGATCTAAATTAATAATCCACCTTTATTTCCTTTTCCTCCATTATCCAATTTAATAATCCACCTTTATTCCCATTATATTCCATGATTTGTTTTTCTCCAATTTAATAATCCAACTCACATCCACCTACTAATATTATATCATATCTTTCTCCCAAATGAATTTTATATTCATTTGTGAGTCCCACATATTCTCCACTCCAATTTTTAATTCAAGATTACCATTATGAATTAAAAATTGCCTTTTATTTTCATCTCTTGATCTTAATATCAATATGGATGGTTTACATCCATTCCCAAATTCTATAAATTAGAGGTTATTCCTCCAATTTAGTCAAGATTATTCATCCCAAAGTTATTATACCATTATATCTCCAATCTTATTCATTATAGGTTTATGATGTTGATATTATAAAAGATTATATACCACGATGTTGCCCATTTTGCCCTTATCTTGGAAGAGTGAGCAACCACATTTTGAAGAGAAAATTGAATTTAAATCACAATGGAAGAAGCTTCATTTTATGTTAAGGTATAATTTAGTTTTGTTTCTTTCATTTTTAGCTCTATCATAGGTTAAGTTCATTTAGAATAAGATTTCATTTTATTTCTTAGCTTATTTTCTTTTCTATATTTCCTTGATACATTTTGGCACCCTCGGTGGGACTTTCCTTCATCTTTTTTATCTCATATTTCTCCTAGTTACATTTAGAATTAGTTTTCAATTTATTTTTGTTCTTTTATCTTGTTTTTCTGGATTTTTCTAACTTTATTTCAGGTTTTCTTGATTAGAAAAAAAACTCTCTAACAAATTAATTTCAGAATGCTTGTCAAAGAAACTCCACAAAAGGGCTAAACAAAAAAAATCTATTTCTTTTCTTTTTCTACTAACACTTTTAATTCAATTTTTCAAGTTATTAGTAATTAGATCACATTTAATTCAGAGCTAATTATTTATCTTTAAGCATTTTTGTTTGTAACTATGGAATTATGTATGCTCTTCCCTTGGCATCACATTGGTGATGATACTTGAAAATCAAAAATAATTCCATAATTATTTGTGTGGTGTTTACATATGCTCATTTTTCATTTAGAGTTGATTATTTCTCTTCAAGCATTTTTGTTTATAACTATGGAATTGTGTATGCTCTTATTTTGGCATCACATTAATTATGATACTTGGGAATCAAAAATAATTCCATAATTATTTGTGTGGTGTTTACATATTCTCATGTTTAGTTTAGAGTTAATTATTTATTTTTAAGTATTCTATTTGTAATTATGGAATTGTGTATGCTCTTCCTTTAGCATCACATTTGTATTAACCAAGTGGTGTTTATATATGATCTTTCCTTAGAATCACATTGGTGATGATACTTGGAAATCAGAAACAAACACTTAATTTTTATTTTTTTTATAGGGGCTTTATTGACCATGAATTTCACCACCATGTAGTAGGTCAAACCTTGTGTACCGATAGGGTATATAAATTGAGATCTGATTATTTCAATTTCCTAAGGATTTGTGTTTTTTAAGCACACCATGATGTGAGGGCCTTTCATGCTCTAATACTCATGGTTTCAATAATTTTCTTGAAATATAATATCACTGATTTTTAACACATTGAAACCCCTATGGCTATGTTGGGTACTTTGGGATAAGACCCAATAATGTGTATCCACTTTATCTATTTACTACATATTTTTTGAACCCAATATACCACAATATATCTCGAAGTAATCCCCTAAGATAATATTATGTAAACTTTAAACTTAAGGAATCCTATTTTGTCATTTGAATTTGGTGCATCAATTAGTGATTAGCACCAAGAAGTTACCATCCACACACACTCGAAACTAGACTTAGTGGGTCATGGGAATGGTAGGATCCTCCATGGTTAGTTCCTTTAAATATTAGGCCACAACTAAGAGCACATATGATTAAGTGACATCAAAAGGCCCAAATGTTGTTCATGACCCTTATTTTAGTTTTTCATATTTTATGTGTAATTACTTGATTGTTGAAATTAGGATTTTTTTTTTAATTTTCTTCTGCTCTACCATGTGGTGAATAAACCTTGAGTGAAAAAAAATTCTTATGAGCATTTAGTTGTCAATCAAGTTTTTAGGCACTTTAGTCTTATTTTTTATAGTCTAATGTCAAGTCATTTTTTTATCCTTTTTTAATTCAAAGCCTTTATTGTAAGCAATATCACATGTCATTAGATAAATGGATTTTTGTAGATATCTTTTGATCAATCTTATTACAAATCCAAATCCAAACATTCCTAGTCTTAACCTAGTGTTTAATCCAATCAATTTCGATTTAAATGAATATTTGAATCAACATCAAATCAATCATTGAATAAATCTAAATATAAGTTTTAACATTCATTAAACCTCACCCATCAATCAATCATATTAAAAAAATCTACCAATTTAATCCAAACTTGAATAGTTATTCAAGTTTGCCAATAAATCATCTAATAAATTCAAATCCAAGTTTGAATGTGCATTCAACCTCACCCATCAATTAGTTAAATCCAAATTTGAGTATGTATTCAAGATTACTCATCTAACAGTCAAATCCAAATTTTAATTCTTATTCAAGTTTACCCATCAATCAATCATATAAAAACATCAACCAATCAAATCAAAACATGGATAATTATTCAAGTTTCCCAACCAACTTATTCAATCCAAACCATAACTAAACCATTTCCATCTTTAATGATTACTCATGTTCACTCATAGAACAATGTTAGAATTTTAATTCAAGTATGGTACCAAATCAATTTTTAGGTTATAATAATCAAAATTATCTAAATTATACTTCTAATTTTAACACAAATCCAACAAACCCATCCTTCCAAAATAAAGATACTTCCTCAACACAATTTGTTACTAGTGGATCCCAAAACTTTCAATAACATTTTCCTATCAATTTTAATATTTTTTTCAAAATAAATAAAATTTCCCATCCAATAATTAAAATTAAAACATACCTAAATACACTATCCAAAAGTTAGTTGATGTAGAATATATCAGAAAGAACCTACATCTATTTATATTTGAAAATCCTACTTCATAGGTATGTCAAGATGTCTCTCTTGAACCAAATCAATCCATCTCATTTATAAATTTTAATCATAATATTTCATCCATTTTTGATCAAATAACCATTTTTGATAAACATCCAACCTTGACTCAATCATCATCTAATCCACCTATCATCAAATTATCACATGCCTTCAATCCAGTGCCTAAGAATCTATGTTTCCAAAAATTTCTTAATCTCAAATCCAATATTTTTAAGAGATAATTAAAAAGGAAATTTGGTAAGAAATAAATTAATTAGGCCATCCTTATGGCCACATCTAAGCCAAGATTAAATTTATTATCAAAATCAGATGTATAATTTTTTCTAGGATTAAAAGAAAATTCAACATTCACATTGGTTTGAATAATAGTTTTATTAGTATACAAGTTTGAAAATGATAGTGATAATTTTATAGATAAATAATAATCCACATATAACATCAATAAAAAATCCTCTTATTAACATCAAATAAATCTATTCCGTCTCCATAAACACTATTATTCCTTTTCCCATTAACATTACACTATCGACAAATGTCAACTGGAATCCATAGAAATGGACCTCGTTGGACTTATCCCATGGAAACATATCAATTATAACATCTATAAAAATCCATGAAATCATCCCATTTTAAGAAACAATAATTCACCAACCATTCTTGAGGCTCCAAAAAATAATCACAATACACCAATCGATGCAAAAATTAGCTACTTGTTGATTGATGACAATGACATCATAAACAATACAAACATCAAGTCAATTAGGAGAGAAATGACATGGAATGATATCCAAATTATAATATAATAAATAATATTAACTCCCATGTTTAAAAATTATTATGCCAAAAAATTAGAATGGCATTACAATGAGTTGGATCATGATCTTGAGATTGATTTTGAGGCACAACATAGTAAGTTTGAACATTTTAGATTTACCAAGGAATTAAGGATTGTCAATATGGATTTATCTTATTTTGATTTTTTTAGTATTTGGTGGTTATTAAATAGTGTTTGGGTAAGATATATTGGTTTTTTTACAGATAGAGAGCTCATTAGTTCCTGGTGCTTAATACTCTTTAACAATATCACTTGTAGCCCATATATAGAAAGGCATCCAGATTCCAAAATGATCTAAAGAAATCTTAAGAAGGTTTTTAGAGTTAAATTTTACTATTAGGCATATTAATGTGGGTATATTTAATAAATATGTTTTCCCAAGAAAAATAAAATTACCACAAAACTCTACCAAAGAAATTTATATCTAGATTTATTTATTCAACAAAGATTTCCTGATAGGGAATGATACTCATGATGGTTCATTAATAAATTTTGGTGGGAAAAAAACCCTATTCATACTCAAGTAATATTAAAAGTAAATGACAAAAATAAAATTTAAATTCAAGAGGAAATCCAATCAGAATGACATAAATTATCTAGAATTGATATGGGATAAAAACTAGAAAATAAACAATATTATACATATTGTGACTCTCCATTGGGTTCAGATGCCAATAAAGCCAAAAAAATTATAAAATAAAAAATAAAATAAATTATTTTATATAAGAATGTTTACACTTAGGGGTATCCCATTTATAGTTACATTTCACATTGACCTCATTGCATTGCATTTTTCATAGTTTACATTTTGTGTTTCATATCTAATGTCATGTTTTGTGATTTTTTAGTTATCAGTTCATATAACACAAACTTTAAAAATGAATCTTGTCATATGATTTATATTTTTCATATCACTCTATTATCCCATGGAAAAAAATTCAAAATTAATGTTACATTATTTCTTTCTTTCATTATTGCGAACAGAGTACATCTATTTTCCCTACATCTTCTTGTAAGACTTAGACAATTCTAGCCTATAGCTTAGTATAAAATCTTTTCCATGATAAAGTATCCTCTTAAATTTATATATACACATAAAAAATTATCATGCTACTAAAAAAATGGTAACTTTACTCACCTATCTTTGTCTTAGGTGATGATCCCTTGCATCTTATTAGTTGCATGGGGCCAAGACTTGGGGGTAAATTCCTTCAAAAAAAATGAGACCCTTATCTAAATCTTATGCAATATCAAATTAAAAATACACATATCTCACCCTAAGCTTATATTTAGTGTTTACCCCTTGCATCTCACTAGTTGTATAGGATTAGAATTGGGGAAAGATGCCCTTACTCACCTACATATAGTCTTTGGTGATGAGCCCATGTGTCTTCTTAGTCACATGAGACTACATGTAGGGGGTCAAAAAATAATGTATTGCATATTAAATTGAAATATGTCCAAATATATATATATATTTTTAAATCTTGTTTATGTGTTTATGCTGGAAAGGGTAACTTTATCCTATTTATCAATTCTATCAGGGCGAGTTCTCTCTAGACACAACTAATAAAGTTAGTATTTTGTGAGTTTAAAAACAAGTACATTTTCCCATTTTATTATAAGTATTAGGTTACTTTCCTTTTCCATGTAAAATTTTGATTTTTGGTTTTCATATTCACCATTTCATACCTATCCTATTCCCCTTTTCATTCATTTGCTTCAAATTGAAAGTCATATGTTGTGTAGTAAAAATAACTGGGTCATCACCTGCAAAATAAATATTAGCATTATCATAAAGTATCATCCATATCCATCATGTTGCATCCATTTTATACATTTTTGTTCTCAATATAAAATAATTTTCTATAGCATTCTAATTAAAAAATAGAGATACATGGTATCTCTTTAGTGTCTGGTCCTCTACTATCAAGTTTATATAATAAGTCTCTTATAATATCCATCTCTGTAGAGGGCATGTGAGTCAAACATATCAACAAAAAAATATAAACATAAAAAAATTGAAAAAAATAGAGAAATAGAAAATAAACAAAAAAAACAAAAATAAAATAAGAAACATAAAAAAAATAGTTCATCCACAACTGCAAACTAATAAACTGGTGCTTTGGGAAAGTGTCATGGTGTAGACCAAATTTGTTACCCCATTCATCCCATAATTACCTCTTTATTCCAACCATCTGTATCTAATCCATTTTTTAATTAATCCTCATTAATACATGTTATAAATTAACTTCTTTGATTATTTTTAGTAATTTGACCTGTCAAGGTCAAATTACTACCCCTATCATATGAAACTTTCTTAAAACCAATCATTAACCATTTATAACAAGTCAAAATAGTCATTTGTGGCCTTAAAATCACTAACTTTGGTAAAAATGTCAAAAATATATTTTAAATGGATCAGTTTCATTTCAAAATAGCATTGTCAAGTTCAAATACGTAGACAATCCATGCACAAGGGTCAATTTTGAGAGAAAATTGAGCTTTCTAAGAGTCAAAAGTGGTTTAAAGAGCTAAAATTCTGTAAAAAAAAGGTAATAATAACTTTAATAAAATTATAAAAATGTTTCATATCAATTATATGGGTGTATATACTCTCTATTTTATAACAGTCCTCAACATATCTTTTGGAGGTCATTATTAGAGTAGGCAGTCTTTTGGAGTGCCATAGAGGTTTATAAGCCTATTTTAATTATTTAAAATAATATTATGGTGTCTATAAATAATAATAATAATACCTTTAAATAGTGTAAAAACTCCAAATTTTATGCAAACCATGTTCATATAGGCTTTTGCAAGCAAATAGGCATATAGGTCAAAAAGGCTTTTTTTGAATTTTCAAGAAAAATGTAATTTTAGAGTGTGTTGATAGCATGGTAAAGACCCCATAATTATTTTTTTATTAATTTAAAATTATGTTAATATTTATTTTTATTTTGGTGAATTTTTTATTTTTTACAGTTTTAGACACCCTTCCAAGCCTCCTATTCAGATGCTTGTATCTTTCACCACGTGTGGAGTTTGGCCAAAAATTATTAGTATTTTTTGATTACCCATATGTATTTATAATTAATTAATAATTGAGACCAATTTATGGGATTTTATTTATGAACAATCATTACGAGTGTAGGCAACTCAGAATGTAGTGAAAACACCACAAGTAGATTTCTCCATGTGATAACATTTCATATCTTTTTCATGGGAACTAAATATTTTCAAAGATGTTAGGTGGGTCAATTTTATACATATAAATTTAAATATTTTGGTATTTTGAGCTCTATACTTCACGAACCATAATTTTGTAGATTCAGCTTCAAAACCCTCCTAAACCCTCAAAAAACTAGTTTTTCAAAAAATTGATTTTATTTCCATCAAATAATCATGGATCAACCTAAAATATTTTAAAATTTAAAATAAATTTATATATTATTCTATAAATTCCAATTTTATGCATGGAACTATATGAATGAAGGCATAAATCATGTTTTTTGTGAAAAAAAGCATGTAAAATGAAGTATATGACAATTTAATTAAATATAATAAATGAATATCAAATACAAAGACTTTGTTATTCATCCCCATAATTTTAATTTTCTTCTTATCTATTCCATCCTTTTACACTCTACATTTCCCTTTTCCTCTTTCCATCTCTGTACACACTTGTTTTTTCATCTATGTGAGTGTTCATGATTTATATCCTTATCAACCCCCTTACTTCATCCTTATTATTTTTATTATCATCCATTATCTTCATCTATTATTTTCATCTCATTCCCTTTAATTATTTTTATATATTTCTTAGTTTATTCCCTTTCCTATCATCTATTTTCCATTTTCTATCCCCTATTTCTTCACCAAATTACCACTTTTCAGCTTGTCAATCTCTTCTAATAATCTTATTGACACCTAACTTATCTCTTCACCTTATTTTCCACCCATCATTTCCTTCCCCCCATTTTTATTAACCCCTTTCACATCTTCCATCCCATTCTTATCTCCAACAACACCATATGATTTACTTAACTGTTCATCTCCTTATTTTTCATCATTTCTCATATCCATGTTTACTTGATCATGATACCACCTGCTTATTCACTCTCCTATCATTATTTTTGTGTCCTTATTCCAATATCATTTCTTCACATTCCCCTTTCTTCCATGTTTTTAATTTTCATCACCAAACTATTTTCTCCTTGGTTTCTTTTAGACCTCTTTTCAGTTCTTTTATTGCCTTCCATATTTATAATCATCTACTTCCCCTTCATGTTTTCTAACCTTCTCTCATATTCCTTTTCAATTACCTAATATATTATTTTTTATCTCATTCCTCACACCCCAATCTTCTACTATTCTTCTACCATTTGTTTTTCTTCTTATATATTCATTTTTCTTGTCCTCTTTGATGAGATTACTTGTGCTTCATGATCTTTTTTCCCTCTTTATCTATGTTTGAATTCTTACATCATTATCCATATTCATATTTATATGTGACCTCTCTATCTTATCACTTATATTTCATCCATCTCCTTGTTCACCTTCAAATAATCCTTTATTTGATCTCCCTCATATTCTCCCATTCAAACTCTGGCTCCTCACTCATTAGAGTGCAGTCACTAGTTTGTATTGATTCTACATGCATATCCATGTATGTTTCCTCATGTTTTCCACTCTATTGTTTTAATGCATGAAATATTGTTAGGTTCACTACTTAAAGTACATCCATTTCTTCCTTCAATGTCCTTATATGTTTTGCATGGGTACTCTTTATATACCTTGTCCCTCTCCAACTACTCCCTTCACCTCACAACCATTTTTAAACCCTTTCCCCATTATAAAACCATTTATCTAACCTCATCCCAAGGTTTATTGCTTAAATCTACCTTTTTATTGATATCCACATCCTAATGCTTCTTCTCTATGTTCATACAATCTCTAGGTTCATCTTGTCTCCCCTTCCAATGCTGGTGTACCTATTTTCCTTCATTTTCCTAGTATGTCCCATTCTACCCTCAGATGATGTGGATACTATAACTATATACATCACTATAAGAGTTCCAAATAGTCTATTATCCCTCTTTTACCTTAGATTACATGGATATTATGACTGTGTATGTCACTATACATGTTCCCACTCATCTATTATCCCCTCTTACCTTAGATGATGTGGATACTATGGCTATATAAATAGTTATAAAATTTCTCAATCATATATTATCCACCTCTTACCTTAGATGATGTGGACACTATGATTATATACATCACTATACAAATGCCCACTCATCTATTACCCCTAACTTACCTTAGATGATGTGGACATTGTGACTATATACATCACTATATGAGTGCCCACTCATCTATTATCCCTCTCTTACCCTATATGTAATGAAAATCATGATTTTATTTGTCACTATATGAGTTCCCACTCATCTATTATCTCTCTTTCCTTAGATGATGTGGAAATTGTGATTATCTCACCACTAACTAGGTGAACACTCATCTATTCTCCTTCTATCTCTATCAGACTCTCATCCTTTTGTGAATATTATTATTGTCCATGCTTTCACCATTTTATGGATATATTTCCATCTAACTCTCCTCTATATATTTCTTCTTATCATTCCCTACCTTTTTCTTCTCCCCCTTTTTAGGAGAACTACATGTGGATTGAAGTCTATCCCTATTATCACAGGCGTTCACACCATTTTCAATGGTAAGAGCATTTAGACTATGTAGGCAATGCTCAAGGGCATGGGACCCCTAGGGCAAGTTTGGCCACTCTCTCCATCATCTCTATTCATCCAAACTATGATTTCACTTGTTCTCATTTATATCCAAAAATACATGGTTATCTCAAGGCTTCCTCATCCATCATTCATTCTTGTCATAACTATTGGCTTCCAAAAGTCTCAACCTTGGCCTAGGATATTATTAATTTCATTTACTTCTTTTTTTAATGTCAAATACTTTAGTTTTTGTTTTCACCTGTGTTTTTTTATGATTATAATGAACTTGTCTTCATTAAAGTTGTTTACTCTTGATTTTCTTGTCATGTGTCTTATGATTTAATTATTTTATCTTACACTCATCATTTTCATATTTGTATACTTTTCTTTTTTATTTTTGATTACGTTTATCTTCTTTCCACTTGTTTGTTTTTATTTCTACTTATCATGTTTTGAGTCAAGATTATTTTATGTATTACATTATAGTGTAATTATGATTTTTGCACATCATGATACACTCTATTTTGCACAAATTATAATATTTTCAATCCTTATGCATCAAACACAAACATTCATTATGATTATTTCATATCATTGGTGATTATTGTTTTATGTTAAATTAAAACTTAGGTTACTCCAATATTACTCATCTATTCATATTAGAATTCAAAATCAAGGTAAAAATAAACACAAAGAAACTATCTAACCATGCATGCAATATCTATCTAGTCATACTTTATATTTCATCCTCTCTCTATAACCTATCACCTCCCATTCTATTTTTTTTACCTCCAACACATCCTTTTCATATTTTGTAACAATTTTTCTCCACAAATCTAGGCCTCAATTAATTAAAATGCTATAATCTTAACCAAATGCTTGTAACTGTCAATTCTATAAAATCTTACTCTCAAATCAGTAAAATTATTTTTTTGTTTTAAGTCCTACAACTTACTAGGATATATCATTCCCACCTCTACTTATGTGACCCCTATGGAATTCCTATTTATTCTCTAGTTTTTATCAAGGGGAAATTCATTTTACACCAACTTTAATTTTACAATTATGATATTTATTTCTAGTGCTTAAATTTCTTAACGTCCTTCATTATCACCACTTCATAATTTTTCATGTTACATCATTTCAAGTGTTCCTCCACTTTACCATACCAGTGTTTAAGGGGGCATCATCACGGGTCCCTCATTTTTTTTCCAATAATTATCTTATTATTTTATCCAAACTCCTTCACCTATCAGTTATAAATGATAAAATCATAACATCCATTATTTCTTCATCTAATTTTTTGTTTTATTTTTTCCCACCTTTTCATCAAATTTTTCATTCCTTGAAAAGTCATTACTTCGAAAATATCTCGCAATGACTTCTCAAAGAGGGGGAAAATGTAGACATTTTAAATTGGAGACTTTGTGTTTATTTTAACCTTATTTTCACTAAATATCTAATCATCTCTAATCATCCTTAATTTTCTCTAATCATTATTCATCATCACTATTCAATATTCACTAATTTATTATCCCTAAATTAATATAAAGTTAATTAACTAATATTTCTCTAATTAAAAATTACATGGATTTTGGAAATTCATAATTTTCATAAATATAAAAAAATCAAAATTATCCTCACATCTCCAAAGGCTCTACCTATCCCCCACCATTTTAATTTAATAATCCATTTTTATTCTCATTGTCTTCCATGATCTAATTTATTAATTTAATAATCCACCTTTATTCCTATTATCCTCCATAATCAAATTTAATAATCCACATTTATTCTTATTTTCCTACATGATCTAATTTAATAATCCACCTTTATTCCCATTATCTTCCATGATATAATTTTCTCCAATTTAATAATCCACCTCACATTCACTTATTAATTTTATATCATATCTTTCTCCCAAATGAATTTTATATTCATTTATGAGTCTCACATTGTTTTACACTCTAGTTTTTAATTCAAGATTACCATTATGAATTAAAAATTACTTTCTATTCTCATCCCTTGATCTTCATATCAAGATGGACAGTTCACATCCATTTCTAAATTCTATTAATTAGAAGTTATTCCTCTAATTTAGTCAATATTTTTCATCCCAAATTTATTCTTCCATTATATCTCCAAGATTATTTATTATGGGGTTATTATTCTAATATTATAAGAGATTACATACCATGATGTTACCCATTTTATGTTTTTATTGGAAGAGTGAGCAGCCATATTTTTAAAAGCAAATTGAATTCAAATCATAATGGAGGAAGATTCAATTTATTTTAAGGTATAATTTAATTTTGTTTCTTTAATTTTTATCTCTATCATAGGTTAAGTTAGTTTAGAATAATATTTCATTTGATTTCTTATCCTATTTACTTTTCTAGATTTCCTTAGTATACAAGGGAACCTGATGAATGGCTAAGACAAACACTACACAAGTAAAGCTATATAAGTAAATGATTGAGTATATAAGGTAAGCATTGAAAAAGGTAAATTTACCAAATTATGATGAAAAATATCAAAATAAAAGACCAAAACAATTATTCAGCTAAGGCAAAAAATTGTGCAATGACTAATTCAAATGTGATGAAGGCAAATTTTAAGCAGATGATTGAGTCACCAATAAGGGCCTAACTAAGGAAGCATGTTATAAAAATAAATATTAAAATGAATAAGGAAAATATAAATTAAAAACTAATTATATTCTAAGTCATGATTCAACTTAGTCACAAACTAAAATAGAACTTTGAGATGACTTGGAGAGCTAGGAATTGGCTAAAGTGAAGAAAATGCATGTGCAGGTTACTATTAAATACTTAATATTGGTAGAATATTCATTCTTAAAAATATATTATGATAAATAAATATGTCATCATATAATATATTGAATAATAATGTGCTTAAAAAAATATTCCTTTGATGCTAAACTAATATTTTCATTGGTTTAGCTGAATATGTAAACAATCTAGGAGACTCAACTTTTCACAGAAATCTAAAAATTTAAAAGGGATATGATCATAACAAGGACTATTTTAAAATATAAATTGAATGATTTTAATTTTAAATCCAAAGTTACAATTCATTCCATTAATGTTGAGAGAAAAATAAGAGATTTATTAACAAGTATAAACTTGACAATAAAGGGTTAGTCTACAAGACATTCTTAAATCATTAAGCCTTAGCAAGGGTGATCTTAGTCAAACCTAAAGGATTTATGCCTTGATACAACTAAAATAATATAGATAATATTCTATTAAAAGTCTTATTTAATTATTAGATGGTCTTCTTATATGGAAGATTTATAGTAGATAGTTTACTCAACCGCTAAGACCAAAGGGACTTTTTACAAGGCATCTTTTTTACCCCAAATAACATCAACATAAGATTTAAATAGTCTAACTATATTTTTATCACCAATAAAAATCTCATATATATTTATTTGAGTTCCACTCATTTTTATATAATTTTAATTATATTAAACTCCTCATATCTAGATAAAAAGAGATACATAATGCTTAAATGACCAGTCACCCATTACAAAGATATAAGAAAGAAAATCAATATAATAGTTTATTTGAAATTACCTCAAGGGATAAATACTTTTAATACATACATGACTCTTCCCAATATCCTATAACACAAGAATTAATAATATATATAACTCAATTTCACACTAAAGTTTTATTAAATAGAAAATAGATATTTTAATCCATGGTTGGAGTATTATCCAAACTTTTTGTTTTGTAATAATACTATAAATATGGTGGATACTAGAGCATTAATGATATTATATAATTCATGCATTTATTTACATAAGCACAAGTCACATATAAAGGCTTGATTAAATATTGGAGGACCAATCAATCTTTAACAGTGCTCCTCATCTACTCCCAACTATCTACTAGCCATAAGAAGGAAGGCTCACTACCCAACCTTTTTCATCATTAAGTTGTTGATATAGACACCCCCAAGCTTGATACTCATAACTTCAGTCATGTCTATATCACTTGGTAAAGAAAAGTGTGGGTATATAAGTAAGGGTATCTTAACATAAGGGAATGACCATGCAAAACCCATAGTCTTATTCCTGGTTCCTATCCTATGATACTCCCAATCCCAATACAAAGTAAACAAGAATTAAAATGATCATTTAGGAGAATGTAAGAAATTAAAAGATATAAATATTAGGAAATATTTCACATCATAAACAAATCCCACCATTTATTGTAATATCAAGAGGATAACTCACTCTATTGATTGCATATAATAGTCATGGGAGGGTTAAGCAGTATACTATCATATCTAATCATGAGAGGGCTTAAAAAGTTCAATAATGACATTCAAAAGAGGATAAATTATTCTAAAACCATGCCCAACATAAGAGGGTTTAAAATTATTCCACTGTGAAGATGCTACTCATAGACAACCACTACACTATGTCACAATATCATTACTTCACTTCAAGTAATAATTTGAAACATCCTAGTCAAGTGAGGAGGTACACAACCTCTCCAAGGCCCTCAATTAGATATAAAATTTCATGGTGGCTAAAGCACATCCATGTCAAGACATTAATATAGACAAAATAAACCAAGTGGTCTTATTCTCCTCTAATCAAGAGAACACAAAAATAACCACAATCATTTCATTCAAACTAAGGAGGGAAAATCTCTCCAAGGCCCTCAAATAGGTAAACACTACATGGCAGCCAATGCACAACCATGGGTAAACAATAAAATAATCAAAATAAACTAAGTGGTTTTATTCTTTAGAAGTTAATTATAACTAATAAAAAATATACTAATTTAATTATAAATTAACAAAAAAAACATAAGTTGTTAGGAATCCCACCTATCAACCTTAAGACTACCTGGGCATTATCCTTCAATTGTCTATACTTGGATCTCATAACCAACTATTCCTAACTACTATTTCTCCTTCTCTTATGCTAAATCTAACCATTTTCCATTTTGAAAAAAATAATAAACTAAGTGATTTTAAATCCTACATATAGATGTTCAAGAATCAACCAACCACCAATTGATTACTAACCCATGCTTCATTAAGGGAAATTAAAGTACATGGAAGCTTTACAGTCTTTTGTAGTTGCTTTCAAAACATACTTACCTCTTTTCCCACTTATTTTAGTACAAAGGACATCCATGTAGGATATACCAATTGAACACTATAGATTATATATGTTGGCTATAAGATCTTCAGGTTAGGAGACAATAAGTTTCACCAACTAGGCTTAAAGGCTAGCCACCTAATCAAATGCTAAGTCTACTAGGTGGCATATTAGGAAACTAAATACTTAGCATGGGTTTTAAGAAATTTTAAAATTGATTATTGATATATCTATGCTTGGTGTAGTTTCTTTCCTTCATTTTCCCTTTTCCTATTCCTACACACTCTATGCACACATCAAATTCCTCTAACCTAATAGCCAAGGCTATGGAATTTAATCAAACAAGTTAATTTCAGTTAATGAACCATAACAAATCACTCATGGAATATCAACAGACACATAGATAATATCATATAATTCAATGCATAATTAGTTGACATTTCACAAGATTAGAATCAATGATTCAATGTGATTTAAGTCAATATATCTCACAAACATAGCTAAATTTCATAAATAGAAATTGCATAAATAAATGTAAGTATCATTATTTCATAAGTAAATAATCCAGAACATGATTGATAATATGTCTTTCTCATGGATTCAAACACATGATAAACCTTTATAAATACTTGCATAACTTAGTTAGATGTGAACTAACAATATTATTTAATAATCAGAATATATGAGTCATAATTTCATAGTCATCTTTGTCAAAGATAAGCACTATGCAAAATGGGGCCTTACATCTTTGGATTCTTAGACTTTGGGTATTTTTAATTTATAAGTGTGAGTAATAAAAATATTAAAGGGTGTGAAAATATCACATGTAATAGTATATACTAGATACTTGGCATGCTCTAAGTGGTTCATAGTTACACAGTTGAAAAGTTTGATGCAGTGAGGTGTGAGGATTGTATACTATGTATTGAATTAGATTGAAGTACAAAGACTATGAAAATATTTGAAGATACCTATGTATAAAAATGACTTAAATTAATTCCAATTAGACATTATTCAACTAAATAAAATAATCAAATAGTGTTACAATAAAATGTGAAAAGGATATTGAAGTCCATTTTGAGTCACCATGAGTCTCACAGTGGGAATTTTCACCCAAAAAGTGAAAATGAGTCAAAGTATAGTGAATCTAAGGCCAACTTACATAGATAGGTTTAAATAAATCTAGATTTATTTACATACACTCAACTTTAATTAATTTGTGAGATGGTCATTAGGAAATATTTTAAAATTAGAAGGATCATTAGATCAAATAACTAAAAATTTAAAAAATTATTTCATAAATTTATAAATTATTTGAAAATTTATTCATATTCTACATGGGGTGTGATGGTTACAAAAAATGGTGAATTTTTAGATAAACATTTTTAGGTTTTAGAACTAAGATTTACTAGTTAAAGCTTGAAAATATACTAGCATAGTAGTTTAAAATATCATGTTATTATTGAAACTAAACTAAAGTTTTAGTATTGATAAGTGACATAAAAATATTCAACATCAAGAGAGAATCATACTATGTGTGTATTTATTCAATAATTTTTCCATCTTTAACTTGGGATTGACAACATAGAAAAAAATTTAAAGGGCAATATTCACTTTCTTTCCTTTTCTTATGAAATATATTATTTGTCTTAGATAAGGAAGGATTGTAAATTTCTCTATTTATATCCAAACATATATATCCCTAATAGAGATACCTTTTGTTCTATTCTAGTCCTTGATCTATTGCCAACTAGGCATCTATAGTTTTAATGGAATTACTTGAATCACCCTCATGAAGAAAACTTCTCTTGTATTTAATTTAAAAATACAATGTTTTCTTCTTCTTTAAATTTTTAAAAAAATATTAGAGATTTGAGAACAAATAAAGTTAGGTTATAAGATTATAATCATCTAAAAATGACATTTGAGTGGTAAGAGTGTTACTTGAGATCACCCACACCTAGTTTAGCCCTAAACCTATCTTAGGGCCTATTTAGACATTTACCTAGCCTTTATGTGGGCCAAATGCATCCTTAAACATCCCTAAATTAGTTCCAAAACCTCACTTTACCAACCTGGCCCCTATTACATTAGGTTTTACCACTTAGACACTAGTGTCATAATTTTGATAGTGGTGCTAATGATGCTAGTGTCCAATTTGGGTGTTATTGTCCTTTTCCTACCTTTGTCTACCAATAAATATATTTTCAAATCAATAACCATCTAGGTTTGGTCTAGACTCTTTTAAGACCCACACAAGAATTAAAATAATATATATACATGAGTTTTAGCTTTTTATTACCTAGATGGAAATTAGATGCAATAACACAAATTAATTCAAAATAAGTCATGCACAATAAATATTATCAATCCCTATTATACCTTATTTATGCATATATCCATCCAAAACACTCCTAATCTCATATTAGTTATATTTTTATTCTCAAGCAAACTCAAAGTACTCAATTTGGTATTCATAATAGTTTCACTTGCACTTGCACCAATGCTTAACTAAATAAAATTACATCAGGCTTGGTCCCTCTTTAGAGTATTGGTATGTAGGTAATTATCATCATATTAGGGTGTTGAATATGTCCATCCTAACCAAATAACATAATACTTTAATAATTGTGTGAATTAGATGCCCTAACAACATGGATGTTTATAGTTTACATATAAATCAATCAAAATAAGTCATCAATAGGGAATTAAAACTCATGTGCATAGGAAAAGGCTTGGTAGACTTAGACAGAAGGGCACCTAGAAGCTGAAAAATGTTTTACATAGAGTACACTAGCACCATTGGTGCTACTGTCCATTTAGGGAACTAATTTATAGAAATGGTTTTGATACCTAGATCTTATTTATGACACTCAAATCATCTCTTGTCCCCATTTATAGCCTTCAAATCTTTTGTCTTAGTTAATTTCTAGATAAGTAATTATTTATATAATTTATTCTTATTTTTATAAATATAAAACTAGTTCTATTCTATTATAAATTAGTGGATATACTTATTACATATTTCTACCTTCATTTATTATACTCAGCCCCTGTAACAACATAGGGCTAAAAATTCATAAATCCTAAAAAGTTAAATCAGAGATGTATCTAAAAAAATTGCCTAACAAAAATTTCCCTTGTCATTTATCTTTTCCAAGGAAATCTTATTGTCTTTCAAGTGAATGTGTGACTCCTCTAACTACAAAACTATTCTTAATCCACCTGATAATCCAAAAAAAAGTTATAATTGTGATATGAACATAAAATTATTGAATAAAATACTGATGTTACTTTTACTTTTAATCAATCCACCAGAATTCTCAAAACCTTCCCATGTTCCTCTTATTTGAAATATAAGTTTTTGGTCCACTAATTTTTTGATAATAAAATCCCCATATAAAAAAAAACTGAGTGCTTTGAAATATATGTTTTTGGTGAAATTCAATGAGATATTATATTTAAAAATACTTATTAACTATCTACCAATGCTGAAAGAAAATACTAAGTTATGAAATGAAAATAAATATTGAAAGTAAACTATCTACAAAGGCAAAATAATACAAGGAAGTAAACTAACTAAATTAATAAACTACCCTAGTCCTTTAATAAGACTCAATAATTTTGAATCAAATGATGAAATAGAAACCAAGAAGTAATGCATTAATTACTATTTATTCACTAGAAGTGATAAGTTATTGCCTTGTACGTATTTTAATATAAATTAGTTAATCCTAAAAATCTCAAAAATTTGGTATGGGCTGATCCACAATGAGGCAAGCTTCACATGCTTGCTCTTTTTCTCATGTGCTTTGTCCCAAAGCAATCTATATATAATATTATTAATTATTTCACCTTAAATCTCTTTTCAACCCATATTTTTTTGATGTCATGATGTTTATTGAAGTTGTGAAGAGCTTCTTCATGTGCATATTCCATTTGGATGATGTTTAATAATATTTATTGTATATGTTCATCTCCTTCCATGTATTCTTGCATGAATTGGTAGGTTGGGATCCTTGATGTTATTTAAGGATATGTTATTGACCATAAAACAAAAATAAAGGATAAGCTCTGAGGGCTTGTTTATACCTAGTTCTATCTTCCCATAATGCATATTTAAATAATAAATGCCACTCCCTAGGTTTCTTCTTGGAAAATTTACTAATTGCATCAATAAAATTCTTATTTTTTGAATCATAAACACCATTCCCTTTTGATTAATAGTTAGACAAAAACTTATCTATAATCTAATTATCATAATAACATTCAATAAATTCTATTGATTAAAAATTGAGACCATTATGCCAAACCAAGGAAAATAGTGTTCCAAACCTTGTAACTATATTATCCTCCAAGAAATTGGTAACCTCTCTTACTATTGTATTCATTATGGTGATGGATTAGTCTATTTGGTATAATAATATGTATATATTAACAAAAAATTATGACCTTAAAAGGAGTTATGATTTATTACTTTAATGAAATCCAAACCACACTAAGTGAATAGATGTACTTTAATAATTGATTGTAATATCATGGTTTCATGTACCTCCATCTATGCAAATGTTTAGAATTCATGAAGTGTCTATACATGGTTATATGTATATTTTAAAATTTCAAGTTAATATTCATCTAATCATAATATTATATGCATCATCATATTACTATAAGGATAACCATTGCCCAAGTCTCCATGAAAATTACTCATAATTTCCTTGGCTTCTTCTTTAGATACACAACAAAGATAGATTGCATTGTATTTTTCTATATAGAATGCCTTTTTTAACCATGGAATGAGATGCCTTGAGCCTTAATGATTTTATTTGTTATTTATTAAATTATGGGGGATAAGTCTTATATATAAAATAATTGATGATATGATCATAATAATCATCTTAAACAAACTAATTTTTTCTACTTGCATCTTAGTAATTTTGGGATTAGTTTCAATCATGATTTGTGTAAGCCCTTGACATCATACTAATTTCACTGGCATAATATCTCTTTTATTCTTATATTTGTTTTTCATTTATTTCCCCTTATTTTCTCCAAATTCTTCCCCAACATAAGTTTTACAGTAGAGCTTAAAAAAATAATGTAAACTTTGTTGTGTAAGATGTAGTGCCTACAATTATTTACTACATTGACTAATGGGTATGATTGTTTATCCAAAATTAGAAACTTGAGTTCAACATATTTCAAATTAATGCTCATAAATCTAATGGGATGTTCTTAATTATTAATGTTTGGTGTGAGTACTATTGCAATAGTATGGTCAGAATCAAAATAATATATATTTAAAAATTATTAATAAAATATGGGCTAACCAATACTCAAGCTTGGTTAATGGAATCTTTGATTTATTGGAAGTATATCATAGCTTCTTTTGTCCATTCCAATATGACACCATATTTTATCATGGAATTATATTTTAACCTATTTTTGATTAAATAAAACAAATAAATTTTATTTGATTATATATAGGTGTAAAACTAGAGCATATAGAATTCTAAAGATGTAAACTAATTAACAATTTTGATTTTGACAAAAATGATAAATATAGAAATTTCTATTTTTGAAAAGTACTAAGAAGAGATTTAATTAGCTTGAATATAGATTTTTGTTGATCATTCTAGCTATTTGATAGTGAAAATTAGTGAAACAGACATCTCTATAGGTTTAAGAATAGGCATATGATCATAAACAAATTTTGGATAGGTTCACTTTAAGAGAGCAGTGGTGTAGTACATTGGATTTTGTTGATTGCAAAATTATCCTAGCTGATTATGATAGATGATTGATGAGAAATGATAGAGAAAACAAAATTTTTGAAATTATAGATCAAAAATAAGATTAAAAATATCTCTAGATAAAAACACTATAGGAGGATTACAATGTAGTGTATTCAAGTCTGTAAACCATGGAATTCTCCCAGTTGAATATGCTAAAGAATTGGTTGTTATATCTTTTATGCATGTGAATTTTAAGTAATTTGAGACATCATAACTATGATTTTACCACATATAAATCATTATTTTTCTTCTCTTTTATTTGAAACACTAAGGGCACTTTGATATATTGAAAACTTGGATGAAAAGAGGGTAGTGTAATCACATATTTTTTCAATGTGAAAATTTTTGTATGATTGAGAGAAGTGAATTCTGATTGGGGAAAAAGATTGATTCTTGATGTATTTATAAGTGAATATTTTGAAATTTTCATTTTTTTGACCTTATGAATGTGTGGGAAGACCTAATCTATTTATTAAAATTTTAAAAACTATAAGTTATTTAGTGTGAGACATGATCGACATAAATGGATAAGATCAAATTTCACTCATATCCACCTAAAGTAGTTCTCTAGAAGAATCAAGGACATAAGTTATGATCTTGATATATTTTGAATGTGATTTTAAATAGATTGACTATTTGTCATTAGAATTTATATGTAACAATAATGGAAAATAAAGGGTCAAACCCACATATAGATAAATTTATTAGAGGAATGGAAAATAAGAGTCATGTATTTATGCAAAAGTCATGTGGTTTAGAATGTGTCAAGAATTAACATTGTCAAGTACATGTGATCAAATTTATGTGTCTACATTCCATCCCCCCCACGTTATTATAGTAACAAAATTTATAGAGTAAAGGATAAAGAATATAAATTGAGTATGTATAACTCACTTTATCTTTGATAAAATAATTCTACTGTGTAGGGAACTCAAATTTAGAAAAACCTGCAATAGCTCATGAAGTATTCATTTGTGATTTTCAAAATTAAAAAATTGAAAAGAGAGAATGGGGAGTATACCTATGTATATGTGAAACTAATTTTCCATGTAACCTATAACTGATAATGGATAATAATGCCTCATTATTGAAACACTAGGATAATTTAAACCATTGGAAAATTGAGAGTGACCAATACCCAATTTTAAATTAAAAATAAAGCTCTTGATCTATAAATATGCATTAATCCAACCCTCATAAATGGGGTAAATTACCCAATGTAATAATCTAAAAATTTAAAACCATGATAGGTTTTATATAAGTGATGCCAAGGCTTTTTAGTGTCACTAGACTCAAACATACATCACCTATAAAAATTGAATCACACCACTACAAATGGATATATATTATATTCTACATGATCCAAAGAGAATTACAAATATTCATGCCCCCATCATGACCACATTACTCAAATTTTCCTTTGAGATGAATGTTTTTCTTTTGAATTTGAGACTTTAAACTTTTAAACTTTGAATTTTTTCATTTATAATTTTGAAAATGAATGATCATAAATGAATATCATGCCCCCTAAATTATGCCAAAATGATATATTATGATATGCACCTAAATTCTCAATTGTAGTTATATTTGAAATATATAACTTTGATATTGTAACTATTTTGCTTATGCCCATACATATGCATTAAAGTGTGTATGATTCTATACTTGAGTATTTGGAAGGTGATTTCATATGAATGTCATATGCCCCCATAATATGTATCAATGTGCTAATATATATCATATATATTATTTTAAAATATTTTGAAAACATATACTCTATCATATAATCTAGTTTTGTATTACTTTGAATCTTTGAAAACCTATCATCTATATTTTTTAAATATGTACTCTATCCTAAATTTAATTTTTGAATTCATATAGGTTTGGATATCAAATTAAATACCACTATAGTTCCCCATTTTGAGATGAAGGATGTAGCTTATATGTCACTTATCTAAAAATAAGAGTGTAGATACTTAAAATGAATATTTATAGCATCTTAGTATTATACATTTGATAAATGTTAGTAAGTGATCTACCCTTCAATTCTAGACTTCCATATTACTGAAAGGCTCACAATCACCATCTCAACATGACTAAATGATTATATATTAGTCTTATCCATATCATTAGGATGACCCAAGTATCCTATGATACACATAAATATTAAAACCTAATAATCATACTTCACAATTAGTTTCAAATCAATACCTATTTCATACCCCTCTAGACATTACTAGTCATAGAGGGACACTACTTCCAATGGTAGTTTATAGATATTAATCTAGTGTTTATCATTGAAAATTCATCCAAATTAAAAAATAATAAAAATCCATGGGTCAACCTAATTTCAATTAAACTTGATTGTGAGTTATATTCAAAAGGTGTGGTATAAATACAAGTCTAATCCTTCTCATTGCTCATCTAGAAAATACCAATAAAAAACCTACTAAATCAAAATAAATTGACTTAAAAATATATATACTCTACCCTATTAATCACTATTTTCATATCTGGTATAGGATTATTCATATTACAGGTCTTAATCATTCAAAGATCAATCCATGAGAGACATTTATCAAATTATAAGTTAGATAACTGCATGATCTTCATATAGCATATTTCACCCTTATGCACACACTTTCCCACATATAGGAGATAGATACATAGTTTTGATGAAATCATTGAATTATTTAATATGTATGGAATTCTCATTGATATATAACTATTTGGGGTAGCTCAACACCGTGAGCCCACTAACCTACATTTCAACAAACTCATTTTAAGGGTGAAAAAGGGTAAAGATCTAGGATTTGATCAATCAATGTAGAGTGAAAACATGTATCTTAGATCCAAATAAATTAGTAAAAAGGTGATATAAAACCCAAAACAATGATGTTACTCACATCTTGATCAAGTCATTATTCCATATTAGACACTTGTATCATAGCTAGACACTAACATCGATGGTAGTGTCTATGGCCACATACTACATTTTATAGAATTTGATGACTGATATAGAATACTAATATGCATGTTTTACACCTATTTATAATCTATATATATCTATTTATAGTAAACCATATAATTACCATGGTTCCTTATTCATTAAAATATATTTCAATAGTTGTACTTCATTTTTAGCAATCTTAGTTGTATAAATTTAGAACATTATTTATTTGAGTTTTTTAATTAATTGTCCTTATGTATATTATTTTATCACCCTTGTGTTATAACCAATTCTATAATTATTAACCTTAGATACCCCACATATCTAAAATTTAGAGTTAAACATTTGGTGAACTTGATCTTATATGCCTCTTTACCTAAATCATATGTTAACCTAGGGTATTAATCATTCTGAGGTTTTTCCTTGCAATTTTTTTCCAAATTTATTCTATTATCTATATGTAACCTATGTCTAGCCATATATTAGGCAATGTTTCTATTGAACACTCAGAGCTTCCTCTTTTTACACCTAAGATGGAACAAACTAATGAATTATCAAAGACTATGCTGAATGAAATTTCCAATAATGAAATTTACCAAAATACTGAAGAGGTTATCATTGAAGATGATTTTGATCATGAAAATAATGAATCTAATGTAAATAATGAACATGAAAATATAGATATAGATCAAGTAAATTTTATTACTATGTTTTGATAATCTATCCCTAAAAACATTGAAGATATTAATGAGATCCTTAGAACCATATTAGAAACTAAAAAATAGATAAAAAATCATGTGCATCTATTGATCATTCTATTAGAGTTATGGGACATCCCCATATTCCTATAACACTAACCATTAAGTACATCATTTCTTACAACATCTAATGGGGCATAGATTATGTATGTACACCATTGTTACTAAAAACAAATCCTACTATTGCTATATCTTCCATGGTAACCATTATCACTTCAAACCAATTACCATTTTTAATTCCTATATCAACTCAAACCATGGGTACACCTCCTCTGGTGACTATAAAACTTCAAATACTGGTGATTAAAATGTGAAAAATATTTTAAAAAATCTAAAAAAATTTCAAGCTAAGGTTATCAATATTGATCAAAATTATTTAAAATCACCTTATGCTTTTGATTCAAAATAAGTGTTACAATATCATTTTTCACATGAAATATATTTTCACCCTTTTCAAACTAGTCTTGTTGCACCTAAGTTCACATTCTATGATGGCAAGGGTTATCCTAAATAATATCACCAATATTTATATGTGGCATGTTTTTATTATGCCTCTAATTATTAAATTTTGATAAAATTATTTCCAAGGAACCTCAAAGACTATGTTTTATGATGGTTCTATGATTTACCACTCTAATTAGTGAAATCATTCAAACCTATAGACAATTAGTTCATAGTAATTTTTATATCAACATAACTAAAAGTATGTCATATGCTTAAATTATAAAGATCAAACAAGGAACCAATGATCTTATGAATGAATATGTTTTGATATATAAAATAAATTTTATTAAAATGACAAATCAAATGGTAGATAAATAACTACAAGACATTTTCAAGTAAATATTTCTTGACCCATTACACAATTCCATTATTTTTAAAAATTTCAAATATTTTGATGACTTATGCCATATTCTTAAAGATTGTGAAATTAAACTTATTTCCTTGAACAATATCAAGTATTTATAAAACACATTGATTACATCCAATACCAAGTTTCATATCAAACCAAGCTACAATGTTAAACCTATAGAACCTAAAATAGAAATAACCATGTGTCATGGTAATATAATCAACTCATATTATCTAGTTCACCTAAGAGAAAATTTACATGATTACCTGAGTCTCTAGTTTATTTACTTCTAAAGCTTGTGGAGTGTCATCTTATATCTCTCCCTCCTCCCATAAAGGTTGATATGATTCAACCTCTACCCAAAACATATGATCCTAATTCATATTGTGACTATCATAAAGTACCTAAGAATTATATGAAAAAATGTTATACCTTGAATCATAAAATTCAAGACCTTATTAATGACCAAAATATTACCTTTGATGATCCTCCAAAGGATTCAAGTTAAAAACCTGGTGATCACACAAATCAAAAGACATTTAACAATCATTTTCAAGATCATTCTAAGAAAGATCCATAAGTACAAATGGAATACAATGTACATCCTCTTCCATCACATTATGAGAATACATTAGATGGGATTATTAGTAATTATATACACACATTACCTCCTATGGTTTAGAACTATTATATGACATTTAATTATAGTGAAATATTGGATGATGACATAGATATTCATTCATTGTTATTTGAGCATACCTTGACCATAAATATATACATAGTGTCATGATTTAAATTTGTGCTAGTGATAATTTATATATCATGACACTAGTTACACATTTGGGATATACACCCTTTGACCAAAATGTTTAGAGAATTTAGTGGTACATCATAACACATTATTGGTGATATTGATTTACCTTTATAGGTTGATCCAACATGTGGTTACTAATTTATTAGTTATACCATATACATGTGTATTTGATATGTTATTGGGATGATCTTGGATATATAGACTCTATTTATTACATTCCATAATAAATGAATGTACTAAATACATTCATACCAACAAGGTACTCACAATGCTTGTAATTCCATATGAACATCCACTTGAACAAGAGAATTTTATTTCAAGACAATTAATTATAAAATCTAATAAGGTTAATCCTATGCAAGAGGGTAAGAAAAAGACAATTTTATTTCCTATGTGGCCCATACTTGAGATCCATTTTCACTAGAGACATAGTGAATTCCATAAAATATTCATCTATGCCTACACAATATACTTAGTTACCTAGAGAAACTAAAAATTTTACAATTACTACTACTCCAAATAAACTACAAAGCACTAAATAATGGGTTCCACTAACCCATACTCCTATTATTTATTCATGACTATAACGTCCTATTACACAAGTGTAGGATACCACATATTCTACATATCTAGATATGATACCAATACAAGCTCATTGGTAGTACCACTAGTTTTAAATATCATATTTTTATCTTGGATATACCTATGAGCATCCATTAGATGGGATATAGGATAGTTTTTTTATTATCAAATATTCCAAAAATATAAAAACATTCAAACAAATTCAAAAATATAGAATTATTCAACATTCCAAAATTTTAGTATCTCCTTGGCATATATGTTATTTGATTTATGTTAGTATATAGTGTATGATTTAAATACCTATATATAAATATCTTTTACATATCTTTGAGTATCATACAGACATATTCAAATACATGATCTATATATTTTTAGATATTTGACCTTTCCTCTACTCATGTTATATAGTATGTTGGGGGTATATAATTATTTGATCATGATTGATACATGTTACATATCCTTTATGATCATTTCCACGTTATCATGTTTGATCTTACATTGATTAAACATGTCTATATCCATGCTCATATCCTTCAAATGTACTTGATGTGTTATGTTACATAATGTTTTGATAACACTTATATGTAAGGACTAGTATAATATGCTTATGATGTTTGATTATACTTCATTTATTCACATTTTCTCTTCCTTGAGTGTCTTACATTGATTTTTATTTGTCTTGATTATAGAATATTTGAATATGTTCCTTTCTTATTGGCCTTTATGCCATTGTATTTTGATTGAAAATTTCAAAATGTCATTCTATGTTGATTAGAAATTTAAATATGTCATTCCTTTTGATTGTGTGATATTTTAACATCCCCCTTGTATGAGGTCTCCTTGGACCATTACTTTACATTACATTGAGTACTCTTATGTGTGTGCTTGATTATTTTCCAAACTTTTACTGTCACCTGTTAGACATTACCATGATCTACATCATCCATTTTAGGACTTGATGTGATCACATATCGTAAGCTTAATTTATATATATATATACACTTCAACATGTTATCCTTATATGCCACATGACCCATACATAAATTATACATCTACCTTATCCTTTTGAAGAAAGTTACCTACCAATTTATATCTCATTCACCTCAAAATGGGGGGATTATAGTGGGGGAATGTAATAAAATAAATGAAATACATTTTTTTAGAGTTTAAATACTATATTAGGGGCATGTCACAAAGGCATGACCTCCATGCTTATACATTTTCATAATTTCCAAATTATAGTGGGGCCATGTCACAAAGGCATGACCTCCACACTTACATTTTCATAGTTTTATAGATTTCAATGGGGGAATGCCATTAAAACATGACCTATACACTTATAAATTTACTTAATATCTCCAAAATTTTATGGGAACACATAATAATATGATGACCTCCATACTTGCACAATATTCAATTTAGTTTCATGATTTAGATATACACTTGGGTCAAAATCCTATACATTACACTAATTTTACATAGATTTGAAACAAAGTTTTTAATATTTATGAAAAATATAATCAACCTAATATATATTATAGGTGTATATTACATGTTATTAAACTAAAAAATTTCAAACTTTACCAATTATAATACCCACTAGGGCACAATGATTACACCATGATGTAATATTATTGAGCCTTTTTCTCCAATAATTGGTTCATTTTATAAGTTGAAGTGATTAAATTATTAAACCTCACCAAATTAATATATTTAAGTGATTAAATAATCCAATATCACCATATTTATAGGATGATTTGATTAAATAAATCACCCCAATAAAATTACATATATTCACACTTGAGTTGTACAATTAAGATATAATAATCTCAATGGCTGTATAATAACTCATCCTTACTTTTTATTTGTGGAATAACAAATTTAAATATCCATATTCATATATCTAAGTTTTAGGTCTAAACCCTCTCCATATCCAATGCTTCATAAGGAAACATATTTACTTCCTTTCTCTCTTTCTTTTCAAACATTTCAATTATTTAAAATTTTAGATTATATGTACCAATTTACACTATAACATGTTATTGATTACATTTTATACATTAGTATTACACCCAAAATGGGTTCAATCAAAAGTAAGGTGTGTTAGACACACCTAGGCACACATTTCTTTCCTTTAACCTAGTGATTTCATCCTTATGCTTACTAGATTAAAGAGAGGGAAAATGTAGATACTAAAGCTAAATATTTACAGGATCTCAGTATTGTATATTTTATAAAGATAAATTTGAGTTATACATTTTAATTATAGACCTCCCTATTATCCAAAGTCTTGCATTCACCATCTCACTATGTCTAAATGCTTATATCTTAGTCCAATCCATATCATTGTGATGAATGAGGTATACTTTACGACACATAAAGATTAAAACCTAATAAACATCCTTCACTATATTTTTAGATCAATACATATTTTAGATCCCTTTAGACACTACCAACCATAGAGGGATACTACCACCAATGGTAGTGTCCATATCCTTATCTAGGTCCAATAACCAAAAATAATCCAAATTATAAAATGATCAAAACCCATGGGTTAGCCTAATTTTCTTATTCAACCCTAATGTAAGATATTTTCAAAAGGTGTGGTATAAATACAATCCTAAACCTTATCATTCCTCATATAGAAAATACCAAATAAACACTTACTAAATATAAACCAATCAACTACACAAGCTCTATACTCTGCCCCATTCATCCTTATTTTCATATAAAGTATATGAATAATAATATTATAGGTATGAATAATTAAAAGAGTAACCCATGAGTGATATTTATTAAATTAAAAGCTAGATCACTACATGCATATTCATATACCATATTTCACCCTTGTGCACAAACTTTACAATACATAGATAATAACTACATAATTTTGAATCCTTCCTTGAAGTATTGGATATTTAGGCATCACCCACTGATAGAGGGGTCTTTGGGGAAGCTCGACGTGTTATCCCACTAACCTAATATTTAGAAAAAATCACTCTAAAGGTGAAGATTTAGGGTTTAATCAATTAGTGAAGAGTGATAACCTATATCTTAGATCCAAATACATTAATATTAAGATAATAAAAAACTTATAATAATTAATTTTGTCACATCTTGATCCAACCATTATTTGATATTGGACACCTACATCTCATTTATACACTACCATAGATGGCAGTGTTTAGATCCAATGTGAGATATTTTCAAAATATATGGTACAAATACAAGTCTAATCCTTCTCATTCCACAACCACAAAATTACAAGTTTTTTAATTTTACAATTGATCCAAAATATTGATCCTACATGTTTTACACCTATTTCTAGTCTAGATCTACCCATGGACAATAAACCAAATAAGTATCATTATTAATTATTTATTGTAATATTTTTCAATATTTATACTTTACCATTTTTTAAAATATCAATTGTATATATTTAGAATATTATTTATCTAAGTTTTATATTAACTATATTTTTATATTATTAGTTTATCACTTTTATGTTAGAACTAATTTAATAATTATTAACCCTAAATAAACCCATATCTAAAATATAGGGTTACAAAAATAGTTAATTGTAACATGTGATACATATATAATCATTTAATATAATTCAAATATGTGGAGAGTATGTTATCATAGAAATGCAATTGTCATTGAAGCATATATGTAACACATTAAATGTGAGGCATACCAGTATCATGTCTAAATAAACTTAAGAATTAAGAATGTAGTAAGTAACCATATTAAAAGTGTATGATATGTGTCATGGAAACACTAATCAAGATCAAAAATCACAAGATCACAACACATAATAATGCCATGCAGTGTCACATAATAAGGACAATTGTTATATACAAGAGACATGTTCAAATGCCACATGGGAAAATATTACACACATAGGGCCAAGGGCCACAAACAATTTACATGTTCAAATGTTACACATTCTAAGTAATGATATAATATATATGTTAAAATCATATGAACACAAGGGTAAAGGGATGAACACAATCAAAAAACAATGTCTAGCCTATCATTAAAAAAAGTAAACAAAATCGAAAGAACATAGAATAAGTGAAAAATAGTCTATTACATCCATATGTATCAATGTAATATTATATAAAATTAACCTATACATGTATCATAATGTAAAACATGAGTGATATAGTAAGACACTTGTAATATATTTAGTTAAATCACTGTATTTGAGGTCATAGATAGATATAACATGTTATAATGTAGCCTATATAAGAAGATGCCTCTAACATGGACATGGTAATTGGACATAAGGGAATTCAAAATATAATAATACATGTATAAAGTATGTCCTACATAAAACTCATGACTCATGAAATGCATGTTTGTATAAAAATGAAAAAATAAAATGCTATCTTTTAAAATATGTGATAAATAACATATAAAAAGAAGTAAACTAGAATATCATATCATGTACAAGTCTTGATTTTTGATTTTTTGAAAATTTTTTGGTATTTTTTAAAAATATATGTTTTTTATAATTTTTATAATATTTTATTTATTTTTGAATATTTTTTAGTATATGTTTAACAGATTTTGGAATGTAAACCAACCTTGATCCCATCAATGAGAGGATCATAGTGTATGATTGGATCATATAGTTGGAGAGAGACTTTCCATGGATAAAATGTGCCACATGTAGATGCATTTAAATAAAAAAATTAATAAAGTTCTTTAGTGTAACCATATTAAAAAATATTTATATAATTGGTTTCCATATGTGTAACTTGAGAAGGATAAGACCTAGTGGAGTTTGTTGTAGAGTAAGATAAGAATACCTTACTTATGTTTTCTATGGAATACATTTAATTTTTTGAGGTAATAACTTATAACACGATATAAAATATTTGTATTTATTATAACCTTTGGTAACTATTTGATATTAAGGTTGCTTATTTGGAAGGTATATCATTTTCATTTGAACTATTTCTAAACAAATGTTTTATATAGGTTCCATAAATGATTCTACACTATGATACTAAATGGGTGTACTTATTAACTTTATATTGTGATTTTAAGTAGATTCCATATATATATATATATATATATATATATATATATATATATATATATATATATATATATATATATATATACTATGTCATATAATTGGTGTTACAAAAAAATGTGGTCATGGTGCTGGGGTAGGGGGAGTTACCATTGACTAGAAAGGGTACTCAAATTGAATGCCTTGAACTTTGATCACTTGATTTCATTGTATGTAATTGAGTCATAAATATATTATACATGGTATTTCATGGAGTTTCTATATCTAAGGCATCCTAATAATATATGAAATACTTTTGTGATTGGTAAGACTAGAAATGGAGTTGGCATTATCGCTAAATTGACTTGGAGAGGTAGCACTATATGTCTCAAAGTATCTTGTGTATGACCATAAAATATTTTTAATAGTCTTGATGTAGATTTTACATATTGATTTGAGTATCCAAGAATACAAAGGAATTTTTTATATGGATCTTGTTTACCAATCAAAGTTTATATGAGATAGACTCTAACATTTTAGGATATCAATTTTGGTAAACTCCACTCCAACGCACGAGTTACAAGTATGACTTAAAGAACCTTGTGATGGAATAGAATGTAGAGCATGACATTTTTTGACCAAGTTTTATAGTAGTGAAATGAATCATAATAGATAAATAAAACCTAAATGATGGGATGGATGAGTGACACTTAATAAATAATGGGTAGATCTCAGTCAAATAAACTTCAAAAGGAGGGAAGGGTAGAGAAGAAAAGAATTTTTTATGATCTCAAAGGGTCACTTAATAGGTTGGTTTATTAGTTAAAATTTACTCTAAAAAATAATTCTTAATTATTTTAGCTATTTCACACTCATAGGTAAACACAATGATGAAGTCTAGGGAGGAGTGATATAGGAAACTTGGTGGTCTCAACTAAAGGTTGCTTCCTTTAGAGTATCTCTTGCACACCCTTAATTATAAGGTTAAAAATAAAACCAAGAAGGTTTCTAAGGTAGATGTGGCACAAACTTATAAAACTATATAAAAAGAAAGCATTCATATACACTAAGAACATTAAAATTATTTAAATTAATTGCTTAATAAGATTTACTAACTTTCAATAGTGTTTGCTCATCTAAATCTAGCATGTATTAATTAAAATAATTAAAACTTATCAATATATTTTTCACACATCAAATTAATTTATTATTAAAAAAAGAAAATCAAAACCTTAATATCACATGAATAGAAGGAGAAATCACCACTGTAATTGCATGACAACCAAAATTGACTTCTTCTTGTATTGATAAAATCTCCAACCCTTTGGAATGTGAAATTACACTAATATATAGAATTGGGGAGGGGATGCATCATCTTATAAGTGTAAGTAAACTCATAGATACATATTATAGTTAGAACCTCAGTTCTAATTTTAGTCTCAAAATTACATGTTTTGCATATTTATGTTTAATTAAATTTATGTCAAAATTAGTTAGCCTATGTAAGGAAATGATAAGTGTGCATGATTAAAAATAGTTCAATAAAATTTACATGTATGTAATAAGTGTAAGTAATTTTTTCATGTATACATAAAAAATTGGATTTTAACTTATGTTTGATCAGGTGCATTCATGGTTGACAAGGTTATTGAAGGCACTAGAGTGGATGCTTGTGTTGAATTGGGAGTTGTAGTACCATAATTTTTATTCAATTTCAAAGCTTGGTAATAATTATGCTTGATTTCATATTAATATATCATTATATCCATGTTAATGAGTGGATATGTATCTACCCTACTCACTTGATCTAATAACATTACATGTTCAACTTTGATAGTCTTGAAGTTATATCTAAAGATCTCAACTTCAGTGACTTTCTTCCTCAAAAAATTAAGTTTGGCCTATATTTAATCTATCTTATTCCCTTGTATGTCCTACTTTTTATCTAAATATTTCTATAAGAACTTATCAAAATTGGCCATATTGATGAGTCTATGGAATTTTTGACCTAAGAAAGCTTTAATTTGTCCTAAATTAGCCAGGTGAGGGTATCATTTTCTAAATATTTAGGAATTAATACCTCAACCACATCAATCATTTCATTGTAATATTATGTTATAATGACCACCAAGTTGAGGGAATTAGTATCCTCCAATGGTGCCATCAGGTTCAAATGTGCATATGCCTTACTGGTTGTAAAAGCAATAATGAATTTGAGTTTATTCTCATCTATCTTTGAATAATTAAAAATGTTGGTGGTATATACTATGTGGGGCACAAATTATTCCCTAATTTAAATAATATCCTCAATGGTATTATATAATTTAGATGTTACACTTTGGACATCCATCTCAATTTGGGTTGGAACATGAATAGTTTGTTATTGTTCCCATAATTGTTTTAGTTTTTGCTCTAGATATCTTCATGCCATTTATCTTACTTAATGTATTTCTAATATAACATATTTATGTGTTTCAATATAGGATATAAAATTATCTATATATTGGTATCTCCCTAGTTTTATATCTTTTATCTAGGTCAAAGTGAACATTTCTTCCTTTTCCTCTATAATAACCACTCTTCTAGTATCATCTTATAGATTCCTTTTCCTCACCATATTTACACTCACTTTATATTTATAAAAAACTATTATCATAGTTGGTAATTTTTTAATAACTATATTAGCCATTTTTAGACCTCTAACTTCATATTTATTACCCACTTGGAAGGACTAGCTTGACTAGGTCCATGGGTTGAGTGTCTGAAGCTATAGTCTAACCTAATATATCACTTGATGTTTTCTTTAGAATTTCCTATAAGAGGGGATAAATAAGTGAGGGCTATAGGATTTTTAACCAATCCACTCCACCATATTTTGGTAGTGGATGAACCATGTATACTAGCCTTTTCTTCTTCTCAACCTTCCTAGTGGTTACCACAATTATCTCTTGAGAAGGACTAGGAGGTGGAAATGGTAGATTTAATTGTGTAGATGAAATATGTAACTATAGTATGGATAATAATCCCCTTGATTTCTTCATGTATTTATTCTTGGTTTTTGTCGAGAGTAGAACAATAGTGGAATAAATAACCATAGGAAGAGTGGGAGTGGATGTGGGAGGAGTAATTGGAGGAATCCCAATTAAGGAATTAAGAAATGTAAGGGTAGAGGAGGGATCCTCTACATTTGAAACTAGTAGATTTGGTTGAGTAAGGGGTTGAATTAGAACAACCTCCACCTTGGGGACCAAGAGATTATGGGGGGTATGAGGGGTGAATGAAGTAGGAACAAATAAACTGTAAAAAGAGAAAAATGGGAAAAAATAGGGGTAATGTAAATTAGAGGGGGTGTTGGCTCATTTGATGTTATATAATGAAATGGTTCCTTTCCCTTTGAGTCTTGGAGGCTTAAAAAAATTTATCTTTGTAATTATACCTCTTCATCAAAAATATCCTCTCTAACTACCTCTTGTGTGGCTGGCTCTATTGATAATATTTCCATGGTTGGGCTCTATGGAAGGGATTGAGGTTTTAACTTCCTTGTATAATAGATGGTTGTATTTAGAGATATGGAATGAAATTACTATGTGTTTGAGGTAACCATAATAGTAACCTTTATAAATGATGTAATATCACCTTGGGTAGACCCCTCTAAATCTGAAGAATCCAAGAAAATGGGCTCATCTAGATTTTCCCCAAGTGATGTATCTGACACCCCTAATTCTTTATTCACTACCCTTAGTGTCATAAGGGTTGTTTGGGATTATTTACCCTATTGGCTAAGTAGATCTATTAGTTTAAAAGTTAGATGTATGTCATACTTCAGTCAATGGGAGTCTAGTTTATGCCTCCTTTATGGAAAGGGAAGATTCCCATTTAAAAATTGTTAGAAGGTCTTCTTTTAACTAAATTATTTGTGACCTCTCCAATACTTGGTTAACATTATAATCATTAAGGAATAAAAAATCATGATCATAGGGATCATGTTGATAATCAATGCCCAGTCCCTTAATGTGGTTTTGCATTTGTACATGGGGATCCTAGTCCCTACGTGGTAGTAAAGCTAAGGAATAGTACTCTCTATATTTCCCAACCTATAGAAGTTATTTATATTATTGAAGTACATTCTTATAGTCATTAGGTGAGAGCCATGAAAGTAGGATTTTATTCTTCTTATGCATATCCTCATCAATGTACCACCATACCTGATAGGTTCTTTCCTACTTTGCCAACTTGTCTAGGACATAATTGGGGAGTCACAAAGGTGTAACCTTGTGTAAAATGACCATGGTGACTATCTAGTCAATTTATATCCATTTATCTCCCCTAATCAATAGTGTATCATGATACTCTTTGATATCTTAGGCAAGGGGGAATCTTGCATGGCCCTCCATAGCTATGGGTAAATATCCTTGATGATGCACATAATATTATGAGTTTACTCATATATATGAATGAAGGAATAATAATAAAATATCATATTTATTAAATAGTTTGTAAGGGCTCCAAAATGAGCCATTTTAGATTTAGACTATCCCCAAGACTACATTGAATAAGTAATACATCATGTATAAGTCACCTCCTATAATTATCTTGTCTTTATGAAAAATATACTTTTGTAACCTTTCTCCAATCACTTCTCCTAGAGAAAAGATCAATTTTTATTTCCTCAAAAAATCAAGTAATGGAATACACTCCAGGTGGAGGAATTTGATGCTTGGGAAACCAAATAGCCTATTTAATAGGGCCATCCTAATCCAAATTCTTATTATAAATTCTATGATTGGGGTGGGATACTTATCTTTCAAATTAATTATCTCTCTAGGGAGCATCTAATTTCTAAGTGTCTTATCAATGAATTTTTATTTCTTTTATGCCACTACTATATGTATATCATATGTGGCATATAGAATAAGAAGTGAGAGGTACCTTTAAAATGCATCATTATAAATTCATGATATGAATATATTATGCTTGAGATAATTTAGGTACATTCCTCTAAATATATTGCCTATAAAGAATAAATATCATAAGAGGTCAATACAAGGCATGACTTATGGATTTGTAGCTATAAAGTGTAACACTTATCAATTGAGTGGGAGGAGTTCTATGGCCAGTTGGTTCTAAAATAGAGTCAAGTTACCTTCAAATTTGTGTGCATTAACTTGGTGAAGGGCTTCCCATAATGCTAAGTAGTTGGTATAGTCATTGTTGAATATAGAAGGTTCAAAGAGCATGTTTGTATACTCAATAGAATATTTGATGGAGAAATTTGAAGGAGGGAGAGTTCCTCAAAATGCCCTAGATGAGGATCCCATTTTTATTAAATTGAGATGATACTAGTTCAATTTTAAATTTAATTACTTTTATATCTTGAGTATTCTATTAATTTGAAGACATTGGTGGCTAGGTAACTATCGCAAGAGAGTAAGTGATTTCACAAGTTAGATCAAGAAAAATTTTGTTTAAGACCTAAATGTGTAAGAGGAAAATCATAAAGGGTCTTCATCAAATAAATTACCTAAATACCCTAGATAATATTAAGTGTAAGACATCATGAAATGGGTTCCCAAATAATGGTGGTCAAAGAGTAAATGGAAAAGTTCTTCTAGTATAAGGTGAATACAACCTTGGGATCCCATACCCTAAAATCTTAAATACTCTATTATAAACAAATTATATAAAGTAGAATGTCAAGAATAAATTCATGTGGGGTATATAAAATGGGGAGTGATGAAGACATAAAATTCATTGAGAAATTTTTTTGAAGACCAAAACCTATCAAAATAATTTGGGGAATGAAAGTGTCAAACAAAATCACCAAAGAGTAACTTTCAAAAAAAAATGCCGAAGAGTAAGTTCTGAACAAAATCACCAAAGAGTAAGTTCCATACAAATTCATCAAAGAACTTTTTATGCTAATTAGTTCTATAAATGAATATTTTCAAATAAAATGAGCCAAACTTTCATATACAAATTCTAAAAATCTTTATTATGTTAGTCTAAAAAGACATAAAAGTATGTTCATATGTTTGCCGAATAACATGATTAACACAATACATAAGGCCTTTCTTTTATAGGTTTTTCAAGATAGGATTGAGGGCCAATTACAAAATATATTAGGTCCATATTATAATAAAACATGAATGGGCTTATTTTTGGGTATAAAAAATGATGACTTAGAGGGGAAATAGTCCCGAGTATTTGAGAATCCAAAACTTCTAGTTAACAATTTTTAAGTAAAAAATGAACCATCAAACATAAGATAATAAAATTAGGTATATAAAAGAGACCCCCAATAGTTACCCTAGATCTGTGTGTGAGGAATTGATTTCCCTTTATCCTTATTATGAAGACTTTAGAAAATAAATGAGACAATTATAGGTTTCACTCTAGTTTTTGAAAAAAACATTTATAAATTTGGGGAAGATAAGGCATTACTCTACTACCAGATGGGTGTTCATAACATCGATAAATGTATCATGGGTTAATTATATTTATCTATTATATATTATTTCATGATACATGGTATATTGACCTTATTTCATCATTTTAAGTTCTTTCATCACCTTTGGATTTTACCTTTTAGGCCTGATGGATCACTCTTTTGAGGATGATTTGATCCTTATGTTTACTATATTTTCTTTTGAATAACATTGATTAGGAGAGGGAGAGTATAAAAAATAATGAGTTGGTATCTATGAAAACTTAATTTTACTATCCTATCCCTATCAACTAACCCATATCAATGGTTATTTTCTCAAATAAGTATTAATATGATAGAATTTAATCCAAGAAATTGAAAAAGCTTTCTAAAAATCATATGTAGTAATGAGATCAACCTTCACATGCCTGATTAAATTATTTAGTGTTAGATTGTTGATGATCAAATTTCATATTATACACCATAACTCAAAATCTAAAATATATGGGTGAAAAATCCTTAAAATAAACTAATTGATGTACCTATTCTTAGCATGTTTTCCCATAAGTTGATATTTTAGATTTTCATCAAGTTAAAGGAATTATTAATAGGTTCGATACTTGATTTTAGAATAATGGATAAAGTTAATTAGATTGATATAGGACAAAGGGAAATGTCTAATCTAGAAATCATAAAACTACTCTATAAAATAAACTACTAAAAATTGGGAAAGCTAATTTAGGAAGTAAGGAACCTATTATATGAAATCCATAAAATCTATTCTAATAAAATAGTAAGTATAACCTAATCCTACTCTTACCACCACCCTTGTTTCTACTCAAGGACATTTTAAAATGGTATAACCATGAAGTAATGCTTCAAAAATTGTCTGATAATTAGATATGTCATCTCATTACCTTGGAGGTCCCTCAAATAAAAAATATTGATACCCAGTATCTCAAAATTATGATAAAGTCCAATCCATAATGACGTAAATTTTTCATGTTTTCCTTTATTTTCAAGGGATTTTTACCATAGAAGCACCATGTCAAATATTCTAAATGCTTTGAATTTTTATCTTTTGTCAAACCATATTTTCTCTATATCTTGATGTTTATTGAAGTTATATAAGGTCTCAGTCCTTGAATCTTCTATTTCTATTATGTCTAACAATTGAGACTCCACATTATCACTTGGTTTCATATATTCCTATATAAATTACTATGTTGAAAACTTAATCACAATTGTGAAAATGAGTTGTCTCCCATAGACTATTAATTAAGGTGAGTCTTTGAGTGCCTACTTATATGTTTTTTGATCAACCCACAGTGCATACTTAAGTATATTATGCCAACCTCTAGGTTTATCTCTTGTAGACTTGTTAATGTGATCAATCAGGTTATTATTTATTTATTAATCCAACCCATTTAATTTTGGTAATGGTTGGATGATGACCTAATGGTTATTTTATTGTCATGGGCACACTCACTAAATATTGATGATTAGAAAGTTAGACCATTGTCACAAACTAGAGAGATAGGAATACCAACCCTACTTGTGATATTTTCCTCTAGAAAGTTGATCTCATATTAAGCTCTTGAATGTTTTGTAGCTATGGATTCAACCTGTAATGTGTAATAGTCTATAATAGTGAGTACAAACATGTAATCAAATAAATAATTGGGATTAATGTCCCCAATGAATTCCAATCCTTATTGGGTGAATGGTTTTGCTTCAATCACATGTTATAGAGTCATGGCAGTGTGTACTTCACTCTTTTCTAAGACTTGGAATTCATGACACATTAAAATATGATCATGTGCATATTTAAAGACTATTGGCCATTAATAATCAATTATGAGGATCTTATAGGTAGTGGTGTTTCTGGAGGGATGTCTACTACCTATCTTCTGCTATAAAATTTATAAATTTTATTTATCTTATCTCATGATATGTATATTAGGTATATTCCTTCATAAATCATATATAATATCCATTTTATGATCATTTAATGAACTTATTTTAGTCTCAAATCTCTCATTTTTTTTCTTTTTATCTTTGAAGAGCAAGTACTTATGAGCAAATATTGACTAATATCAGTATACCAATCCCCTTTAGATACTTGGTTTTCATAAAGCTCTTCAATACTAATGTGTGGATCAAGCTTAGTCATGATATGAATGATGCTTTGACCTCTAACTATCTTTGATGGCTTGATATACATGTTAAATTCATACAATCTTGTGATCTATTTTACTCTACATTCTCTAAACTCATTATGTAATAAAGTAAACTTAACAATAGGATTTAGTACAATGGAAATTATCTTGTTCCTCATGATGTAATGTCAAAATTTATTCACCAATTTGACAAGGGAAAACATTTGCTTTTTTATAATAGAATACCTGAGTTATACTTCTCTCAAGTTTGTATTCATGAAAATCATAAGATGCTTGATTTCTCTTTCTTCTCGGTGAGAATGATAATAATAGTTTTTTTTTTAGGCCAAAAAATACAAGAAGTTGTCTTTGGTGAAGTTTAGACTTATCATTATAAGGGCCTATGGTATTTCATATTTAATTTCTAAAAAATACTTTTGAGCCTCTACCATCCATTCCAATTTAGCATACTTCTTGAATATTACATTCAAAGGTCTAATAATTATTGTAAATCATAATATTGACTTTCTCACAAACTTTATCTTCCAAAATAAATATTTGAGTTATTTTTTACTATTCAGGAAAGTAATTTTTCACATCCATTAAATTTTATTTGGGTCAATCATGATCCCATATTTGGTGATGATATGACCCAAGAGCTTTCCTTATATGACACCAAATATACTCTTTTTGGGGTTTAACAAAATGCCAAACTTTCTAAACCTTTCAAAGATTGATCATAGGTGTCCTTTGGGATCAATCCTTTCCTTTGAGAATATTTTGAGGTCATCCATGTAAATAATTAACCATTTACCTATCATCCCCTAGAAGGCATGGTCCATATCTCATTAAAACATGGCCCCTACATTAATTAGGTCAAATGACATCCTCTTATATGTGTGAGTACCCTAATTCATGGTGAATTTTGTCTTAATTCTATTTTTTGATTCTACATGTACCTATTTACACCCTAAATTTCATCCAAGAAAGACATCAATCTTATACCAATCACTACCTTGATGATTTCATCTAAGGAAGGTAATGGAAATTGTCTTTCTTGGAGGCTTTATTTAAGTTTCTAAATTATACATATATTCTAATCTCTCAAATTTTCTTCTTGACCAAGACTAAATTAGCCACCCAAGTAGAATGTCTAATAGGGAAAAAAAATTCAGTTATCATTTATCTACTTCCCTCTAAATAAGGGGTTACAGGATAGGATTTATTGGACTTTGCCTCTACCTAAATGGTTTTTCATCTAATTTCAATAAACTCTTCATTTTTTTATCTTTCATCTAGAGTATAATTGATACCAATGTTGAGATAGTGTGGGTTACACTCATCTCTTTTATTTCCCCATTTAAATTCAAATTTGTTTAATTTTGTTGCCTTTAATATTGAGATCATCCAAATCAAATATCCTTTCCAAGAAAAGCATTCCCAAAAGGAGGCAAGTTTACTTTAGCTAAATAACCCCTGTTCCTAATTACTCTTAGCATAAGTAACTAATTTCATTATCATTAATGATTTAGAACTCAATTTTCTTTGATTTAGTTAAAAAATGGACAATCTATTTATCATAATCAAGAACTTAGAAGTTTTCCATGTTGTCTAGAACTAATGGATAAAGTAATAGCTCAATGGAGAATATGTGTAGCTTGAACTCTTATAGGGGTGTCAAGTTGGTAGCTAAGGTAAATAATGAATCAATATCTTTAGTTTGTTCTCTAGGTACAACCATTATGTTAAAGACAACAAAGGTCTCAATCAAATCCCATGATCTATGTTAGTATCTTTTTAGATATGATAGATTGCACTGGTATTTATTTTTGACCTGGTAGACTACCAATTCTGAACCTTCATAAATCAACAGTTGTTAGACATTATTTTTATTGGTGCAAGGGAACTATAGTCTATATGATGCCAAGTATCTATTGCCTTGTGGGTCCACCAAATCAATGCCGACACTTGATCCTTGATTTGATAATTCACTATCAAAGTGGAGTGTCCATAGCTTGGAAGGTCCCTTGACTTTTGATTCTTGAACTTCATGCTTTGTAGTGAAGGTATAAATCTAAAGTTTATGAGATTTATAAATTATTTCTTCATTATTTATATCATATTTTGTAATCAGGCATTACATTCTTAGATCTTGATCAATTCAACTATTGTTTTAAATACCCCTTCATGGTAACCAAATGTGAGAGAAGTTTGTTACCACATACCCATTCAATGTCTTGGACTAGTCTCTATTAAGGAAGAGTCTATATCCTTATAGAATATCTACTACATAGTACATTGATTATCATTTAAACTCATGGTTTAGATCATATTTAGATCTGTACATTATTTATCTCTCCTTCTATAGGGACCACAATCTTATCTAATTGTAAAATCATTATCTTGGATGGATTTGGGGTCAAACCTAGATTTTGGCAAATCAAAGTAGGCATCACCATAGCCAAAGCTATAAAATTGACTAAATAATTATGGATGTTCTTTCAAAATGCTTAAATATTTAATAATAAAGGTGGATATTTAGGTTTACTTTTGTATATGACATTGGTGTGAACAACCTTTACTTCCTGGCAGTCACTTTTCCTTGTGATAGATTTCCATAAGATCTCATTTCATTTTGTAATTTGGGAAAATTCATGAAGAGTGATGTTGGATTCGATCTTATTCATATATTTAATGATGTTATAGCCTTATTTACCTTGATCCTCTTTATTATGGATTTATTCATTCCATTTAGATGGAGGTGGATTGTTATCATCTCTTTGATTCAGTGGAGTAGTAATGTTGTTTGGAGGAGTAGGCTTTATGAAGGGATGCTTATTTCTTAGGTTATTATTTATATTCTAGTATTTATAGAAAGCATGTAATTTATTAGATTTATCTTTTGGTTCATTATCATCTTCTTCTAGGAAGAAAGATTCATGCATTTCAAATATAATTTTTGTGTTTGAATAGCCAAATTCTGGAGGGAACTCTAGTGGATTATTCATCAAGTCTTGTCTTACCATCTCCCTTTGGAAGATATCAGATGTAAAATAGAAATCCACACTTTTAAGTTCACCATGTTGTGTTTTTAGACTCTACACTAATTTGGTAGTGTCATTTATACTATGTTGATCTATTGAAACTTGTTAGGGTGATGCTTTGAATTATTAGTAGGCCTAGTAAAGGGCTTGATGTATGTTTGAAACCTATGATTTTGGTTATTATTATGGGTAATGGTGTTTCCCATCTTCTTCTACATATTTAGGAAGTCATTGCTCAATTTTTGGACCATTATTTGGATGAAATCCAATTCTACTTTGGTATAATTAGTTATTTATATAACTAAATCATTATAAGACATTGAATGTTGATTATGTTAAGGAATATTCATCTGTACCTAGTTATTCATATAACCATAGTTCTAATTGAGCACTTGATACATTAGAGGAGGTAGTGCATATAGTTGATTCTAATTGAAAGTAGGGACATTTAGATTAACATGAGGGATTGGATTTAGAGCTATAAAACTATCATTAATATTCAGAGTACTAGGTATTTGAGAGTTCAATTGTCTATCAATGTTGATAGCCTCTTCATATGCTAAAGCTATAGTGGTGTTCTCAACAAATATTTGTAAAAACACCAAAATTATTAGGTCCAAATAATTTATATACATATTCAAAGCTAATGTATCATTTTATGTATACTCTATGTTAATCCAAATGTACATCTTTTAGAATTTAGCATTGAAATCCTGAATTGGCTCATTAGGCTCCTTTTTCATGGTGGTAAAATGTTGATACACTAATCCAATGCTGGTAACTTGTTTGAATTGGGAAATAAACATACTCTGACATGCACTCCAATAAGAGATTGACTTATCATGAAGGTTGAGGTACCAATTATAGGAAACATACTACAAGGGAAATGGGAAGAGCCTACATGTGACAACTTCCTCAGTAACATTCATTAATATTAATGTAGCCTTAAAAGACTTAATGTGTTCCTATGTAGTTCTTCTCCTAAGGGGGAGAAAGAAGTTAGATATTTTATTGGGTTTTTAGGCAAGTTATTCATGTCTCCTAGGATGGTAATGATATATATAACTAACCAAGGGTGTTATTAGGCCATAAGATGATTAATGGGATTGATATTCCTAACTAGAGATAGTGTTAAATCCCTTGATATATTGGGAACAACTTGTGTAGATCTAGGCCTTAGATGTACTAACAAGGGTGAAACTAACATACTAGTCTTGTCCATATACCTGATAACTATCTTGGGTGTCTCTAGTACAACTTAATGTAGGGGTAACTTCTAACTAGGGGAGGCACACAAGTATTCCTCCTTCTAGTGCCGAAATCTCCTTTCTATTGATATGGGTATTGTATACAAACCAAAGATTAAAAAAGGTATCCTATAATGTTTTAAGATATCAATGGAGGTAAAAACCACTCTAGAGCATGATTTACTTATATGGATTAAGCAACCTTATGGTGGAATATAAATCAAATTATATTGGTTTTTAACTAGGTTTGCTTGTAGTGAAATTAATCTTAATAGATAAATCAAACATGAACGCGTGAGATTGATGATAGAAACTTAATCTAGAGTGTGTATATATTAGTAAAATAAAATTTAGTAAGAATGAATAATATATTAGGTAATAAGTTTCTATGATCTCAAAGGGTCACTTCCTAGGTTGGTTTCTTAGTGGACAAGTACTCTCAAAACTAATGCTTACTTCTTACAATTTTTGCACACTCAAAAGTAAACACAATGATGAAGTCTGAGGAGGAGTGATAGGAAAATTACTGACCTCAACTAAAGGTTTCTTCCTTTAGAGTAGCTCTTACACACCCTTAATTAAAATTTTACAACTCAAATCAAGAAGGTGTCTAAGGTAGCTGTGGCACACAAAAAACTATACCAAAAGAAAACATTCATATGCACTAATAACATTAACACAGTTTAAACTACTTGATTAATAAGATTTACTAAGTTTTAATAATATCTGCACATCTAAAACTAGAATATAATAATTAAAAGAATTAGAATTTATCCATAAGTTTTTCACACTTCAAGTTACTGTATTATAACCAAAAAAAAACAAAACCTTGATATCACAAAAATGGAAGGAGAAAACACCAACACAATTGAATGACATCCAAAATTGACTTCTTGTATTGATAAAATCTTCTAACCATTCTAAATGTGAAATTACTATTGATATATAAACTTGGGGAAGGGGATGCCTCATACTCCAAGTGTATGTAAAATCATAGTTACATGTTGTAGTTACAACCTTAATTATAATTTTAGTCTCAAAATTTCATGTTTTGAATACTTATATCTAATTACATATATGTCAAAATTAGTTGTCTTGTGTATGGAAATGCAATGTGTTCATGCTTGAAAATAGTTTAAGAAACTTTACTTATACATTCCAAGTGTAATAAAAATATGCACGTATACATACAAAATTAGACTTTGACTCAAGGTTGATCAGGTGCTTGCATGGTTGATGAGGTTGTTAGAGGCACTAAATTAGATGTTTGCATTGAATTGGGAGTTATAATTCCAACATTTTTATTCACTTCCAAATCTTGATAGTTATTATGCCTAATGTCATATTGATATATGATTATATCCATGTTAAGGAATGAATGCCTATGTACTATGTTCACTTTCTCCAAGAGCCTTATATGTTTAAAATTGGTAGTCTTGAAGTTATATCTAAATTTCTCAACTTTAGTGAATTTTTTCCTAGAAAATTTTAGTTCGAACTCTATTTCCTCTATGGTCTTCCCTTGGATGTTCTATTTGAAATTATTTGAAGATTAATGTAAGATCAAATCAAAATTAGCCCTATTGATGAGTTTTTTTTAGAATCCTTGGTTTGATAAAGTTTTAGTTCATCTAATTTTTTTGAGGTGAGGGTCTCATGTTCTAAATATTTAGGCATTACTACCTCAATAACATCAGTCTACTCCCTAGTCTCTTGTGTTCTAATGACCATCAAGTTGAGGTAATTGGTATCCTCAAATGGTGCCATCAAACTTAAATGCATATATGCCTTGTCCATTTGTAATAAAAATAAGGAATTTGAGTTTATTTTCATCTATCTTTGAATAATTAAATAATTTGGGGTCTCTACTATGTGGGGAACCAATTCTACCCTCATTACACTAATATCCTCAATGGTATTGTATAAATTGGATGATTCACTTTGGTCATACATCTCAATTTGGGATGGAACATAAACAATTTGTTGTTGTTCCCTTAATTTTTCAATTTTTTTCTCTCTCACTCTCTCCATGCCATTTATTTTCCTTAATTTATTTCTACTATAAAATCTTTGCATGTTTTAATATAGGATTTAAAATCCTCTACATATGGGGATTGTCCTAGTTTTTTATATTCCCTCTTGATCAAAGTGAACATTCTTTCCCTTTCATCTATAATAAATAATATTCTAGTATAATCTTATATCTTCCTTTTACTCACCCTTTATACAATACTTGTAGATTTATAAAAATCTATTCTCATAGTGGGTAATTTAGTGATCATAAGATATGCATGTCTATTGGCCAATTTGGGAGGACTAACTTGGATAGGTCTATGGGTTGAGTGTCTGAAGTTGTAGTCTCACCTAATATAACACCTTATGTTTTCTTTAGAATTTCCTATAGGATGGGATTAGGAATTGAAGGATAAATTATTCTGGACCAATTGACTCCACCATATTGTGGTAGTGGATATACTATGCATATTAGCATTTTCTTCTTCTTAGCCTTCCTATTGTTTCATGGTTGTCTCTTGAGGACTTGGAGGGGGAATTGGTAGACTTAATTATGTAGATGAAACATGTAATTTTTGGGTGGATATTATCCCATTGTTTTTTTTGTGGATTTATTATTGAGTTTTATAGGGAGTGGAATAGTAGTGGAAGGATTAGCCATAGGAAGAGTAGGAATGGATGTGGGAGGAACAATTGGAGGATTCCCAACTAAGGAAGTACAAAATAAAAGGGTAGAAGAAGGATCTTCTACCTTTGGCACTAATAGATTTGGTTGAGTAAGGGGATGAATCAGGTCAACATCCACCTTTGGGACCAAGATAGAAGGGGGGCTAGGAGGGGTGAATGAAGTAGGACTAAATGAACTAACTATAGAAAATGAGAAATGGGAAACAATAGGGGTAATGTAAATTAGAGGGGGTTTTGACTAACATAATATTTTTTTATGTAATGGTGATTTACCTTTTTAGTCTTGGAGGCTCAAAAATTTCTCTTTACAATTCTACCTCTTCATAAAAAAATCTCCTCTTCAAATACCTCTTGTGTGGATGGCTCCATTGATAGTGTTTTCATGGATGGGTTATATGGAATGGATCGAGGACTTGGATTACTTGTATAATATATGGTTGTATTCAAATATATGGAAGGATTTTATTATGTGGTTGAAAAAACTAAAATAATAAACTCTAAAAATTATGGAATATCACCTTGGGAAGGGCCCTATAAATATAAGGAATCTAGGTAAATGGGCTCACCTTTCTTTCCCCAAATGATGTATCTAACACCCCTATTATTTATTAAATACCTTAATTACCATATGGGTTGTTTTGGAGGATTTTACCTATTATACTATTGGGTGATAAATTATCCTAGTCCAAAAGTTGAATGTATCTCATCTTTTAGTTGGTGGGAGTCTGGTTCATGACTCCTTTATGGAAAGGGAAGGTCCTCATTTAATAATCTTTATAATTTATTCATTAAAATGAATTTAATATGCCCTCTCTAATACTTGGTCATCATGGATATCCCTTCATACCTATGGGTAAATGTCCTCGATGATGTTCACAATGTTGTGAGTGTACACATATATATGCATGGAGTATAATCACATATATTATTATTTATATATTGTAGAGGGGGACTCAAGATTCAACCATTATGGATGTAGACTATCCCTAGGACTACATCGAATAAGTAAGACATCATGTAGAAGTGACCTCTTGGAGACCTCTTGTATTTATGTAAAATCTACTCTCGTAACCTTGATCTCATCACTTCTCTTATATCAAAGGTTAATTATGATGTCCTAAAAAAATAAAGAAATATAACCCACTTTAAGTGGAGGAATTAGATACTTGAGGTAGCCAAATAACCTATTTAATAGGGCCATTCTAATCTATATTCCATTTTTGAATTTTGTGATTAGTTTGGGCTGCTTAACTTTTACATTAATTCTCTCTAGGGAGAATTCAATTTCTAAGTGTCTAGTTAATGTATTTTTATTTCTTCCATGTCAATACACTATGTAAATAATATGTGGTGTCTGGAAAAAAATGGAGAGGTAACATTGAAATGCATCACCAAAGATGCATGCTATGACCGTATTATGCTTGAGATGATGCAGGTACACTCATCTATATATCTTCCCTATGAAGAATAAATGTCATACAAGGTTGATATATAGTAGTACTTCAAGATTTTTAGCTAAAAAGTACAACCCTTATCACTTGAGTGAGAGGAGGTTTGTGGCCAATTAGTGATAGGATAGAGTCAAGTTTTCTTTATATGTATGCACATCAACCTAGTGAATAGCCTCCCATAATGTTGAGTAGTTTGTATAGTTGTTGTTGAATATGGTAGGTTTAAAAAGTGTGTCTATATACTCAATATAATATTTGATGGAGAACCTTAAAGGAAGGAGAGTTCCTCAAAATTCCCTAGATGAGGATGACATTATTCTTTATTTGAGTTGGTACTAGATTAGTTTTCAATTTAACTACTCATCTCTCTTAAGTATGTTGTTAAGTCAAATACATTGGTGGCTAGGGTTATATCATAGGAGAGTGAGTTCAAAAATTAGCTGAAGATTGAATGGGCACATCATCACTTCAAATTATTTGATATAGCTTCATCATTGATTTCCAATTCATATGCCATTAATGTCTAATGTCTTGTAACCCTTATCACTTGAGTGAGAGGAGGTTTGTGGCCAATTGGTGATAGGATAGAGTCAAGTTTTCTTTATATGTATGCATGTCAACCTAGTGAATGGCCTCCCATAATGTTGAGTAGTTTTTATAGTTGTTGTTGAATATGGTAGGTTCAAAAAGTGTGTCTATATACTCAATAGAATATTTGATGGAGAACCTTAAAGGAAGGAGAGTTCCTCGTAATTCCCTAGATGATGATGACATTATTATTTAGTTGAGTTGGTAATAGTTTAGTTTTCAATTTAATTACTCATCTCTCGTAAGTATGTTGTTAATTCAAAGACATTGGTGGCTAGGGTTATATCAAACGAGAGTGAGTTCAAAAATTAGCTCAAGATTGAATGGGCACATCACCACTTCAAATTATTTGATATAGCTTCATAACTAATTTTCAATTCATATGCCATTAATGTTTAATGTCTTGTAACCCTTATCACTTGAGTGAGAGGAGGTTTGTCTCCAATTTGTGATATGATAGAGTCAATTTTTATTTATATGTATGAATGTCAACCTAGTGAATGGCCTCCCATAATGTTGAATAGTTTGTATAGTTGTTGTTGAATATGGTAGGTTTAAAAAGTGTGTCTATATACTCAATAGAATATTTGATGGAGAACCTTAAAGGAAGGAGAGTTCCTCAAAATTCCTTAGATGAGGATGACATTATTCTTTAGTTGATTTGGTACTAGTTTAGTTTTTAATTTAATTACTCATCTCTCTTAAGTATGTTGTTAAGTCAAAGACATTGGTGGCTAGGGCTATATCATAGGAGAGTGAGTTCAAAAATTATCTCAAGATTGAATGGGCACATCATCACTTCAAATTATTTGATATATCTTCATCATTGATTTCCAATTCATATGCCATTAATGTCTAATGTCTTGTAACCCTTATCACTTGAGTGAGAGGAGGTTTGTGGCCAATTGGTGATAGGATAGAGTCAAGTTTTCTTTATATGTATGCACGTCAACCTAGCGAATGGCCTCCCATAATGTTGAGTAGTTTGTATAGTTGTTGTTGAATATGGTAGGTTTAAAAAGTGTGTCTATATACTCAATAGAATATTTGATGGAGAACCTTAAAGGAAGGAGAGTTCCTCATAATTCCCTAGATGAGGATGACATTATTTTTCAATTGAGTTGGTACTAGTTTAGTTTTCAATTTAATTACTCATCTCTCTTAAGTATGTTGTTAATTCAAAGACATTGGTGGCTAGGGTTATATCATGGGAGAGTGAGTTCAAAAATTAGCTCAAGATTGAATGGGCACATCATCACTTCAAATTATTTGATATATCTTCATAATTGATTTCCAATTCATATGCCATTAATGTCTAATGTCTTGTAACCCTTATCACTTGAGTGAGAGGAGGTTTGTGGCCAATTGGTGATAGGATAGAGTCAAGTTTTATTTATATGTATGCATGTCAACCTAGTGAATGGCCTCCCAAATGTTGAGTAGTTTTTATAGTTGTTGTTGAATATGGTAGGTTCAAAAAGTGTGTCTATATACTCAATAGAATATTTGATGGAGAACCTTAAAGGAAGGAGAGTTCCTCAAAATTCCCTAGATGAGGATGACATTATTCTTTAGTTGAGTTGGTACTAGTTTATTTTTCAATTTAATTACTCATCTCTCTTAAGTATGTTGTTAAGTCAAAGACATTGGTGGCTAGGGTTATATCATAGGAGAGTGAGTTCAAAAATTAGCTCAAGATTTAATGGGCACATCATCACTTCAAATTATTTGATATAGCTTCATCATTGATTTCTAATTCATATTCCATTAATGTCTAATGTCTATAAATTTGATTTGCTTTTTCAATTTAAACATTGCCACTTCATTTGGCTAGTATGCCATGTAGGCATCATTTACATTTAGTAGGAGTGCCACATTATTTCCCTTTTCCAATTGACATTTCATCACTTATTTGATTTTAGTTTACTAATCATTAAGTATTTTAGTAGTCAAAAGTCTAGATTTAGGATATAATAATGTTTGTGAGGTGGGTATCTTGAGCAAAAGTTTTGAACACTTTTTTGAAGACCAAAATATGTCAGAGGAACTTGTTGAGCAAAATTGCCAAACATTTTTTGTTGAAGACCTAAAGGTGTCATAGGAAAATCCCAAAGGATTTTTTCCAAATAAATCCCTTGAATAACTCAAATAAATTGAAGTGTAAGACCTTAGAAACTTGGTTCCTAAAGAAAAGTGGCTTAAAAGTAAATGGTAAAGTCTTTTTAGTATAAGGTGAATACAACTTTGGGGTCCCATACACTAAAATCTTGAATACTCTATTTTTAAAAAATTCTCTAAAGTAAAATGCCAAAGAATAAATTCTTAAAAGGTATGTAAAATATAGAGTTCCAAAGAACTGAAATGCATTAGAAGGATTCATTGAGTAAAATCACTAATGACCAAAACTTGTCAAAAGAATTTGGTGAATGAAAGTGCCAAACAAAATCACCAAAAAGTAAGTTTCAAAAATATCATCAAAGAGTAAGTTCTGAAAAAATCACCAAAGAGTAAATTCTAAAAAAAATCACCGAAAACCATTTTTACTAAGTAGTTTTGCTGAGAAAATTTTCCAAAGAAAATGAGTCGAAACCTGTATACACACAACTTCCAAAAAATCATTAGTAGGTTAGTCCAAAAATATAAAAAATTATATTCATAGTTTTTTCGAATAAAAATATTAACACAATACATAAGGCCTTTCTTTTAAAATATTTTTAATATATGGATGAAGGCCAATTTCAAAAGGTAGTGGGTCATTATTCTAATAAAAAATGAATGGGGGTATGTTGGGGTAAAAAAAATGGTGACGTATAGAGAAATAATCTTGAGCATTTAAGAATCCAAAAATTTTGGTTAACAACTCTTAAATCAACATAAACCATCACACATAGGATGATCGAATCAGGTATATAAAAGAGACTCCTAATAACCACATACAACATACTTGCCTTTGGAGTTACCTTAGATCTATGTGAGAGGAAATGATTTCCTTTTATCCTTATTATGATGACTTTGATAAATAAATAGGACAACTATATGTTTACCTCTATTTTTTGAATAAAAAATTTGAAATTTGGGGAAGCTTTGGCATTGCTCTACTACTAGATGGGCATCCATGGCCCCGATAGAGGTACCATGGGTTTATTATCTTTCCTTATATTTTATTCTTTCATGATGCATAGTACATTGACTTTATTTCATCATTTAAAGCTCTTTGATCACTTTTGAATTTTCCCTTTTAGGCCTATTAGATCACTCTTTTGAGGATGCATTGATCTTTATGTTTACTATAGTTTATTTTTAAGAACATTACATAGGAGAAGGAGATTATAAACCATAATGAGCTAGTATTTATGAATGCATAAGTTTACCAAACTATCCCTATTAGTTGTACTCATATCAATGGTTTTTTATTCAAATAAGTACTAATATGATAAGTGCATTTGATCTAAAAAAGTGAAAAAGATTTCTTAAACTCATATGTAGTAATGAGAGTAGCCTTCCCATGCCTAATTAATGTATTTAGTGTTAGATTCTTGATGATAAATTTACATATTATACACCAACACTTTGAGACTCTGAAATGTATGGGTGCGAAACCCTACAAATAAACAAATTGATGTACCTATTATTCACACGTTTGCCCACATGTTGATCCTTTAGCTTTTTAACATGTTAAAGGAATTCTTAATAATTTGGATACTTAATTTTAACACACTAGATAAAGTCAATTATATTTAAATAAGATAAATGAAATTGTCTAATCTATAAATTAGGAAACTACACTTTAAAATAAACTACTAAAGACTTGGAAAGCTAATCTAGGAAGTAGGGAACCTACTATATGAAATCCATAAAATCAATTCTAATAAAATAGTAAATATAACATAATCCTACTCTTACCATCACCTTCATTTATACTTGGGGACATTTCTAGATGGTAAAATCATGAAGTAATGCTTCCAAAATTGTTGGTTAACTAGATATGTCATCTCATTTCCTTGGAGTTCTCAAGACCTCTAAAATTTGATAAGGTCCAATACACAATGGGGTAAATTTGTCATGTCATCCTTTATTTTTGTGGGTTTTGTACCATATAATAAATAGGCTAGGTATTCTAAATGATTTTAATTTTTATCTTTTTTCAAACTATATTTTCACTATATCTTGATGTTTACTGGGGTCTTATAAGGCCTCAATCCTTAAGTCTTCCATTTATATTATGTCAAACAATCCAGACACCACCTTCTCACTTAGTTCCATGCATTCTTGTATAAAATAATATGTTGGAAACTTAATCATAATTTTAAAAATAGGTTGTTTCCTATAGACTAGTAAGGCAAATCTTTGAGTGCCTACATATATCTTGTTTGATTATCCCACAACGTATACTTAAGTATATTGTGCCACTCTCTAGGTTTTTATACTAAAAACTTATTAATTGCATCAATTAGGATCTTATTTGTAAATTAAACCATCTAATTTTATTGTGGATAATGGTTGGATGATGACCTAATGGTGATTTTATTATTGTGGGCCGATTCAGTAAATTCAACAAATTAAAATGTTGGACCATTGTCACATCTAGCAACATAGGAAAACCAAATCTAGTTATAATAGTTTCCTTTATAAATCTAATCAGATATTGTTCTCTTGAATGCTTTATAGTTTTAGCTTCATCAAATTGTGTACAATAGTCTATAATAGTGAGTACAAACTTTTGGCTAGCTAAATAATTGGGATTAATCACCCCAATGAAGTCCAAGCTCTATTGGGTGAATGACCTTGCTTCAATCATAGGTTGTATAGGCATTGATAAATATACTTCCATGTTTAATAGGACATAGAATTTATGGCATGTTTGGATGTGATCATGTGCATCTTTGAAGAGTTTTGTCTAGAAATAACCCATTTTGAGGATCTTATGAGTAGTAGTGTTTCTAGAGGGATGACCACTACCTATCTTCTAGTGTAAATTTAACAAAATTTCTTGAGCTTCTTCTCGTAATACACATCTTAGGAAGATGACTTCATAATTACTTATATAGAATATCCATTTTATGATCATGTAATGAGTCAATTTGAGTCTCAAAGATCTCATTTGTTCTCTTTGAATCTCTAGGGAGCAAGTACCTATGAGAAAATATTAAATAATGTAACTATACCAATCCCTTTTAGATACATGGTTTTCAACAACCTCTTCAACAATAATGCATAGGTTAGGTTTAGTCACGAGTTTAATGATTCATTGACCTATAATTATCTTGGTAGGATTTATTTCCATGTCAAATTCCAAAAAAAAATCTATCCATTTTCCTCTATGTTCTCCTAACTGATTTTGTGATTAATTACTCTTAAAAATAGGATCTAGTATAATGGAAATTGTCTTATTCCTTAGGATGTAAAGTCAGAATTTATTCATTTCTTTAACAAGTGAAAATATTTGTTTATCTATAATGGAATACCTGAGTTCTACTTATTTCAAGCTTTTATTCATGAACACAATAGGTTACTTACTTTCCTCTTTCTTATGGGTGAGTATGAAAACAATAGTGTGTTATGAGGCAATTGAATACAAGAATAAGTATTTGGTGAAGTCAAGACTTATCATAATAAGGGTTTGGGGTATTGCATATTTAATGTATTGAAAATACTTTCAAGACTTTGTCATCTATTCCACTTTAGCATCCTACTTGAGCATTACATTTAGAGGTCCAACAATTTCTATAAATCCTTATACAAACTATTACACAAAGTTTATCTTCCTAAAAAAATATTTGAGTTCCTTCTTACTATTTGGGAAAGTAATTTTTGATATCCCTTGAATTATATGTAGGTTAATCATGATCCCATCTTTAGTGATGATATAACCTAAGATATTTCCTTCTATGACACCAAATATACTCTTTTTGGAGTTAAATGAAATAAAAAACTTTTTTCACCTTTAAAATATTGATCATAGATGCCATACATATTATTTGTTTCTTTTGAGAAGACTATGAGGTCATCCATGTAAATAATTACACATTTACCTACCAGCCTTGGAAGGCATGGTCCATAACTCACTAAAACACGTCACATGCTTTAATTAGGTTGAATTGAATCCTCTTATATGAATAAGTACCCAATTTTATGGTGAATGTTGTCTTCATTCTATCTTATTATTTTACCAACACCTAGTTATACCTAAAAAATCATCCAAGAAAGACATCATTCATGAAGCATTCACTATCTAGATTAATTCATCTAGGGAAGGTAATAGATAATTATGCTTATCAGAGGAATTATTCAAGTTTATGAAATCTACATAGAGTCTAATCTCTCCACTTTTCTTCCTAAATAGGACTAAATTAGCCACCTACGTATAATGTCTAATAGGGAAAACTATTTTCTCACTTAGCAACTTCTCCACTTACCTATGAATAAGGGGTTACAGGATAGGATTTAATGGCCTTTACCTCTACTTGAATGGTTTGTGATTAATTTATATGAAATTATATGGGTGATGAACCTTGGGTTGAAAACCTATAGGTCTTCATATGTCCATGCAATCACATCTTTGTATTGAGTGAGTAAACTCTTCATTCTTTGTCTTTCCTATGGAGTACAACTAAGGAAAATGTTGACATAGCATGGGTTACAATCATCTCATAAATTTTCCATTTTGAATTTATATCATTTAATTTTGGATATATTTACTACTAAGCTTGAGGATCCAAATAAAATGTCCTTTCTAAGGAAGACATTTCTAGAGGGAGGTAATTTTCCTTTAGTTAAATAGCTCTTCCTCCTAATTTTTCTTAGCATAAGTAAACAATTTCCTTATGATTCATGATTTGGGACTCAAATTTATTTGGTTTAGTAAATAAATAGATAATATATTATTCATCATCAAAAATTTCAAAATTTTCCATGTTGTTTAGAACTGATGGACAAGGCACTAGCTCAATGGAGAATCTTTGTACCTTGGAATCCTATAGGGGTGCCAAGTTGGTAGTTGATGAATCAACATATTGATTTTATTATTTGGGTACATATATTATGTTAAATACCTCAAAGGACTCAATTAAATACCATGATTTATGTTTTTATCTTTTTAGATATGATATCTTACATTGGTATTTGTTTCTAACCTAGTAAACTACCAATTTTGAAACTCTATAAATCAACAGCTATTTGATGTTATTTTTATGAGAAAAGTACATACTAATATTAGTGATTCATATTATACTCTATTATTAGTGCATGGGAACTATATTTTATATGATTTTATGTATGTATTACCCTGTGGGTCCCCTAATTCAATGCTAACACCTGATCCTTGCTTGGATCTTGCACTATCAAAGTGGAGGATCCATAGTTGGGAAGTTCCTTGGACTTTTGGTTCTTACACCATAATTTTTAGTAAAGGTATAAATCTAAAGGTTAGGATATTTATAACTTAATTTTTCATTATTTTTATTTTATTTTGTAATTGGGTGCTTCATTATTGGCTCTTGATCAATTCAAATATGGTTTGAAATACACCTCCACGGCAACCAAATGTGAGATAAGTCTATTGCCACATACCTATTATCACTCAATCTTACACCCTAGAGAGGTTGTTTTATTGAGAATTATTGTCATTAATTTCAAGTTCAATGTTGATGTAATTTATTTCAAAGTTAAGGTTGATTTAATTAATGTCAAGGTTAACTTTGATGTCATTGATGTCAAGGTATATCTGGTAAAGATGTATGGTGAAGTGGTATATGACAATCAAGCCATGTGACAAGATAGAATTTGAAGGAAACCTATTGTATATATATTAAGATATAATTTTAAGGAAACCTAATGATTCTTTTGAGGTTTATTTCAAGTTTTAGTATAAAGTAAGCATGTTTGAGTACCAGTCCTTGAGTACAAAGTTCTTAAGAAGCCTAATCATAACAAGCATAGTCATATCATGATAATGTTGAGCATGGATATGTATGTACAAAGGTATAAACATCAATGAATGTTTAAATAAATTTAAATACATGAGAGAAAAGTGTAGAAACAACAAGGAATGTTTCAAGGTTAGTTGTCAAGATTTAAAGTGCTTGAGAAGCCTATTCATGACATTGATCATTATATGAAGAGACATTGAAAAAAGATATGAGATTTTTTTCCTAGTTAGATGGATAAAAAAAGGCATAATAGGATGTATGAGGTTATATAATGATTCATATAATTTATTATATCATTCATGAGAGTCTTATAGTGAGCCTACAGGGGTAGGACCTATAGACCTAACATGCAACTAGACTAGTTACAGACCTTGCTTGACCAAATTAGGGACCAATAAAAGTTTATGGATAATTTTTTAAATATATTTCAATGTTGTATATATGTTTTTGAGGTTATTGGATATGATAAAAATGTTGATCATAAGTTGACTTGTTAAGTGTAGATAAAATAGTGAAGGTGTGAGGTTATGAGATTGATTTATAAGACTAATATTGCCATATGACCATGTTATCTATATATTTTATATTTTTATAATGATATTATAATATCAATAACATTAATTTTAAGTCTCTAAAATTATCTACATAGGTTTTTAAGGTCATTATCACCATGACTATGTTTGAAGTTAAATTGGCAAAGCTAGGTAAGTAAGTTGAAGTAATGAGTTGGAGGATATTTACCCTGAGATGAGTCATCCAATGAATATGATTTTGTTTTCTATGAAATTAATATACTATAAATTCTATTCAAAATATTTTAATTTAGTGAAATTTTTTGAATGGGTAAAGCCAAAATGGGTTGATTGGTTCAGGTTTGACTGTGTATACTAAAGACAAAAGATTGGTCTGCAAGATCAATATTTGGAATTAGACCTTATGGTATTTGTACTTGATAAAGATAAATGTGTGTGTGTGTGTGTAAAACAATATATATATATATATATATATATATATATATATATATATATATATATATATATATATATATATATATATATATATATATATATATGGTGTCATATGGCATATAAATTATTCTCTTAGGTGTTTAAGGTCAAGTTTCCATGACTATGTTTTGAGGTTAACTAGTAAGTATAAGTGGGATACTTGTAGAGAAGGGTTTGAGTAATTTTTCCTTGATTTGTGAATTACACAACATATGATGATGAGCCTAAAATAATTTAAATTTTTTCTATATGACTTTTTTCCATGGTTTATTATTATTATTATTATTATTATTATTATTATTATTATTATTATTATTATTAGTTTTTTAAAATAGATGTTCTAGGTATTTAGAGGCTTAATATGAACAATACTAATGGTGTGATCCAAGTAGTGGTTTGATATAAAAGGAGTTATGAAGATAGTATGAGATTAGTATGGGTATATGCATATGTAATATTATATTTTAATACCATATTATGTTTTTTAATGTGATTTAATAAGATCAAAGGGTAACATATGCTAAGTAGGCCTACTTGGATTAGGTCTCCATGAGACCTAAATGAGAGATAATGTATAATTGAAGTATTTCAAACCAAAAGGGACTCAAATAAAATTTAATCCATGTATATGATATGCCCTAAGATATATTTCATGTCCAACCTAAGAGGGTAAGGATGTTTGGCTGACTAAGAAGGACATGAACAAATGACTTATATAAATATTAGGCATTTTTAATCCCATTTGTGTGTGCATAATGTAAGAGAATAAGCTAAAAAATTGGTGAGTAAAATGAGGTATTATAGACTATAATAAGAGAATATAAGATTATTTATGAAACTCTGAAATAGGTAAACATATGAGTATCAAGGTCATATGGCCTAATCAAGTCAAGAAGAGGGCTAGTTAAGTGAATAAGGCTAGAGATTAGTTTGAGAGGGATATAAGTGTGTGAAGAGCTGAATAAAGATGTAAAACAAAGTTTTTTTAAGGTTATCAAGGGTTTTATGTGGATGAGTTGGTGCTGAGTCATCTAGTGGGTTGGTGCCTCCTTGCAAGTGGGTGCTTGTTAAATCTTAGCTAAGTTGTTGCTTAGCTAGTTTGGATTAGTGTTCCATGTGAAGTTTATGCTTCACTAAATTTGGTGTTTGACCTATATTACTATATTAAATTTTAATATATAAGTAGGTTCTCATCCCCTTGAAGTTTTCCCACATATAATTTGTGTTATCTTGTGTTCTTATGTTTCATGTATTATGAATAGTCACTTAGTCATTATTTGATCTACATGCTTGAATGAATGTTCATGAATGCTTAAATGGATTTTAAATAAATTTTTTAAAATAATAATTAACCCCCCCTCTTATCCATATTAATTAAAAATTTTGATATCAGAGCCTAGTCCTTTGAAGTAGGTCTAAAAGTCTAAGGGAAGATCCTAGAAGCAAGGATAGCTAGTCAACAAGCTCAAGGTGGTTTATTTACCAATAAGGCTTAATTATCTAATGGATATAATTATGAATTTTTAATGTCAATATTAATATGTATTTGATGCATCAAGGTCATGATATTTGGTATTTAATTGTGTATGTCTATATTGTTCCTCTTATTTTACCAACTGATGGAGCATGTAAGAAAACTAGTGAAAACAACTCCAAGGTAATGAATTATATTAATTTTTGGCCTATAAAAGGTAAATATTATAAAGGTAATGCATTTTTAATCATATAAATATATATGGGACAAATTAAAGAATATTTATGAGGGAGACACCAAGGTGAATATGGCTAAGTTGTAGACCCACCAAAGATAGTTTAAAAGCTTGAAAATGAATGCAGATGAAACCATTACATATTACATGTTGAGGGTTGATTAAGTTATCAATGTAATTATAGGATTGGGAGAAGAAGTAAAATAATCTAATATTTTTCAAAAAAGTGTTGAGATCACAAAAAATCTTAAGTTTGACTCTAAGGTGTTTGCAGTATAAGAGATACAAGATTTGGACAGGCTAGAGATGGATGGGCTTCATGGAATCTTAACTACCTATGAGATGAGAAATAATGAAGGAATAACTCACAAGAAGGAATTAAATTTAAAATTTGAGAATAAATAAAAATCCAAGGTTAAGGATTAGGAATACTTAGATGTTGATGATGAACAACTGATAACCATGTTTAAAAGGAAGTTGAGGTTTGGATCTGGTAAGTACAAAGGTGAATTTCCTTTAAATTATTTCAATTATGGAAACATTTGTCACTTTGAATACAAGTGTATAAAAAGGTTAAATCTAAGCATAATGAAAAACATGTTGAACATCATGGAGATGACAAGAAGTCTTATAAGCCTCATAAAAAAAGGAGTTCAAGAAGTATGAAGGTAAGAAAATAAATTTAAAAAACAAGAAAAGTTTTTATACTAAATAAGATAACTTTTATAATGTAAGTGACTCAAGTGAATTTGAGAGTGATGATGGAAGTAATGAACCTGAATATGACAATATTGAAATTGTATTCATGGCCATAAAATTAGATAATGAAGGTTACTCAAATAGGAAAGACATTATGGGGCGGGGTGTGAGTGCAATTGGTTAAATGGATTGAGGGCTTCGGTCGTGCTCCGTGAGGTCAAGGGTTCAAGTCTACCCGCTCCCCGTGGTACCGGTGGGTGTACCGACTCACCTGCATCACCAGACACGTTAACAGTTTACCCCGGTGGGCGTCGGGGGGGTTTGTAGGTTCTCCGTCTGTCAAATTGGCGGCGGTATGGGCTGAGTTCCCCTCCGGCTTCAAAAAAAAAAAAAAAAAAAAGGAAAGACATTATGGTTGATTTATAATTAGATGAATAAGAGGCTAAAGTGAACCTTGAGGAGGAGTTAGTAAGTACCCTAGATGATTTTATGTTCCAAAGGAAAAATAATCACAAACTAAGATAACTATTTAAGGACTATGAGGAGTAGATTGGCTTGTTTAAGGAAAGGCTGAGTAACACTTCCAAATAGTATGATGAGATCTTCAATAAAGTGGAGGTACAAATGGAGGTAGTAAATATAAGCCTAAAAGATAAAGAGGAATAATAAATCATGTATGAAACTAAAGTAGATTCTTTGAAAGCTAATTTCGATTAAGCATCTAGCAAGGTGAAGACCTTTGTGAAGTTTTAAAAGAGCGTCAAGGATTTAGATGATATCTGAAGTAGTCAAAAGTCTATAATTGATAAGACAAGTCTTAGTTTTAAAGAAGATAAAAAGGAGGAACCTCAAATCAAGGATAATACTATTAAAGATAATAAGTTCAACATGAAAATACCTATCAAATATCCCAATCTATAAGGTATACCAATTCATTCAATGGTTATTATTGCATGAGTGGATAGTTTAGTTATGAGTAAGAGAGTGTAGAAGACCCTCAAAGAATGAGTACTCATGAAACTATGGAAGGAGTCATAATTCACATAAATCAAATGGTATATAGAAGATGGTTTGATACAAATATCATAACATAAGACACATGTCAAGATTCTATCATAATAAAGTTAGAAGGTCATCAAATCAAATTAGGAGGTTTGAAGCCCCTAGAGTGCAATAAAGAAGGAAAATGAATATATGGAAACCAAAGATAGTGAAGATAAGTCATGATCAGCCTACAAACTCAAGTGGATTATTTTCCATGATAAAGAATGCTTCAGCTGTAAAATCAAATTAGTAATGCTTGTTGTCAGCTCACATTGATGATCAAATTATTTATGAAGAGATCAAGACTATAGTTCCAATCAAGCCTAAAAGTATATTGAAAGAAATTCAATCTTAAGAAATCATAGATATCTTGGAATATCTTAAACTAGTGTTGTTTTATTTCTCTATGGAAATGGGTGACTTCATTAGGCTTCATGAAGACACTCTTATATTATTAGAGGCATAATGGATGGTTGGTTTGAGGGGGAGCTATTCAGGTTGTTGATTGAGTTTGATTTATGTCGAGAAGTGGACTTATGTTCATATGAAGGTGGTATGTATAAAGTAAGGGGGAACATGTTCCTATGTTGCTTCATGACTTGTGTTGTAAGAAGGTGTGATTTTATATAGTAGTTTTTAGAATATCCTTTGTCATTAATGTTAAAGGGGGAGAAAGTTAAAGAAAGAATCTTGACTAGATTAGTGGAGATGAGAGTGAGTAGGTTGAATAATTTTTTAAAATAAATGACAAAGGGAGATTTTGGTGATAAGTGTTATCATTTATGTTAAGGTCAAGGTTGAGGTTATTGATGTCAAGGTGCATATGGTAAAGATGCATGGTGAGGTGGTATATGACAAAGGAGCCATGTGATAAGAGAGAATTTGAAGGAAACATATTGTATCTATGTTGATATATAATCTTAAGGAAACCTAATGATTATTCTAAGGTTGATGTGAAGGTTTATTATAAGGTAAGAATGTTTGAGTGCTAGTCCTTAAGTACAAGGTTCTTGAGAAGCCTAGTCACAATAGAAAACATAGTCATGTCATGAGCATGGAGAGGTATGTACAAAGGTATGATATTGTCTAAAGATCATGATAGGCATGATAAAAATGTGTATAAATATCAACGAGTGTTTCAAGGTCAGTTATCAAGCTTCAAAGTGCTTGAAAAGCCTAGTCGTGACACTAGTCATTATATGAAGAGACCTTGCAAGAAGATATGAGCCTTATGGCATAGTTAAATGGATGAACATAGGAATAATAGGATGTATTAGGTTATTTTATCATGCATATGAGGTATTTTATCACTCTTGAGAGTATCAAAGTGATCCTATATGGGTAAGACCTATAGACCTAACATGCAACTAGACTAATTCTAAATCCTACCTAACCTAATGACATGTCATGAGGTATTTTCAAGGAATATGAAGAAATTATGGAAGTGATTGATCATGGTAATAGGTTTTATGACATGTATATGAGGTTTTGACATTTTGGATAGTGGCTAGAATGTCAATTTTAATGCCTAATGTGACTTATAGGTCAAAGGCCTTGAGAGTAAAAAGAGAGATAGTGGATAGATGGGTTATAAATATCTATTTCCAAGGTAATAATTAGTATTTGAGTATTTTTAATGGTGTGATAGATTTTTACAAGTGTTTTTACAAAGTTTGAGGTCAAATTTTTTAAGAAAAGACATGAAAATTGGTTTTGAGGTTTCTTGAGTGCACAAAATCAAGGGTTCTCAACCCAAGAAGAACTTTCAAGTGATCATTGGCACATGTAACCTATACATGGGAAAATAATATATTAATGGTATATGGGGAAGGGTCCTATCTCAATTTTTCATGAATTGGTTTTTGTAATGAAGGGTTAATCTTTATGATTGATCATTAAGACTATAAGATGGTTTAAACTCTCAAAGAACCCTAATAGTGACCCAATGAGAAAGATATTGTTCTAAAGTACTAAAAATGGTTTGGTATGACTATTTAAGTGATTGGATCATGTATCCAACTCTCTCAATCACCTCTAGGTGTGATTGGTTTGTCAAGTGAGTGGATCCTACAAGAAAGGCCTTATTTTTCAAAGATTTGTTGTAGCAGTCAGAGTTGACCAAGTCAATGATGATAAGTGGATGAAGGTTAAAGCTTGATACTTGTATTATATGTCAATTTTTGTTTTTTAAAAGTTTATATCCCTTATTTATGATAAACCAATTTTACAAGTTGGGAGTAGAAAGAGTGAAATTGTAAAATGGAAAGACAAAATCAAGTTGCCCAGTGTCAAAAATTAGAATGTAGAAGAAGATACAGAGTGGGAGAGAATTGATAAACCTAGGGAGGAAAATTTGGAGGAAGAAGAAGGTACTGAAAGATGGAATACAAATTCAAAAGAGGATAAAGAATGTCAAAAGAAGAATGAGAAAGAAGGAGTCAGCAAAGAGGAGGAATCTAAAAATGGTAAAGAACAAACTGAGGAAAATCAGAAAGTGTCGGAGGAAGATATTGTCTAGGATGGCCCTGTTGAGGACCCTGTTTCAAGAAACGAAAGGGAAAATACAGTTCAGGATGAAAATCAAGAAATGGACATGGAAATTTAAATTGGAACAAAAGAACAATATCAAAGGGGCCGAGAGGATCACTTTGAAGAAGGTGGGAACAATCCCAATAATAATTCTGAGGAATGGAGAGAGAGAAGGCAGAATGATGGAAAGCACACACCTATGAGTTGGGTTAATTGCAAAGCCAGGGTTCTCTCCAACTTGATTATTGGATGTGTAAGGAGATTAAGGATCTCAAAAGGAAAGTGGGAATTATGGAAGATAACCAAAAAGCTGCATGGAACAAAATTAACAACATGGAAAAATAGATAAGAGATATCCCAGTCAATCTCAAATATTACGAGAATAACCTTTGGGAACTCATTAGGGAGAACATAACGAAAATGGAGGAAGTAACATCCAACATTTGTGCTGCAACTATCAATATTGGTAAAAGAGCTAGCGAGGAGACCAAATCTTTGGAGGGGCCTAGCAAAAGGATGAGACAAAGCTCAAGAAAGAAGGCTACACAAGAGGGAGCCAAGCTGGCGGCAACTACCACTCAGGATACTGTTGTGAAAGGTACATAAACTGTGAAAATGATTTTGGAACTGGAAGAATAGTTAGGTTCTTCTTGCTGGTTATGTTTTTTGGTCTTGTTCTCTGGTTTCTTTTTGTAATCTTCTATCTATGGTGTAGCCAGATCTATGTTAAATCTGGGTTTTGACCAGTGGTCTCTCTGGTGGTTTTAGGTCCATTTAAAACCTATTTTTGCTACTTCTTTGTAGTAGTTTTTAGGTTCTACCTATGGGAGTTGAAGATTTATCTTTCTTTCCTTGTACTTGGGTTTCGGGATCCCATCAAAACCTATTTTTACCTTTATCTAAAACAATCTTAATGGTACAGATAGTGAGAAAATTAAGAAGTGAGAAGTTGATTAGGGATGTGTTATCATGCATTAGGGATGAATAAAATTGCATTTAAAATTTTTTAAATAAATTTAATACATGTTCATGTTGAATATATATTTTGGATGTTAGTGGATATGATGAAAATGTTTCTCATAAATTGAATTGTCTAGTGCAGATAAAATAGTTAAGGTGTGAGGTTGTGAGTCTGGTTTGTAAGACCAATATTTTTATATGACCATGTTATATATATATATATATATATATATATATATATATATATATATATATATATTGGTATAATTATATTATAATATAATTCTAATGTATTGGAAGTCTTTGAAAGTATCTACACATTTGTTGAAGGTCATTATCGCCATGACTGTGTTTCATGGTAAACTAGAAGATCTAGGTAAACAAGTTATAGTAATGAGTTCTTTTCCCTAAGCTGAAGCATCCAATGAATATTATTTTGTTTTTTAGGACATGAATATCCTATCCATTATTTTTATAATATTGGAAGTTATTAAAAGTTTGTGAAATTGTAAAGCCAAAATGGATTGACTAGTTCCGGTTTTACTATGTATACTGAAGACAAAGCATTGGTCTGAAAGAACAATATTTGGCATTAGACCTTGTGATATTATTACTTTAAAATATATACATACATACATACATACATATATATATATATATATATATATGTATGTATGTATATATATATATAAATGTATGTATGTATGTATGTATATATATATGTATATGTATATATATATGTATGTATGTATATATATATATATCTATGTATGTATGTATATATATATATGTATGTATGTATGTATATATATATATATATGTATATATATGTGTGTGTGTATATATATATATATATGAATATATATATATATATATATGAATATATATATATATATATATGTATGTATGTATATATATGTATGTATGTATATATATATATGTATGTATATATATATATATATATATATATGTATGTATGTATGTATGTATGTATGTATGTAAATATTTTAAAGTAAGAATATCACAAGGTCTAATGCCGAACACACACACACACACACACACACACACACACACACACACACACACACACACACACACACACACACACACACACACACACACATACACACACACACACAAAAACATAAAAATATACATACATACATGCGTGTGTGTGTGTAAAAAAATATATTAAAGGTGTTATATATCATATAAATTATTCTTTCATGTGTTAAAGGTCAAGTTTCCATGACTATGTTTTGAGGCTAGTTCGTAGTTCTGAGTGGGCCACTTGCAGAGAAGGGTTTAAATACTTTTGCCTTGAGTTGTGAAGTGAAAAACATATGGTGATCACCCTAAGGTCATGTAATTTTTTTATATATTATTTTTTTCCATGTCTATTTGAAAAAAATATTTTTTAACTTTAGTTATTCAAAATAAACTTTCTGGGTATGCACAGGCCTAATATGAATAATATTAATGGTGTGCTCCAAGTAGTGGTTTGAGTTAAAATGAGTTATGAAGATAATATTATATTTTTATGGATGTATTTAGGTAACATATGATATGTTACTTACATATTAATTTTTTGAATGCACTTCAATGATATCAAAGAGTAACATGTGCTAAGAAAGCCTAATTAGATTAGGTCTCCATGAAACCTAAAGGAGAGATAAGGTCCAATTGAAGTAGGTCAGACCTAAAGGGACTCAAATCACATTTTATGAATGTATATGAGATTTATTAAGATGCATTTAATGGTTTAAATAAGAGGGTAAGGATGTTCAACAGACTAAGAAGGATATGAACAAATGACTTGTATAAATGCTAAGCATTTTTAGGCATATTTGTGTGTGTAACATGTAAGTAAATAAGAGAACACATTGGTGAGAAAAAGAAGGTCGTATAGACCATAACAAGAAAATAGAGTATTAATTATTAATATTTATCATAGGTTATTGATATGAGGATCAAGGTCATATGACCTAATCAAGCCAAGAAGAGGGCTAATTATGCAAAAAAGGCTAGAGGTCAGTATGAGAGGGACATAAGTGTGTGAAGATATAAATAAGGAGATAACCATATATTTTATGAGAAAAAAAATTTATGAAGGTGATCAAGGTTTTTAGGTGGTTAATATAGTGTTGAGTATCTAGGGGTTGATTCCTCCTTGTAAGTGGGTGCTTTCTAAAGCCTAGCTGATTGGGTGCTTAACTAGTTGGGTTTAGTACTCCATGTGAAGTTGGTACTTCAATAAATTTGGTGTTTGTGTCATTTTAATGTATTAAATTGTTATATATCAATGTTTTTTCATCCCCTTTAGGTTTTCCCACATATAAGTTGTGTTATCTAGGGCTCTTATGTTTATTGCATATGTGAATGGTTACTTAGTCATTATTTGATCTACATGCTTGAATGAATATTCATGAATGCTTAAGTGGATTTTAAAGAACGGTTTTAAAATATTGATTCAACCCCCCTAATATTATTCATCTTTAATCCAATATTTTAAATCCTTCTCTATATTAATTGGAACATTTTATTACCTTTAGGCCTATGGGTTGCTTATAGTAGAGGTAAACCTCTTGGTTTAAGGTCTAACTCCCTAGATTAGTATTTGATAGATTATCACATATAATAATTGATTAATTAGATGAAAAGAGATAAAAGGAACATAAAAATAAACCTATGATAATGAGGTGATACACTAGATATATCTCTGATAGAATACCATACACTTGTACTATGAAATATGACTAACAATACTAGTCCCAACATCCTAAATTGCTCTAGCATAAGTGTTTCAAACATGGAGGTGATATGCATTGAAATTATCAAGGTGAGTGAATAATAGGATAAATTTTAGACACTAATTCTTCTCCTTAGACTTAGAGATAGGAAAATACACTAACTACACTTCATGTGACCTGTTAAAGGGAGAAATACTTCCATTAAACATGAAAAAGTAAAGAGAGCATAAGGATAGGTAGTTATCACTTTTCATTAAACTATTCACTAATTAAAATAGTTATACAATAAGCTTATGAAATAAAAAATAGAATGAAAATATTTATTTCAAAGGAAAATATAATATTAAAACTAGCAGGGCTTCACCATACTAGGTGTGGATTAGATACGAATACCAAAAAGGCTTATATATATAGAGCATAAGAGAAGAGAGAAGAATATAATTGTAAGGATAACATGTCCAAGTGAAATTTTTTATAAAATAGTTACAAATAAATATAATGAAGTGAGAAATAGGTCAGGAGAGTTTTCTTGGATAAATTTCCATCATAACATGACATATCCTTCAGGTTGGTGTACAGACTCTTCACTGTCCTTCTTGAAATTATCTTGATGATGAAGAGTTCAATTTATTGTTAAAAATTTCCATAGGAAGTTTTTTACACATTTTATCTATCATGGGATGTTGTAAACAAGATTTATAACCTTCAACTATGCTCTTCAACTGATGACTTCTCATGGACACTTATTGTTCACTCTCTAACAAACACTCATTGGTATTCTAGGCCTAGATCTTAACGCTTGTCACTTAAATGACTTGTATTTTCCCAAGTAAATCAATGGAAGAGGTGTTAGACACATATTTATAAACTCTTTTCCTTCCACTCCATTAGGTAGACCTCAAAATATCAAATGATACTCTTATTAATATCACACTTAGGTAGTCATTTTTCTTTCTCACTGTCTGTTTAGACTGCCTACAATGAATGGTCTAATAGAGAGGTTTTCATGCTTAAATATGGTGATATTTAAGTATTAATGAGTTAGGAAAATTACCTATATACCTCCCTTAATTAATTTAATCTGATCCTTCCCTTATTCCCTTATGAAATACATCAAATCCTATAAAATAGATTGAATTAGGCCTATCAATACAAGTGATAGTATGGAAAATTTAGGTGTCAAGGAGCCTGAAAGAGTTTTAGATAATTAAAAATCAATTTCAAGACCAATTGATTCCTTTTAAATGTATTTCCCACCATGCCTTTTCCAGTAGGTTTGAATGACAGTTTTAGGAGGGTTTTGAGTCATCTAGCTTCTTAACAATAATTCATAAAATCTAGATGCTCAATCCATAGAAACATTCCATTGAGATCAAGTGTAGGATTCCATTAAAATATTAATATATCATTGAGGTATTATTCACACTATATTTACATATATGAATAATTAAATATGGCTCTTGAGCTCCTTCTGGGCATTCTGAGTAGGCATGAGACCAAATTAGGCCAAATTAACCAATTTGGGCTATTTCCCTATAAACCAATGGATTTTATAGACTCATAAATTATAAATGAAGGTTATCAATTAGTTTTGAAAAGAAATATGATGCTATAAGTGAATTTGGAAGCTATTAGGGTCCATGTTTAGTTTAGGCCTAATAGGCTTAGACTGTATTTCTTGAGTCTTTAACCACTTTGGAATGCTTATCAAGACTATAGGTGAATTTAAACACTTTTTTACTTGAAAAAAAACCTCATAAATCATATTAAATTTCCTCTTTGTTCTCCATTTCCTCCTATCACCATTCACACACTATGCCTATAGGGTGGTCATGATCGTTGAGTACCCTCTATCTAAGATAAAATAAAGGTAACTTCCCCTATTTTCCTATCCAAACTGAGGCCATGGAAGTATAATCCAGGTCATGATGATGATCTATACTAAGTATCATAACTTTTTCATGATCCAATACCCATCAAAAAATCAAATACTTCAAGATAGGCTTATAAGGCTTATGATTGTGTATAGAATTTTGTCTGAGCCTAAGAACCTTGAGCTATGCCTATAGGTTAAGGTCCTTAATTATTGAGAACACTTGGTAATGTGTCATAATAAATATGAGAGTGGTTTAAATATGGTTTATCCATCATAAACCTCTGACTTCCTTCTAACTTGTACCTTTCGTTAGACTGAACTAGTCTGTAACTAGATTATGATTGTTTAATTAAGGAATATAGAGGAATATTGTAGGTGGTGATAGATATTTGAACATTTTAACATATGCCATTGATCTCTTTTAAGTTCATTAATATCATTCCAAAATTTAAATTATTAATCTCTTATTGTATGACATTCTCTTGGCCCTCTACCATCATTGTGATATAGGTCTATAGTTTCAAGGCTCACTTTGGTTCAAATGTCACTATAGTTTATTGAGTATCTCAAGTGTAGACTTGAACAAACTAGAAGCCTACTCACCCATCAGTCTCTTGATCTAAAAACCTCATATTATACTCATATTTGATCTATAAGTCCTAATATTCTTGTTTGAAATCATTAGGATTACTTATACCTTATCAATATTCATTACAAGATGACATTTTATAGATCAAAATATCTTTTTCAAAAATATTAAGGTAAAAGTTCCCATTTTGTAACCATCCTCAATTATGACTATAGATGACTAATTAGAAGTTTGAGTATGATTTTATACAATAAATTTTAGGTTTTTATACCACACTCTAAGACTTCTCATTTTATTCTTAGTGACTTTGAAGATTCAAACTCAAGAATCTCTCTCTTGAAGGCAAAACTCTCATCTTGACTGCAGGTCACTGTAAAGAAAATTGATTGTATATAGTCTTGGATTATCTTTCATAACTAACCTTAAAAATATTTTCAATGATAAATCCATAGTATTTTTACATTAAGAACCTAATAAAAACCTTTAAACTCCATTCCCTATCAAAATTATGTCTCAATACTCCTAAATAATATTATAGGTGACTATTTTAGGGTTTTTTTACTATTTTAATTGTTAGTCTTTACATATCATCAGTGACACTCTTGAGACCAAAAAATCAAAGGATAAAATGATCACCATATAATGAGATATTTAACACAATATATCACCTTTTTTATGAATACCAATACAATAAGATAAGTTTCATAATTGATGAAACACTATCTAAAGATTTCAAAGTTCTCTTCCACTATTAAAATGAGATAGTCCTACTTATTCCTTGATATCCAAATGTGAAAAATAGACTAAAAAACATATTATAAAGTTATTAATACTCTTAAATATCATGTATACCAAATTTTATTCTTGGATCAATGTAATTAAAGAAGGAAAACTGAGGTATTGGGGATGTGTAGGTAGTTTTGAGAAGCTAACAATCTTATAGATTATTAATAAATAATAGATCACCAATATTATAATTATTTCCATGAAATGGAATTAAAAAATTAGTACTATCACCCACCAAGTTTACTTACTTGAACTCTACTCCTATTGCTTGTACTGAAGGAAAATCGGTTGACTTATTTGACTTATCCAAGAGAGAGATGAGAGAGAGAGAAGTTAGTTTTTGTCATTTTGGGGACCATAAAATATACCTAAGAATTAAATTATACTATGGGGATTTAAAAATACATCCTTAAAGTGGTTACACATGCTATAACTATATACATTCTATACATCTTGCTTGAAATTCCTTTATTTTGTAGTTTATCCTCTTGAATCTACATTGAACTTATAATTAGTCAGTTGTAAAATGGTTTATTTGACCATTTATGACATATAGGTCACTTTATATCCTCTTAAAATATTTAAAATGGCTAAAAGGTGGTATAATATAACATGAGACAAATTATACAAATGTGAAAAGAGATAAAACACATTGTATGACCTCATTTAAGACCATGGTACACATTTTATAACCTAGGAGACCCTATGAGAGTTTTAATTATATTTGGGTTTGAAATAATTTTACTTGGGGTCAAATTAGTCAACATTACCCATTCAATTTCTTGGACCAATCTCTACTAAGGAGGAGTTTGTATCCTTTTAGAATATCTACTACTAGTATGTCGATCATCATGTGTACTCATGGTTCACATCATACTTGGATATTTAAATCATTCAAATCTCCTTATACAAGGACCATAGTATTATCCAATTATGTAACCATTATCTAGGATGGATTTGGGGTCAAACTCAACTTATAGCAAATCAAAGTAGGAATCACCATAGATGAAGCTCTAAAATTGATTAAATTTTTTTGGATGTTCTTTCTAAATCTCAGATCATCAATAATAAAAGTGGAGCTTTAGGTCTAATTTTGTATATGACAATTGTGTGAGTAACATTTATCTTCTCAGTAGTTTCTTTCCTTATGATAGACTTCCATAGGATCTATTTTTATTCTATAATTTTGGCTAATTTATGAAGAGGGATGTTGGATTTAATCTTCTTCATGTCATCAATGATTTTGTACCCCCTTTTACCTTGCTCTTATTTATTATGGATTTTTTCATTCTATTTAAGGGGAGGTGGATTATTTTTTAGTCTTAGATTTGGTGGAGTATTAATTTTGTTCATAGGAGTATATGTTGTGAAGGGTTACTTATTCCTCAAGTTATAATTACCCTTATGGTATTGATGGAAAGACTGTACTTCAATGGATTTATCTTTTGGTTCATTTTAATCTTATTTTTGGAATAAAAACTCATGCATTTCACATACCATTGTTGTTTTTAAATATATAATTTATAGATGGAACTTTTGTGTATTACTCATCAAGTCTTGCCTTACCATCTCCCTATCGAAGATCTCAAACATAACCCAAAACTCCGCACATTCAAGTTCACCATGATGTGATGTATTATGTACTCTAAACCAATTAGGCAATGTTGTTTCTACTATGTTGATCTCTAGAAACTTATTGGGTTGTTGTTCCACATTATTAGTAGGCCTATTATATATTTGAAACCCAAGATTATAGTTATTATTCTAGCTAGATGTGTTGCCCATCTTCCTCTACATATTCAAGAAGTCATTGCTTAGTTTTTAGACCATTATTTTGATGGAATCTATTTCTACTTTGGTAGAATCATATCCTTATACAAAAATAACATTACAAGTCATTAGATGTTGAATCTATTTATGACTATTCATTTGTAATTAGTTTTTCATATAACCATAGTTCTAATTGGGAAATTTTTGCACTAGAGGAGGTAGTGCATATATTTAATTCTAATTAAAATTAGGGACATTTTTATTGACATGAAGGAATGGATTTAGAGATGGAAACCAAAATTAATATTTAGAGTGCCAGATTTGAGGGTTCAGTTGTCTATCAATTTTGATAACCTCTTTATATGTTAAAGATAGAATGATGGAAATAGTATCTCTCTATAGGAACATCATAATGATTAGGTCTAGAGTGTTTATATAATCTACAATTCCAATGGTTTAAATGCCATATAATCTAGGTGAATCCAAGTGTACATTTTCTATAATCTAGTGTTAAAATCCTGAATTAGCTCATTAGAATCCCTTTTCATGATAGTATAATGTTGATACACTAATCCAAGTATAGTAACTTGTCCAAATTGGGAAATAAATGTGCTTTGACATGCATTATAAGAAGTGATCGACTTCTATTGAAGGTTGAGGTACCTATTATAGGAAACATCCTTCAAGGTAAATGGGAAAATCCTACATCCAACATTTTCATTAGTAATATTAATTAACCTTAATGTAGCCTTAAAATACTTAATGTGTTCCTCTGTAGTTCTTATTCCTAAGGGGGAGAAAGAAGGTAGATATTTATTTAGGTTTTGGGGCAAACTATGCATGTCTCATGGGATGGTAATGGTAGGTCCAACTAAGGGTGTTATTGGGATATAAGATGATTAATGGAATATATAATCCTAGATAGAGATGGTGTTTTAGAGATGGTAGATCTAGGCCTTCGATGTAATGATAAGGGTAAAACCAACATACTAGTTTTGGCCATAGACGTGGTAACTCTCTTGGATTTATCTAGTACAACTCAATGTGGGGGTAACTTCTAACTAGAGGAGGCACACTAATAGCCCTCCTTATAGTACCAATTTTTATTTTTGTTAATATGAGTTTTGTGTACCAACCAAAGTTTAGATGATGTAACCTCTAATGTTTTATGATCTCAATGGACGTAAATTCCACTCCAAGGCACAATTTGTAGGTATAACATAAACAACCTTGTGGTGGAATAAAATGTTGTAAGGAAATTAAATATATTATAAATACAAGTAGAACTATATATGGCATAATTAAGACCAAAATAAGTAGATCCACAATAATTGGTGAAAGAGTAGAATACTTGAATATTATGTCTGAGCCAATTTGATGGGGTAACATTTAACAATGTAATAAGAACATAACTCATAATGTGATGATCAAATACTAACTAAGGACCCTATATATAATATACTTAGCCATGGTTATTCCATAGGCCAACCATACTAAGAACACTAAGAAATACAACAAGCTAATAAGAAGATGTGTAAGCCACAAATCGGCCACACATATCTCTAGACGCACTGTAGGTTAAGGGCATATCATGCCTCTTCCATTAAAAATAATTTTTTCCTCAACATTTAATCAAACAAGAATCATTATATATGAATGATTTATCCTCCCATGTTGAATATTTTGAATGTAGGTTCTTGTATTTGATCAAATACTACTTAATGGCTCTAGTCTGTAGTTGCTTAGTATGCATATGAAGGATCTCCTTATGATATAAAATGACTCTGCCTTATTCATATATTTAGGTAACTCAATCTAAGTGGAAAATCTATGTCTAATTAATTTATTCAAGAAAGATACATGGAATACCATATGTATGTGAGTGGTTGGGGGCAATTCTAAATTTTAAGCCATACTACCAATTTTTTGCAAGATCTGGTAAGGTCCATAATGATTATGTGATAGCTTGTTATCATTTTTATATTGCTTAAAAGACATATTCTTATAGGGATACAAATTCACAAAGACCCAATCACCTATGTCAAAATGCCACTCATTTTGGTGTTGATCTACTTGATGCTTCATTTGATTTTGTGACATTGCTAAATTTCATTACAAACTAACTAACACCTCCTATTGATGGTGAATGTGTTCCTCAACAACTCAAACCTTAAGACATACTATCAAAACTAAATTTATGGATGGGGGATGATACCCATATAATGACATAAAGGGAGGAACCTTAGAAGAAGTGTGAAAATATGTTTTATACCACCATTTATCAAGTGGTAACTAATGAACCCATTTATCCTATTTATTAGAAACAAAACATCGAAGATACCCTTTGAGACATTTGTTGACTACCTCTATTTTTCCATTAGATTGAAGATGATAAGATGAGATATGAGCCAAATATATACCTAGACATGAAAATAATTTAGTCTAAAAAATAATATAAAATATGAGATCTCAGTCACTTACAATGATCTTTGGAGTGCCATGTAATTTTTGAACTATATTAAGAAAAGTAGAAGTTATTGTACTAGCAACAAATAGTTGTGATAAGTATAAAAAATGGGCATACTTGGTGAGTCAATCCATAAATAACATGATAACATTATTACACATAGACCCTAGTAACTCTGTAATAAAATTGATGAAAACATATTCCCAATGCTAGCTAAGGATGGATAAAGGCTAAAAAAGACTTGGGGTATTAATAGTTTCACCTTTATTTTGTTGGCATACCATGCATTAAACCACATATTTTAGAACATCCCCTTTGATTCCTTCATAAAATAAATCTTTCTTGATTCTATGGTACGTTTTCAAAAATCTTGAGTGTCTTCCAAGTGGAGAGGCATGAAGTTCTTGAATAATTTTATGTTTGAGGAGAGAATGCTTACAAAGGTATAATCTATATTTATACCATAATTTTTTCACTTCCATGTAAATTTTTTAGATTTTTTAGAACCTTTTTTTAAGATTATGAATCAAACTTTAGTATTACTATCATTCTCCCATTTTGATCTTGCTTCCTCTAGAAAATATACCTACCACATGGTCATAGTGCATAATAATGCATCAATTGATTCATCCCATTGGGAGAGGGCATCTTCCACCACATTCTCTTTTCATTTATTATACAATATTTCAAAATCAAAACCTAAAATTTTAGTCACCCATTTTTTTTTTTAGATGACAAGTATTTTTCCAAAAGATGTTTGAGGCTATCATGATCAATCTTTACCTAAAAATGACAACCCATCAGATACAATCTCTATTGTTTTACTACATGTAAAATATCCATCATCTCTTTCTCATATATTGGTTTGAGCTTATTTTTTCCCTTAAGTTGGTGACTTTAAAATTTTAGTGGTCTACCTTCTTTCATGGGTAAAACTCCCATGCCACATCTAGATGCATCACACTCTATAATAAAAGCTTTTGAAAAATCAAGAGTAGCCAAAACTAGAGTTGTGCACATAACCATTAATTAACTATTCAAATGCCTTGGTAGTTGAATCAATCCATTGTAAGGAGTCCTTATTCAATAAATAGGTGAGTTAGTATATAATTCTACCATAATTTTTGACAAATATGTGATAGTAACTAGTTAGCCCCAAAAATCCATAGAGGTTATTGAGGGTCTTGGGAACCTGCCACTCCATTATTGCTTGGATTTTCTTAGGATCAACTTTCACTCCTTCATGTGAAATAATATGACTCAATTACTCCAATTCTTGGACACCAAAATGACATTTAAAAGGTTTGGCATAAATTTGATGTTGTTCTAGAACTAAAATCTCATGTTTCACATGATTTAAATGTTCTTCCCAATTTTTGTTGTAGATGAGGATATCATAAAAAAACACTAATACAAACTATCTCAAAAATGGCCTAAAAATAGTATTCATAAAAATCTAAAATGTATATTGTGTATTTATGAGGCCAAAAATCATGAAAATAAACTCATAATGACATTCATGAGTTATAAAAGTTTTTTTAGGTATGCCCTCATTATGGATGTGAATCTAATGATATATAGAGTGAATATCTAACTTAGTAAATTAAATAGTACCATATAATTCATGTAGCAAGCCATAAATTAATATAATAGTAAACTTATCTTTGATGGTGTATTTTTTGAGTTTTCTATAGGTTGGGCACATCCTCCAACTATCATCCTTCTTTTGCATCATGACCACTAGGGAGGAATATTCACTTTGACTATGTTGGATGATTCATACCTCCAACAGCTGTTGTACCATATTTTCAATTTCACTCTTTTGGGAATAGGGATAATTTTATGATTTGATATTGGGTGGTGTACTTCCTATAATGAGTTTGATGGCATGATCATGTCCATGACTTGGAGGAAGTCTTTTTGGCATGTCACCAAAAATAGTAGAATGATCATCTGACACCTTTTACAAATCAAGATGTGTAGACTCGTAGATTGGTTGAACCTTCATGGAAAATAGGCATGCCACAAAACCATTTTTACATTTTCTAATAATATTCATCATTTAGTGGGAACTAACCAGTTGTGGAGATTTAGCCCATAATCCATGTAGTTCAAAATTCCTTCCTTCTAAATAGAACCTCATGAATAGTTCCTAGAAATTCATCTCAATAGTCCACAAAGTGGTGAGCCATTTCACTCTCAAAACAATTTTAGCTCCTCCCATAGGAATAGTAAACACAGAGGAATATAACAAATAGTATCTCATAGTAATCTTAATACTATGACATTTTCTAGGACAATTGACCATACCACCATCTTCAATCATGACCTAAAAGTCTATAGTTGGGTAAATGAAACAATTCAAATGAGAAACCAACTTACTATTGATGAAGTTATGTGTACTCCTTGAGTCAATTAACACAATTACCTTCTGCTTCTTCAACAACCCCACCACCTTAAGATTTTGAGGAGTAATAATACCTAAAATTACATGATAGGAAATAGTAGGTTGAGAATATTTAGATTCATAATTATGTTATTTGAACCCTTCCCTTGAAGCCTCTTCATCTTCTTCCTCGTCATTGGTACCATAAATGTAAAAAAACCTATTTTTATCACATCAATTCCCTTTCCTCCATTTGTTATCATAGCCAAAACACAAACCTTTTACACACTTTTCTTCCACTTGTTGAGGTTTCAATTTGGTAATTTGATGAAGTGATGGTGTTGTAAAGGTGCATTCATAAACATTGGTGAAAGGTCTTCATTTGCTTATCTCTTTTTCCTCAACCATGTGTGCCTTTGGTATGCCCCAGATATAGTAGTAGGATGAAACATGTGAACCTCCAATTTGATGTTATCTTTTAGTCTACCCAAAAATAAGTCAAAAATATTTTCCTCAGTGATGTATACCACTCATAAGAAGAGATTTGAAATTGATAAATGTAGTCCTTAACAGTCCTAGTTTGGCAAAACTTGGATAATTGATCAAATTAATTTTCAAATACATTGTTAAAATAGTGGAACTACAACTCCTCTAAAAATATTGAACATGAAACTAGGGCACCCTTCTTTTTATTTTGACTACACAGCCAATGATACCAAATGAATGGATCATGTTCCATATAGAGAGAGACCATAATAACTTTTTTCAAACATGGATTTTGATTTAGATTAAATAAATTATCAATTTGAGTGATCCAAATGAGTGGATCATTACTATCAAACTTATGTAGGTCTAATTTTGATAACATTGGCTTAGGGCCACAATTGGTATTGGTATTATTTGGAGTAGGAGAACTAAACTGAAGTGGTGAAGGATTATTTTGTAGTGGCTGAGTTGATAAGTTGGCCAATTATCTAGATATTTGTTGTAATTTATCCTTCACACTATATAAGTCCTCTTTCAAACCTATAATGTACATTTGAATCATATCAAAATGATATTTTTTTACCATGCTTGATAACTCTAACTTAATTTATTGAACTACCTCTAAAATAGATGGATCATAATTTTTGATTCCATGTCATCCTTGTGAGGATTTTTTGGAATTTCTTACCCTTTCTCATATCCATGAGTTTTTAGACCAGACATGCACAAACCCTGGGAGGATTTTAGCCCCCAAAAAATATACTAGTGGAATACACCATTATGATAATCTTGTCAAGATGAATCTAATGACTACTATTATGTACAAGGGTAAACAAAATTTGACGCAAAAAAGTATACTAGTATAATATACCATTGTTATCATCTTGTAGAGACGAATCCAATGATTGATCTTTTTACCTAGAAAAAAGTTTTTTTATTTTTTTGTAAAAAACCTCATGAATAAAACTATGGTGATGGAAAAAAAATTATCCCAAATCACAAGTTATGTTTGTTGACCTTCTATTGCTCAGGTTGATAGATCCCAAAAAATTCTCCATAGAAACTTTCCCAAATCAATGCTTTGATACCACTTGTACGGAAATACACAAAAATAGAATAAGTATGGCCGAATTAAGACTAGAGTAAGTAAATACACAATAACAATTAGTAAAATAGAAGAATAATTGAATATTATGTCTAATCCACTTCGAGGGGAAAACATCCACAATAATTAAATAATAACAAAATTCAAAATATGATGATAAAATAATAACCACTACCTCTGTATATACTCTATTTAACCATGGTTAATATATAGGCTAACCATATTAAGAACATTAATAAATAAAACAAGATAATATGAATATGTGTAATCCATAAGTTGGACACACATATCCCTAGATGAACTATAGGTTAAGGGTATATAAAAAGTAGACAAGCATGTAGGTTTTTAACCAGGTTTGCTTGTAGTAAAATGAATCCTAGTAGAGAAATTAAACCTAAATGAGTGGGATGTATGATTGAAACCTAATCTATGGGTAGATATAAGTCAAATAAAATTTAAAAAGAGGGAAGTATATAGAATAAAATAAGCTATGTGATCTCAAAAGGTCATTTCCTAAGTTTGTTTATTAGTGGATAAGTACTCTCAAAACTAATGCTTACTACTTACATGTGTTGTACACACATATGTAAGCACAATGATGAATTCTAGGGAGGAGTGATATAGTAAACTTGATGGCCTCAACTAAATGTTACTTATTTTAGAGTAGCTTTTACACACCCTTAATTAGAAGGTTAAAACTCAGATGAAGGTGTCTAAGGTAGCTATGGCACACACTTAGAAAACCATACCAAAATAAAGTATTCACACACACTAAGAGCATTAAAATAATTTAAACTAATTACTTAATAATATTTACTAAATTTTAATAGCATTTTCACATCTGCAACTAGAATATATCAATTAAAAAAATCAAAACTTATCTATAACTTTTGCACACTTCAACTTACTGTATTATAACAACTAGAAAAACATAATGTTAATATCACATCAATGAATGGAGAAAACACAATGGTAATTGCATGACAGCCAAAATTGACTTCTTATTATATTGATAAAATATTTTAACCCTTTGTAATGTGAAATTACATTGATATATATACTTGGGGAGGGTATGCCCCATCCTCCAAGTGTATGTAAAATCATAGTTACATGTTTCAGTTATAACCTCAGTTATAATTTTAGTCTCAAAATTACATGTTTGCATACTTATATCTAATTACATTTATGTCAAAATTAGTTGGCCCTTGTAAGGCAATGGAACATGTGTATGCTTATAAATAGTTTAAGAAAATTTACATATATGTTTTAAATGTAAGTAAACTATACATGTATACATACAAAATTAGACTTTAACTCAAGGTTTACTAGGTTCTTACATGGATGATGATGTTTTTGGAGGCATTGAAGTAGATGCTGGCATTGAACTAGGAGTTGTAGTGCCAAAAATTTTAGTTGCTTCAAAAGCTTGTTAGTGCTTGTGCCCAATGTCATACTATTATTTAATTGTATGAATGTTAAGGTGTTAATTCCTATGCACCTTATTCACTTGATCCAAGATCCTTGAATGTTCAACTTTCATAGTCTTGAAGTTAGATCTAAAGATTTCAACCTGAGTGAATTTATTCCCAAAAAAATTGAGCTTGTCCTCTATTTCATCTATGGTTTTCCCTTGTTTATTTTATTTGAAATTATTTAAATCTTGATGTAAGATTTGATCAAAATTTGCCCCATTATGAGTCTCCTTATGGAATCTTTGGCCTGAGAAAGCTTCAGTTCATCTAAAATTTACCATGTGAGGGTTTGGTATTCTAAATATTTAGGCATTATTACCTCATTTACATCAATCCACTCCTTGGTATCTTATGTTATGATGACCACCAAGTTGAGGGCATTGATAGACTCTAATGGTGCCATTAGTTTCAAATGTCCACATGCCTTTTAGATTGTAAAAATAATAAGGAATTTGAATTTATTCTAATCTATCTTTAAAGAATTAAATAATTTGGTGGTATCTACTATGTGGATGCTAATTATACCCTCATTGAACTAATAACCTTAATGGTATTTTATAATATGTATGTTGTACTTTGGACAACCATATCAATTTGGGCCAAAACATGAATAGTTTGTTATTGTTCCCTTAATTGTTCCAATTCTTTCTCTATCTCTCTCTTTGCCATTTTTTTCTTCATGTATTTTTATTAGAAAATATTTGTGTGTTTTAATATAAGATTTAAAATCCTATATTTATGGGTATTACCCTAGTTTTCTATCTTTCTTCTTGGTCAAAGTGAACATTTCTTCCCTTTCATCTACAATGACTGCTCTTCTTATATCATCTTCTAGCTTCTTATTCCTCACCCTCTATACACTCCTTATAGATTTCTCAAAAACTATACTTATAGTGGGTAATTTGGTAATCACAAGATTCAACCTTTTTAAGGCTTTTGATTGCATGTCTATTGCCCATTGTGGGAGGACTAGATGGGTTAGGTCCATATGTTGAGTGTCTAATGTTGTAGTCTCACCTAATATATCACTTGATTCTTATTTTAGAGTTTATTCTAGTAGGGGATTAGGAAGTGAGGGCCATATGATTTTGGACCAATACACTCCACCATATTGTGGTAGTGGATAGACTATGTATACCAACCTTTTATTTTTCTCAATCTTCATAGTGGTTATCATAGTTATCTCTTAACAAGTACTAGGAGGGGAAAGTGGTAGACTTAATTGTGATAGTGAAACAAGTAATTATGGGGTAGATACTACTCACCTTGCTTTATTCATGGATTTATTCTTAATTTTTATGTGGATTAGAACATTAGTGGAAGGAATATACATAAGTATAGTAGGAGTGGATGTGGGAGGAATAATTAGAGGAATCTCAATTGAGGAAGTAAGAACTACAATGGTAAAGGATGGATCCTCTACCTTTGGAGCTAGTAGAGTTGGTTCAGTAAGGGGCTAAATCAGATCAACCTCCACCTTGGGGATCAAGAGAGGAGGTGGGATAGGAGGGGTGAATGAATTATTATGAAATTAACTAATCGTATAAAGAGAGAAATAGGAAAAAAAATGGGTAATAGAAATTGGAGGGGGTGTTGGCTCACCTAATGTTTTTTGATGCAATGGTGAATTTACCTTTAAGTCCTAAAGGCTCAAGAACTTTTTTCTTTATAATTATGCCTCCTTATTAGAAATATCCTCTCCAACTACCTCTTATGTAGAAGGCTCCACTGATAGTGTTTCCATGGTTGGGATTTGTGGAAGGGATTTAGGCCTTAGTTTCCTCATATAACAAATGGTTATTTTTAGAGATGTGGAATGAGCCAATTATGTGGTTATGATAACCACAATAAGAACATATAGAAGTGATGAAATATCACCTTGGATAGATCTCTCTAAATTTAAAGAATCTAAGAAAATGATTTCATATTACTTTTCCCCAAGTGATGTATTTGGCACCCTAATTTCTTCTTCACTAAATTAAGTGCCAAACAGGGTGTTTATAAGTATTACCTATGTTCCCATATTGGTTTAGTAGGTATGTTAGTCAATAATTTGAATTTATCCAATCCTTCATCTTGTGAGAGTAAGATTCATGCCTCCTTTAAGGAAAGGGAAGGTTCCCCTTGAATAATATTTAGAAGGTCTTCTTTCAATTGAATTTACTATGCCCTCTCCAAGACTTGGTCATCATTATGAGCATTAAGGAACAAAAAGTCATGATCATAGGTCTCATGCTAATATGGAATGCACAATCCCTTGATGTGGTTTTATAATATTTTATGGGGATCCTAGTTCATGTGTGGTAATGAATCCAAGGGGTATTACTCTTTATATTTCCTAGATTCATGTAATTGCTTCCAATTTTATGTAGCACATTATTCTTTTGCATGTCCTCATAAATTTATCACCATAGTTGGTAGGCTATTTTTTACTTTGCAAACTTATCAAGGACATACTTGGGGAGTCATAAATATGTAATATTATGGCCAATGATCATGTTGACTGTGTAGTATCTAGTAGTCTCACTTAATCAATAATGTATCCACAATAGTATTTGATATCTTAGGAATGGGGACTCATGGATGGCCCTCCATACTCATGGGTAAATATCTTTCAGTGATGTGTATAATGTTTTGATTGTATGCATATATATGCATGAGGAGTAAGAATTACATATCTTGTTATTTATATTTTCTATAGGGGATCTAAAATGAGTCATTATAGATGTAGAATATACCTAGGACTATGTTAATAAAGTAAGACATCATGTAGAAGTGACCTCTTAGAGGCCTTTTATCTTAATATATAATTTTATCTCATAACTTTTCTCTAATCACTTCTCCTAGAGAAAAGGTTAATTATGATGTCCTTAGAAAATCAAGTAACAAAACCCACTTCAGGTGGAGGAATTCAATGCTTGGGTAGCTAAATAGCCTATTTAATAGGGTCATCCCAATCTATATTCCCATTATAAATTTTGTGATTGGGGTGAGATACTTATATTTCAAATTAATTATCTCTCTAGGGAGCATCCAAATAATAATGGTCTTATCTATGGATTTTTATTTTTTCAATGCCCCTAATTTGTTTAAATCATATGTGGCATCTAGAATAGGAAGGGAGATATACCTTTGAAATGTGCCACCAGAGATGTATTTTAAAATTGTATTATGCTCAAGATGATGCATGTACACTCCTTTAGATATATTCCCTATGAAGAATAAATCTCATAGGAGATTGATATAGGGCATGAATTCTATCTTTGTAGATGCAAAGTGCAAACCTTGTCAATTAAGTGAGAGGATGTCTATGGCCAATTGGTGTTGGGTTAGAGTCAAATTATCTTCATGTGTGTGTATGTAAACCTATTTAATATCCTCCCATAATAATGAGTAGTTGATATAATCATTTTTGAATATGGTAGGTTCAAAAAGTGTGTCTGTATACTTTGTAGAATATTTGATGGAGAATCTTGAAGGAGGGAGAGTTCCCTAAAATGCCCTAGATGAATATGTCATTGTTATTAAATTAAGCTGGTCTTGGTTAAATTTGTAATTCAATTACTCATCTATCTTGAGTATGTTGTTAATTCAAAGACAATTTTGGCTAGGGCTCTATCACAAGAGAGTAAGTGAGTTCACAAGTTATCTTGAAATCGAATGGGCATATCATCATTTAAACTACTTTGATATAGGTTTGACATTGGTTTCTAGTTTATGTACCATTAAAGTCTAAAATCTATAAATTTTATTTTTTTATTTAATTCAAACTTTTTCACTTTATTTGGAAGGTATGTCATGTAGGAACCCTTTGCATTTAGTAGGAGTGCCACATTATTTCCCTTTGTTAAGTATCATTTCATCACTTTTTTGGTTATTTTACTGAGCAATGAGTCTTTTACTAGTTATAAGTTAGGAGTCAAGATATAAAAATTTTCATGAGGTGGGTGAATATCCTAAGGAAAAGTTTCAAAAACTTTTGATGAAGACATAAATATACCAAACTCTTCCAAGAACACTTTTGATGAAGACCAAAATATTTTAAAGGAACTTGGCAAGAAAAATTGATGAACATTTTCACTTAAGACCTAAATGTGTCGAAGGAAAATCTTGAATGGTTTTTTCTAAATAAATCCCCCAAAGATCCTAGATAAATTGAAGTGTAAGACTTGAAAAACCTAGTTCCCTAAGAATGGTGGCTAAAGAGTAAATGAAAAAGTTTTTTTATTATAAGATGAATACAACTTTGGGGTCCCATACCATAAAATATTGAATACTCTATTATGAAAAAATTCTCTAAAGTAAAATTTTAAAGAATAAATTCTTGTGAGGTACATAAAATATAGTGTGTTAAAGACTTGAAATGCATACAAGGGATTCATCAATAAAAATCACCAAAGACCAAATATTATCATAATAATTTGGTGAATAAAAGTGCCAAACAAAATTGTTGAAGAGTAAGGTTCAAAAAAAATCACCAAAGAGTAAAATTTGAATAAAATCATCAAAGAGTAAATTATGAATAAATTTATTGAATACCCTTTTGTGCTAAGTAGTTCTAGTGAGGAATTTTACCAAAGAAAATGAGTTGAAACCTACATATACAAAACTTATGAAAATCAGTAGTAAGTTAGTCCAAAAAGACAAAAAGGTATGTTCATATGTTTGTCAAATAACATGATTAACATAGTACATAAGGCCTTTATTTTATAGCATTTTTAAGATAGGGTTGAAGGATAATTTGAGTGGGTCCCTATTTTGATAAAAAAAGAATGGGGGTATGTTGGGGTACAACATGAGTGTCATCATACATATATTTTATCTTGACCCATTATCAATTTTAGCACTATGGATTGGCTATTTATTGATGTAAGATTGGATAAAAAGTGCATGCATATCTAAATCATCATCATTGATTTCACTTTCATCAAATGTGATCATTGGATGTTACATTGATGTGCTTGTAAATGTACTTATAATTATGTAAATAGGGTGACCGTATTATTGAAGAGGAGGATGAGAATTATAAGCATGATCAACTTTTGAATTATTTGTATTTTTTATGGAACCATGGTTTGGAAAATGATTACTAAATTTTTTCAGATTTACCTTGTCATTTTGTTGTTGCCAAATTTCTTTATGGGTGTGCTTACCACAATAATATTATCATCTATAATATATTTTATCTTATTCCTTAAATAATAACACTTATTTTTATAATTCTCAACATGTTTTTGGTATTTAAAATATAAATTACTATCAAATCCCTTAAGTTTAGGTTAGGTCAAATTAAACTAAAATGGTGGAGGTAGAGATATAATATTGCAATAAATTAGTTTATGTAATGAGAAATGAGGAGGTTTTGGTATCCTTGTAAATTTACACCTTGGTGGAGTTGTCAATTGAATCTTATTAAATGGTTGTGATATTACATTAATTTTTATTTTTAAGCTCATTCTTGATTTCATTAAATTAAACTTTTAATTTGTATAACTTTGAAACCTAACATTTAAAGTAGATGGAACACTTGGTGTATATTTAATATTTTTATAATCTATGAGTTTTAATTCCCTTTATTTGATTACATGCCATAGCTCATTAAAATATTTGAATTTACCAAAATTGATTGAATCATAGAGTGGTGATAGCATGCTTTGAGTGAATATATCTTGTAATTAATTATCTAACTTATAGTTTGTGATTTTATCTATCATGAATTTTTACTATACAACATATTCACTAATTTTCTCATTTGACCCTTGCTTGAGTTTGGAAATTTGTGCATAAGAGGTATTTTCACCAATGTTGATTAAGAAGCATGATAAAAACTCATTTGAAAAGGGGTTGAATGCTCTAACTAATTGAAGAAAGAGAACATAGAACCACCCTAAAACATAATCTTTGAGATTTTTTGAAAAGAGTTTGGTTATTAATTTATCAATGTAATCATATTCCAAGCACATTGTGTGGAATAATCAGAGATATTTCTCAACATCACCCTTACTCTCATAGAGTGGTAGTTTAGGAGCTACAAATACCATTGGCAATGAGTAAGAGGATATTTTAGGTGATAAAGGATTATGAATAAGAGTATAAATATCCATTGTGTAAGTATATTTGGATACACCTTTCTCTAATTATAACACTTTAACATGTAAGGTTAGAATAATTTTCTCAAGAGAGGGTACATTAAGTGAAGTTGGTGATGGGCCTTATGTATTAATCAAGGGAGATTCATAGGATTTAATTTTAGTGTAGATGTTAAATATATATTTTATATGATAAACTAGTCTTATACACTTGGAAAATATCACTCATGACTTAACCCTTTAGTTTAGGGCCTTCTCACTGCTGAAAGGCTTGTATTTTCCATATCACTATTCCAAAATGCTTATATTATTATATAAAATTGATATTATGATTAACTAGAGTACTTTTAGCCTAAATTATGATTAAAATTTTATATATATCCTTCACTATTAGTTACATATCTTAATAATTTTCCTATTCTCTTTGACACTATTGTCTAAATTAAGAACTAGTGTCAATGCTAGTGTCTGTGTTCTAATGTTAGGGACCTTATCTAAAAAGAACTAAAAATATTTTTACATGTATATGTTATCTTATAGTATAGTTTTAAATCTCCCATGAGATCATTTGAACATGTGTTTTATAAATATAATTCAAATACCATTCATTATCATCAAGTAATATCAAGTACTTTACAAGCACACATCTATCTAAAAACACCTCTAATTCTTGAATAACTAACCTATTCTTCCATTTTTACATATCATTCATAGGATTAGTATTATTAAAGGTTTGAAGCATCTAAATAAAATCCCATGAGTAACATTTTACAAGTTAAAAGCTATAACACTACATGTAATCACATATAGCATATTACACAATTATTCACACACAAACCCACATAAGGGGGAGAAATACATTGGTCTAAGGACCTCTTCAGAGTATTGGATATGTAAGAATTGGTCACTAAAAAAGGGATATTTGAGGTTAGTTTGAATTCACTTAAACCAACTAACCATTATTTTTCAAGGTGGCATGCCTTAATTAGAGGACATAGGGTTTTGAGCTACATATTGATATCCAAAACCTTTGCACACAATCTAAATAGAAAATATGTAAGGTGATAGGGAACCTTAATAGGTGTAGGTGGAATTTACAAAAAAGGACATGAAATTAATTATGATCAAAAGTGTTAGTTTTAGGACATAAGCATAAACACTAATGTCCTTATTTTGATGATAGTGTCTGGGATGACAAAGAGATAATTTCTAGAATCTGACAAATCATAGCTAAGCATCATCTTGATAATTTATACAAATGCACTTCTAAAATATACTTGCACACCATTAGATAAGCTAAGTATTATTAATTATTCATGTTTAATAAATAAAATTATTATTTGGTATTATACTATTTATATTTAACATATTTATGTAATTTATCATTGTATCATAATATATCCTGAATTTGAATTATTTAATTATCCTGCTTATATTAGAATGTTCTTATTAATGTATTAGGATATGATATTTAAAATTAATTCTAAAAATTGTTAAACATGTATAAATAGACATGTTAATCTAATTTAAACCAAGGTATGCCCCCATACCTATGGACGTTGACATATGTGTGAAAATAGGCGTTGATATAGGAATGTAAATGATTATAGAAGATGAAAGAACTAAAATTATGGGATTAAATAATTTAAAATGCACCTCTTTTTATTGACGATGAGGTGATGCTATATTATATTTATGTGTAGTCTTATATTATGGAATAATTTGCCCACTTTATCCACTTTTTGGGGAAATTATTGAAGTCCTTAGTGGAAATCCAATAATTATTTGAATTGCTCAATATCTTGAGTTCATCAGGTTAAATTATGCTAGATCTTTTATTATTATGTTGATTATCATTCATAGTTTATTTATCTTGATTATCATGTTCATCACTAACATCATATTTAATGTGGACATAATTTTGGAGGGTTGTATTAACAATTTGATCAATAATATCTATGTTATCCATTTTAGAATATATAAAAGGAATATGAATATGATTGATAAGAGTTATACTTATTATATAATTGCACCTTAAATGAATATATGAGGTAATATTTTTGAGAGGCTCGTGAAGGTTGAAAATTAAAGAGGAAAAATTTATGAAATAAAAAAGTGGAAATTTAAACTTTAAAATTTATAACAAGGATTAAGGGTGTAACTAGTCAAGGGATTTGCTTTATAAGATCTTAGATATATTCATCCTAGTTGTAAATAGTTAACATGACCAAAAAGGCACTCACTATGGTGGAATATTTCAACTTTCCTATATCCACACTATCATGAATCTATGGTATGTTAATATTAACTTCATAGAGCTAACCACTTACTTATGTGCTAAAAGAACAAATAATTGAAATATTCCTATGGTTGAAACAATACACTAGGAATTTTTGATCTACATTGAGGTACATGGAAATTAAAATATGTATTTAGTGATACCTAATGGATTTAGTATCATGGAATAGGTAAAAATGATAATACTTTCCTAAAATGATAACTTGTACAATTTTTAAAAGTGCCAAAACACAACTTATAGGAAAACAAGAGAAAAAAATGAAATCTAAATTAGAAAATCATGAGATCCAAAGTTATAGTTTAGGCTCACCAACATGTTTTGACCTATTTTTGATAAAATAAAAATACATTTTATATGATTATATATATGTGTAATATTAAATAATATCATAATGCTAAATATGTATAATAATCAACAATTTTGATTTTGACAAAATGTTAACTATAGAAGTTGATATTTCTAGAAAGTACTAAGAAGAGATATACTTAGCTTGATCATATATTTGTGTTCACTATTATGACTATTTGATAGTGAAAATAAGTGAAAGAGATGAATCTAAAGTTTTAATAATAAACACATGATCATAAATAGAATCTGGATATGTCTACTATAAGTGGATGGTGACATAGAGCATTGGAGTCTATTGACTTTAGACTTATCCTAGTTGACTAACAATAAATGATATAGAAAGCATAATTTTGTAAATGGAAAATAAAAAATAGGATACAATAAATCTCTATACATGAACATTGTATAAGGATTGTAACATAGTGTGTTTGAGTCCATTGAACATGGATTTGTCTGACTGACTATGCCAAAGAAGTAGTTACTACACCTTCTACACTTTTTGATGTTGTCATATTTTACCACACATAATTAATTGTATGTATTATATTGTATTTTAATCACTATGGGCATGATTATAGATTTAAAACAAAATAAAATAGGGGAGTGTAATGGTAGATTTGTTAAAGGTGTAAACATATGTATGTTTGAGAGAAGTGGATGTTGAGTTCTAAAAATGAGTGACTCTTGATATGTATTTATAGGTGATTATTTTGAAAATTTACTTTTTAAAACCTTATGAAGTGTAAGAATACCTAAAATATTGATTTGAATTTTATAAGCTAGCTATTATTTGGCACAAGATGCAGCTAACCTAAGTGGATAGGAGTGCATTGAGTGTAATTCAATCTTGACTACCTAGAGAAGACTTTTCTAAAAGGATAAATGACACTTGTCCTAAATTGGAGATAGTTTGAAGGTGATTTTAGGCACCTTGAACATTTTTAATTAGAATTTTTGTGTAAGAGTAATAAAAAACAAAAGCTTGAAGTCACATATAGATAAAGGGATTAGAGGTAAAGGGAAATAAGAGTCATGTATTTATGCACAAGTCATATAGTTTATAATGTGTCAATAATTAACATTTTAAATTAATTGTGACCAAATTTATGTGTCTACATAGTTATCATAAAATTAATTTTACCAAAGAATGATTTTCATTCATTTTTTTGTTGGGAAACTAAAGTTTAGGAATTAAATTAGCTCTTTCTAGGTTGATGGTGATACCTTTATTTATAATAATGTGACCTAATAACTTAATTTATGTCACTCCAAAAACACCTTTATTTAGATTGAATGAAATACCATACCTTCTACATTTATCATAGACTCTTTGAAAATGATGTACATGTTCAGATCTATCTTTAGATAACATAGTTTGGTCATCCATATAAATAATAATACAGTTACCAACTAGTCATTAAAAATTGAAATCCATAGCATGTTGGAAGGTTTATCCTAATTTATCAAACCAAAAGGAAATCCATCTTGGTCTACCCAAATCATATTATAGATTAAAATTCCATCTAAGAAAGATAATTTTTGAGCTACTGAAAATATCAATCACTACATATAATGAGAGTAATTGGTAGTTATCTTTATCTAATGCTTTGTTTACATTAAAATAATATACACAAAGTCTATTTTTTACACTTTTCTTATGAATAGGTACCAAATGGGGAACTCATGTTAAATTTCTAATGTATGATAGGATATAACACAAGACTAAATGGTCTCTACCTTTGTCTAAAATCATTTTTTTATTCTTTCATTAGAATAGAATGTGTAATGACTCTAGGATCAAATATTTTTAAATCATCACAAGCCCATGCAATTAATTTTTCATATAGTTGGAGATATTTACATTCTTATCTTTCTACATCTAAGAAAATTAGGCCAATGTTAATATATTAGGGATATTCTATTATTCCTAAATTATTAGGATAATTTTTTTTAATTATTAGGTTCTAATTTTTTATAATTTTTATCATTCATGTCTAGGTAAAACATTTCCTCTAATGAAACCATTCCCTTTGGAATATTATTCTCCTTTAATTTAATAATACCATAATTTTAAAGTTCATTCCCTATGAGAAAATCCTTATAATTTTGGTATATTATTTGTGATTTAAAAAAACTTGAATTATTCATGAATTGAATAATTTTTTGGTCATCTTCACTACCTAATTTTTTTCAACATTGTTAGGAATAGAAAGATAGGGTACTAATTAAGTAAAAAAAATTGTAATTTAAAGTCATTGAGAGGGAATTTTTTTGTAGATAAGGCTACCAGAAAAACTATAATTTAGTTGTGTTCTCTAGGAACAAATACAATATTTAATGCCTCAAATGATTCGATCAAATCCCAATTTTTATGTTTGTATTTATTTAGGTATTATAATTTGAATTGAAACTTGATTATATAATTGAAAACCAATTATTAGTATCTAACCATGTATGATTTTTTCTCACCATGATTTAAAGAAAACTACAATCCAAGGATTAGGGATTCATACTCAACAAGATTGTTAATTCAAGGAAATTATAAATGATATGTTTCTAGATAATATTTTATTTGTGTCTATAATAATGAAATTCATATTAAATATCCTTATTTGGATATACATCCATAGAAGTGAAGGGTTTATAATCCAAATTAATCAATAGTTTTACTCTTTTCAAACATAGACTTGGTGGTGAGAGTATAAATTATAATGTTAGAAGAAGTGAAATTTACCTTTTCATTCTTAAGAGTATAACCAATATTCATGTAATTCATTTTCATCTCCATTTATACCCTAATTTTATTGTCTACATCTCTCTATGGAAAACACATGTGTGATAAAAAATTATCCATGTACCCATTAAGTCTTTTGGACCAATCCCTACTCAAAAACATTACTTCAGGTTTATCTACCACCTATATGTCAATGACATGATATATGTTGGGTTTATATTTTAACTACATGTGTAAATTTATAAATTAATAAACCAAATTAACTTCAAATTTATATAATTGAACCAAAATCCTATCAAAATTTATTAGGCTAAGAACTAATTTTATATAAATTCCAACTAGCATGACCTTGGCTCAAGCTCCTAAATCAACCAAAAAATTATGTAAATTTTCCAAAAATCCTTATTATAAGAAGACATAGAATAACCTTAGTATTAATACATTTGAATGTGAAGTATTTTTTTTTTATGAAGCATTTTTAGTTAAGTATTTTAATAATAAATTTCATTGTTATATAATCTAAGCTAGCTCATGGAGTGTGATATTTGCCTTAATTTTATTCATGTCTTCAACTATTTTGTATCTTCCTTTATTGAATATAGGTTACATGTTTGTAACAAGTCTTTTATAATTATTTTGAGGGGTGAAGGATCATTATTATCCTTTTGTTTAAGAGGAATAGTTGTGTAATTTGGTGGTGTATAAGTATTTATGGGTTATTATGTCTTACTTATCAATGAATAATTGTTGTTTTAATATTTTTTAAAAGAATGTAATCTTTAGTATTTTCCTCTAGCTTGTTCTCATCTTGTTTAGGGAAGATAAATGTTTCAAACATCATGGTTGTACTTGTTTAACCTTAAAATGGTAAACTATGGTTAAAGGGGTAGAGGTACCCCAAGGCATAAGGATGGTAGACTATCTCTAAAACAAGCCAATTAATTGTAAAACTTAGATAAACATATACTAAATTTATTATGCTAAGATAATTTAACGATAGGAATTAAATATATGTTAGATATTATAATGATAATGAAAATAAGATACTTAGATGGTTATGATGTTTATATAAATCTAGATCTAGAACATGTATAAAGTAGACTAGATCTAGATTCTAGATCAATCACCTAAGTTTGAAAATTTTACCTCTATATTTTCAGATACTTGCATCAAATTGGGATGGTTACACTGATGTTACTATATAAATCAGATGTAGTTATCCATTATGAAATAATTAATAAAACTAGATGTAACCACCTAGATGTTTTTAGGTTATGTGTTGCCTTCACTCTGGTGTATTTAGATATGGGTCATAAACCATCAATCCTTGTAAAATAAAAAACCCTTAGTTATTCATTTTCATAGTGGCTATGGAAAGAAGGGTTAGTGGAAACATGGTATGAAGTTGTGCTATAGACCCATATATCAATTACCCCTCTATAAATAAGTGTCACATACATAGCCAATACTCAAAATAGGGCCTTAACCTATGTAGTTCTCTCCTACATGTTAGATTATGTGTGAATCATGTCATGTGTGATAATCAAGTACTTAAAGTGACATATCTTATAACTTATAAAATATGGATCATGGAGTGATACTTTAGTACTTTAGACCTTTATATATATTATACCTATCACTAATATGGAAATAAGAGAAAATAGGGAAGCTTTTCTCACTTGAGTACTTGATTGAGTGTGTTTGGTAAGTTATCTTGTGAGTAAGTAAGAAGTTGATAGGTAAGGAATAGATGAGTATTGATCGTATACTTATACAAATATATTTATAGTATATATCACATAAAATAACTTAGGTTAACCATAATAATATGTTTTATTTACAAATTGGATGACTTTAGGTCACTACAAAATTGCATCAAAATATGACACTTGTATCAATGTAGGCATCTGAATAGGACACAAATGTCTAGGAAATTGGGAAATATGTGTGGGTATATAACTTTTAGGAATGGAATTTATGTAGGTTTATAACTTTTTGGGAAAGATATAATGCTTAGGTAATTAGAATAACAATAGTCAGACTAAGAGATAAGTAATTAGGCACATAAAGATAATGTATGCAAGCCTTTTGGTAGTGGGAAGGTCTAAAAGATGAAGGTACATCCATGATATGTATTTTCCATGAGGACTCGACTAAGGTGATATATAATTCATAATAATGTCTATATTTTTCCCCATTTAATATAGTAATGAAATTTATATTTTAAAGGAAAATAAATTCATACTTGGGTGTATATAAAACTTATCTTTGATTGAGTCTAACTTGAGTATTTTGATAGTGAGTGACTTGAAATGAAGAGAATGCTATTATATATAATTAATTAATATAATATGAAATTAAAATAATTTAAATTATTTAAATTGGAAGAGATCAAAGTTTAATATTACACTTGTGTATCAATGCAACCATCTTACCTTTTAAAAATTTGATTTGAAAAGATGTTACAACCCCTCAAGTTATACTTAGAAAATGTAGTAACATTTTTATTTTTAAAAACAACTTACTTAACATTAATTCCACATAATAAAACATTACAAAATATCTAATCCATAACTGATAATAATATTACTTCTAAAACAAATATTGCATATAATATTTATCTTATATAACTCCAAGGAAAGTAAATATAATAGAACACAACTATGGTTGGTCTATTGATACAATAATTATTATTCAAATATAATAATTATATATTAAAATTATATTTCATTCACACATATAGCCTAATATAATAAATAAATACTAAGCTCTCCAAATCTCGAGTCAATCCAACTCATGTATCACTGATAATCATAAATGTTGTATCCAATTAAGTACTACAATAGGGAGGGAGATCATCATATGAGTAATTTTCCACTCTTACCATAGATAAAAAAAATCTCCCACATAATTACCTATCATAGAATGGCCCTCCCTTTATGGATAGGTAGATATAATGGTGTGAGAATCTAGTGAGATGTGTTAGTACCCCATGTGTTTGTAAGATTTACTACTACATGATGTGTATCATAAATATATTATGTTTCTAACATGATATCACACAACATGAAAATTAAACATATGAAATGACAATGTACATCTAACATTAATCTGGCCAAAATTTTCAAATAATATATGATAATCTTGATCGGTCAATTTCATCAAACACCACTTGATCAAATTATCTGGCATTGGTGGTGTTACCTAGGCTAATATAATCCATCTCACTACCTAATATCATCATCAATATGAACTATAATAAATATATCATAATATATAACTAAAATATTCATACATATTTCATTACAATAATATCACATCACATTCCATACATAAGAGTAAGCAAAGTATACATGTATTCATGTATGCATGAATGAATCTTACATAAAATCAATCCCAAAACTAGAAATAATGATCACTGTTTATACCACTTGGGTGAAACATGCATTAAAATATATATTCCAACTATTATAATAAGTTTCAAACCATTACACCCCATGATATCCCATAATATCATAGTCTAGTGTTTTAAGGCATAACTACTAGTTTCCCCACAATTAATCATATTGAGTAGTCATAAATACAAGGTAGCATATGCTTTTAATCAAGCAAGAACATAATACAAAGAAAGTCATATAAATTTTAATAATTTTTCTCTAACATTAATTTACACTTTTAATATTGTATACACATATAAATGATATCCTACCAAATGTTACATCACATATTAATCAATTAAAAACCCACACACACACACACATATTTAAGTGTGGGTTGAGAAATAAAAAATATAGTATGCACCATCTGGGTAATTTTTATACTGTAAAACTCTATGACATTACATAATATCATAGGTCATTGTGATTGAGCACCCTACTCAAACACCAACAAACAATCTTAGACCCAAACATAATAATAAAGTAAGTACAAGATTATACCTCTTGGGTATACCCTTATTATACTACATAATCATAATTGGATTAAAAAAAAATCTTTAGGCACACATTATGATGCACTAATATTATGTAATAAAAGTATAAATACTTTCACATGTTAATAATCTCATATATGTACTACATACAAGTTTTCATTACTATCTGATTAAATGTACTAACATTCATTTGTAACACAAATCAAGGTTTTTAGAAGGTTTCACAATAATTGAATAAAATCATTGATTAAAATAATATATATGTATATATATTGAAAAATTTACTCAATTTTTTTTATCATACCTATAATAAATCCATATAGGTAAAGTTAAACTATTTACTTTAAGTTATAACTACTATTGTTGGCAAACAAATTTTTAGATTTACCATTTCTTTCCAAACTGAGTAAAGAGAGTATTCCATCATTGATTTTGGCTCAAAGGTCAATACAAAGAGAATATATAAATTCTAAATAGGTTATCATGGTACTTATTCTCATTAATTTGAGCTACAATTCGAGCTAACCACAATACAAAATTCTAAGGCAAAATAAAGTTCCACCAAACATTCGATCTTATATTAAAGAAGAGACATAATTTCTCAATTTTATTCCATTCAAGAATATAAATTGCATCTAATTATAAATAGGATTCAACATTTTCTAATAGACATAGTATTTTAATTTTTTAACTCAATGTTTAATAGATTTTTAACACTGTATTTTTTAATTAACTTAGCATTACATGCAAGAGACTCAACATTGGAACATAGAGCATGAAATTAAATTTTTAGTATGGAATTTTATTTAATTATCATGGTGATTTATACATTTAACTTGGAAAATCTAATAAAAGACATTAGATTTTATATGATACACATGTTACAATATACACTATTATCTTAATGTAAAGCACAGTGATATAAAATATATACATAAATGACCTTTCTAATTTAAAACACATCATTATCTAGTACCATGTATCCATGCTTTAAATTTATACTTTTTGATTTAGCTTTCCAATTATTAACTATCATTTTCAATAAAAAACTAAGTCATTTCAAGATATAATTATAGGGTTTGACAAAAGACTTAACATATCAAATTAGATACTCAACAAATTTAATAATTGCTTTAGCATTTTAAGTAATGCATGACACTTCAAGTAAATAGCTGGGTATTTAATTTTATATTCATAACTATTTTATTAACAATTATATGGTTTCCATAAACACTTATAAATTTTAAATTTAAACTATTGTGCTTTGATAATTAATTGCTACACTTTGATAAAGACTGTTGCATTTTGATAATGATTGTTGCATTTTGATAAAGACTATCTTTCCAAATTTTGACTATATAATTATCTTTACATGGTGTTTAATCTATATATACTTACATATCAACTTCTAAGGTAGGATAAAATGACATTTCTCTATTATAACAGGGCATCTCACTATTAACGCAATGCATTTCAAGGAATGATTAGGCATTACAATTGAATGAACTTCCATTTCAATCATAAAGTCACAACTATATAAATATAAGAGACAACATTTCCTTAATGTGTATGCAGTGATATAAAATATATATACTTCATTATATTAACCAACCATGCATTGCTTTTAATAAACTCACTACATGAAATAAGATGCAGGCTTAAGGAAATACATAAACTTAGCTCTTAACTCAGTGAATATAAAATTACATAGCATTTTTAATAAAGGACTTGGTATTATAATAAGTAAATTGGAATTGAATATAAAATGTAGTCCTAGGTTAGGATTTGTAATATAGTCCAGATAAAAACTCTTTAAAAATTCAGACCCTTTTAAAAGAAGGCAGACCAATCAAAATAAATTTAGGCTCTAAAAATGATTAACACACTAGCCAATTTTTAATGGGACGTAGCCTCTGTGTGTGTGTGTGTGTGTGTGTGTGTGTGTGTGTGTGTGTGTGTGTGTGTGTGTGTGTGTGTGTGTGTGTGTGTGTGTGTGTGTGTGTGTGTGTGTGTGTGTGTGTGTGTGTGTGTAGTAATTAATATTATCATGTGCTAACACTTAATGTTAGCTAGAATATGTGAGATTTTATTTTGTTACCTTCTTAGATTTGTAATCAATTAAATTAAATATAAAAATAATATAATGCAGGCTAAAAATTGAATATACATGCTTTAAAATGATTCACTAATCCTACCCTTTTATAAACATAATATACAATAATTTAAATTTTAAAACTAACCTCCCTAAATATTTGCCTGAGGAATAATGATGCACCTTGATTAATTTTCCCTTGCCTCTTTATATTCCATTATCTATTCTTTTCTTTGTGTCTCTATGTGTCTAGGTCTCTCTTTTTAATTTTAAATCCTCTATTTATAAAACTCAACCTTTATCCATATGTTGTGCCCCATCTCTTGCATATTTTTCATGTCCAAGTTTTCTTCCATACATATCACCTTTAATTTCCTTTTAAATTTATTAATAGTAGTTAACTCCTTAAAAAGCCATACACTTGCCTTAAAAGAAAAATTCATTAATATTAAATCACATAATTTTTTAAAATAAATCATTATGTCTCATATCATAACTTATCTAAAACATAAGTTTATTTTGACCAATCATACAAAAATATCAAATTTCTTGTTTATAAAATAGTTTTATGCATGTCTTATCAATACTAAGTTGAGATTGCATTAAATCATTGTTAGAAATTCATGATCTCAATATTTTGAAAGTAATAAAGGCAACTGTTTATTTATTTAATAGATATATAAGCTCTTAATTACTTCTAATTGAAAGATAACCATATCTTCAATAACTAATAATTAAATATCTATTTCCTGATCTATTCTAAAAAATCAAGACAAATAATTTAAAGGAATCTAATGAAATTAAAACCAAACCCATAAACAATTATAATCACAATATATTTCCTTGACTATGCACTAGAATTTAAAACAAGTTACACATAAACATTTTAAATCTATTATGCATGTGTGTAGGGTCACTAGCTATTTCATATAATATTACTCCAATCATTCCATCTAGTTGATCCTCTCTAATGATGTTCTTCCTCATCAAGCTCTGAGGGTAAGATCTATCCTACATCCACCTCATAATAATTAGTTGGTTAGTCTTAGTCATCATGTATATCACCAATGATGCAAAAACTAACAAATACATATCCATAATGTACATAATATAACATACAATTGTCACAACATATATTGTAATCAACAATATTGCTATCCCATTTAAATATATGTCATAATGCTTAAATAAAGGTAATAATAGTCAAATAATAACCATACTAATCAATGACTTAAAGGTTTATAAGTCATAGGGTGAAATTAGGATGTGACATCTTCCCTCTTAAAACTGGTCATCACCCAAATGAGTTTTTATTCAAACAAAAATTTTGATTAACAAATAGAGTTTAATAGCATAAAATCATAGTATCAATTATCAAATAAAGAAACTAAATGTGAAATTTACCTAAATAACTCATCATAGTTCTCTAATTTAACTCTATTCTTAGAGTATTGGTCTCACAAACCCCTACTCAGTAACATTATTTATTATGCAAACAAGTTTTACAAATGTCTCCTACGCTAACTGATTCTATCCTGACCACCCCAGGGTCCAAAATCATAAGATAAACCTATTAAAACTTGGTAAAATTCTTACTAACTTTCCAAAAACACATGATATCATCACAAAGGTAAAAAAAATGACCAAAAAGAGTTCCACAAAACCTTCTATCCCTTTTATACATCTCTCCCCTAGAGAGTGTATTTCTCATACTAGAGAAAAGTCTTTAGGGAACCTAGCAAGAATGATGTGTATATATTAATACTATCACTACACCGCATAGCTTCAGATAAGTATAACATGTCAATATTGTCATTACTCAATCATAGTTCCTTACAAGTATGGTGATGAATAAGAATGGTAAATATAATGTATACAAAATCATGGAATACCCATCCATATGGAATATATGTCCACAGTATACATGCGTATGGACATACGACTTAATTTAATGAATTCTACCTATCAAATCCTAGATTCAACAAGTTTATCTATTGTATCCAACTTAGTACCAATAATTTGAGTCAATTTGAGGCTATGTAGGATACTGTCCTATCACTTAGATCTCACATTCCCAATTCATCACTCTTCCCTTAGTTCTCCATGAATTGATAATTTACAAAAGTGCATAAGGTTATATGCATCACAAATATGTACTAACATATCATAACAATTAATCCCATATGATAATTAATTATATATTTAATAACATACATATCAAACAAATCATAAAATCATTCTAAGATTACATTAAGTTGTTACTAATCAAACATAACTAGTATCATATTATATAACTTAACCTATAATTTTATATTCATAGTTAAGATATAATAATTAACATAACATACTAAGGCTATGGATTATACCATCCTTACTACCTTGTAAGTGAGACAATGTCTCCTTTCTTACAAGACTAGCACACATTAGTTAAATAGTTTATCTCCACCCTTTTAGGATACCAAGATGTTCTACATATCTTATACCTTACTCTAGAAGTAAGGTACATATATAACTCTTCAAAACAATGTGCATCAAAAAGAGAATAATATTAGTCTACACAAAGGTATATAATAACATAATAATTATAATCAACTATAATTAATATAAATCCAATGTTAGTGACTCCTCATGGTCATTTACACACATTAGATAAAATAGTAACTCTATAAAGTCACAAAGTGGATAGTAGAGAACTAACATCTCATAACAAAACTTCCTACATACCCTCATATGGTAAAAATGAAATAGCTCAATCCATGTTACTAATCACTACTCACTTATCTAGCTTATAAGTGTAGTATTATAACCTACCTCCACAATCAAAAGGAAAATACTAACCTCAATGATGCATCAATCTATATCAATCCTATAACTTCTTTCCACAAGAATTAGAAAACACTATCCCATGAGCTTAAGGTAATACAACCAAATAATAACTTAGAAACAAGTTTCCACTTAAGGAAACACTAAATCATCATATTATAAATATGAATATTCTCAGTAACTTTAAATGATGTAAAAGGAGAGTGAGAGCATAACAACTCACCTCAAAGATAACTAAGAGAGATAACACTTCTTCTCAAATCAATATAAATATAAAGGTGCTAGTTCACAAATTCCTAACACAAAGAAATTCATAATCAAGACATTTGTACTCTAACATTCCCACCACACCAGGTGGTGACAAACTAGAATGGTCTTATAGTAATTGCAATGTTAGGATATATGTAAGTAATATACAAGGCTGACGCATAAATATATAAGTTGGAATCACTCTGTGCTATTTAAATTACTCACAAAACACAAACACAAATGGTTAATGTGATTTTAATTACCAATAAATATATGTAATCATACTTGAGTTATTCAATCTAAAGATCAAAAACATGGTAGGAAACTCTTGTTCACAAATTAGGAACTAAGCTATGTTACTACCTACCCAATCACCTTATATAACCATCACCAATGAGACACTCGATACACCAACACTTTAACAACTCTAAGGGGGTACAAATTTTCTAAGGGTACACACTCAATGTACCAGATATACCTACATGTTTTTATTTTATGTTAAACAAAAAGGTACAAAAATTCTAATTGACTCATTAAGTTTGAGAGTTTCAGTCATAGCTCTTATACCACATGTTACAACCCCTCAAGTTATACTTATTAGATGTAGCAACTTTTTTATTTTTAAAAACAACTTACTTAACATTCATTCTACACAATAAAACATTACAACATATCTAATCCATAACTGATAACAATAATACTTCTAAAATAAATACTACATACAATATTTATCTTATATAACTCCAAGGAAAGTAAATAAAATAGGACACAAATATGGTGGGTCCACTGATACAATAAATTCTATTCAAATATAATAATTATATATTACAATTACATTTCCTTCAGGCATATAACCTAATATAATAAATAGATACCAATCTCTCTAAAGTTCAATTTAATCCAACTCATGTATTGCTGATAATCATTAATATTTTCTCTAGGTAAGTATTGCAATGGGGAGGGAGAACATCATCCAAGCACTTTTCCACTCCAACCATGGACCAACAATCCCCCACATAAGTCCCTATTAGATAATGGCCCTCCCTTCATAGATTCATATATAGAATAGTGTGAGAATCTAGTGAAACATGTTAGTACCGCATGAGCTTGTAATATTTACTACTACATGATATCACACAGCATTCAAATAAAACATATTAAATGAAATTTACATCTAACATTACTTTGGCCAAAGTTTTCAAATAATATACAATCATCTTGATTAGTGAGTTTCATCACACACCATTTGATTAGATTCTCTAACATTGGTGGTGCTTCCTAAGCTAGTGGAATATATCTCACTGCCTACTAGCATCATCAATGTGAAATATAATATATATAAAATAGTATATAACTCAAAGACTCATACATATTTCATAGCAATAATATCATATCACATGCCATATATAGGAGTAAGCAAAGCATATATTTATTCATCTACATATGAATGAACATTATAATAAAATCAATCCCAAAACTAGAAATAATGATCATTATTTATACCACCTAGGTGAAACATGCATTAAAATACATATTCCAATTACTATAATAAGTTCCACACCATTACACCTCATGATATCCCATAATATCATAGTCTAGTGTTCTAAGGCACAACTACTAGTTTCCCCATAATTAATCATATGAAGTAGCCATAAATAAAAATAAGCATATGATTTTAATAAAGAAAGAACATAATACAAAATAATTCATACAAATTTATATATTTATATTCTAACATTCATTTACACTTTCAAGATTGTATGCATGTATAAATGATATCATACCAAATGTTACATCACATATTAATTAAGTAACAACCAACACATATATATTTATTTAGGTGTGGGTCAAGATATAATAAAAATAGTATGTACCATTTAGGTACCTTTTATACTATAAAAATATATATCATCCCATAATATCATAGGTCATTGTGCTTGAGCACCCTACTCAAACACTAACAAACAATCTTACACCCAAAAAAAATTATAAAGTATGGCATTATAACACCATGGTATACCCTTATTATATTGCATGATCATAATAAAATTAAAACACAATCTATAGACACACATTATGATTAACTAATTTTATGTTATAAAATTCTAAATACTTGCACATGTTAATACTCTTACATATATACTACACACAAGTTTTCATTACTATCTAAATAAATGTAGTAACATTCATTTATGACACCAATCAAGGTTTTTAGAATATTTCACAATAATTTAATGAAACCCTTGATTACAATTTTATATATATATATATATATATATATATATATATATATATATATATATATATATATATAATACTCACAAAATCTGAGCATCCCTATAATAAATTCATATAGGTAAAGTTCAATTGGTCACGTTAAGTTAGAACTACTATTATTGGCAAACAAATTTATAGATTTACTATTTATTTGTAAACCAAGTAAAGAGAGAATTCCATTATTTATTTTAGATCAAAGGGAAATACAAATAGAATATTTCAATTCTAAATAGGTTCTCATGGTAATTATGCTCATTCATTTGAACTACAATTTAGGCTAACTGCAATAAAAATTTTTGAGGTAAAATAAAGTTCCATTGAACATTCAATTTTGTATTAAAGAAGAGACATAGTTTCTTAATTTTATTCCATATAACAATATAAATTGCATATAATTATAAATAGATTCAACATAATCAATTATTTCTAATAAAATCAACATTTTAACTTTCTAACCCAACATTGAATATAGTTTCAGCATTGTATTTTAAAATAACTTATCATTACATGCAAGAGACTCAATGTTGTAACATAGATAAATACATTACATTTTTAGCATGGCATTTTATTTAATTATCATAGTGATTTATATATTTGACTTGGAAAATATAATAAAACACTTCAAATTTTATATGATGCCACATGTTACAATATACTCTATAGTCTTAATTTAAAGCACAATGATATAAAATATATACATAAAAGTCATTTCCAATTTAACACATGACATTATCTAGTACCATGTCTCCATGATTCTATTTTATACTCAACACTTTAACTTTACAATGATTAATTATTAGTTTCAATAGATAACTAAGTTATTTCAAGATATAATTACAGGGTTTAGCAAATGACTTAGCATATCAAATTTGATACTCAAAAAATTTAATAATTGCTTTATAATTTTAAGTAATACATGGTGCTTCAAGTAAATAGTTGGGAATTCCATTTTATATGTACAATAATTTCATTAACACTTCTACAATTTCTATAAAAACTTTTGTGTTTTAAATTTAAACTATTGCACTTTGATAATTGACTATTGTGTTTTGATAAAGACTTGTGTTTTGATAATGACTACTACATTATAATAAATACTATCTTTCTAAATTTTGACTCTACAATTATCTTTACATGGCATTTTAGCTATATAGACTTGCATATCGACTTCTAAAGGCTAGCTAAAATGCAATTTCTCTATTACAGTAGGGCATCTCAATATTAAGACAAGGCATCACAAGGAATGACTAGGAATTCCAATTGAATGAACTTGCATTTCAATCATAAAGTCATAGCTATAAAAACATATGATGTATCATTTCATAGATGTATATATAACAATATAAAATATATATAATGCAATTTATTTACCAGCCATGTGTTATTTTTAATAAACTCACTACATGAAATAAGATGTAGGCTTAAGGAAATACATAAACTTAGCTCTTAACTTAGCCAATATAAAATTACACAACATTTTTAATATATTACTTGGTATTATAATAAGTGACTTGGCATTGTATATAAAACATAGTCCCAGGTTAGGAGTTATAATACATCCCAAATAAAAAATCATTAAAAATTCATATTCTTTTGAAATAAGGTAGGTCAATAAAAATAAATGTAGGCTCTGAAAATGATTAATATACTATTCAATTTTTAATGGGATGCAAATTAAATATATATAGAAATGAAGTCATTAATATTATCATGTGCTCACTTAATATCAACCAAAACATGTGAGATTTTATTTTGTTACATTCTTAGATTAACAATTAATTAAATTAAATATAAAAATAATTAAATGTAGGCTAAAAAGTGAATATGCAAGATTTAAAATGTTACACTAATCCTACCCTTTTTGAAATACAACACAATAGTTTAAATTACAAAACTAACCTCCATAAATATTTTCCTAAGGAATGATGACATGCCTTGCTTAAATTTCCTTTACCTCTTTATATTCCATTCTCTATTATTTTCTTCATATCTCTATGTGTTTGGGTCTCTCTTTATAATTTCAACCCCTCTATTTATAAAACTCAACCTCTCTCCATATGTTGCACCCCATCTCTTTCATGTTTTTCATGTCTAAGTTTGTTTGTATGCATATCACCTTTAATTTCCTTTTAAATTTATTAACAATTGTTAACTCCTCCTTAATAAGCTATATACTTAACTTAAAACAACTTTTTCCATTAATATTAAATCACATAATTGTTCAAAATAAATCATTATGCCACATATCTTAACATATCTAAAACATAATTTTATTTTGACCAATGAAATAATAATATCAAATTTCTTTTTTATATAATAGTTTAATGTATGTCTTATCAAGACTAAGTTTAGATTGCATGAATTCAATGTTATAACTTCAAGATAACTCAAGATATTGAAATTAATAAAGGTAATTTTTTATTTAATTAATAGATATATAAGCTCTTAATTACTTCTAATTTTAAGATAACTGCATCTTTAATAACTAGTAATTAAATATATATTTCCTGATTTATTCTCAAAAATCAAGATAAATAGTTTGAAGGAATCTAATGAGATTAACATCTAAATCCACAAAAAATAATAATCACAATATATTTCATTAACTATGCACTAGCATTTAAAACATGTTATCTATATACACATAATATTTTCAAACTTTTATCAAATACTGATGCTTTACATCTTGCAAGAACTTATCGATACTTAATCTCTCTGAGTGCACACCCTAAAGGGTAAACTAGGAAAGGGGTGGGCAGACCTTTGGTACTTCATAGGATTATTGTCCCTTATTACCACATTATTACCAATCTAAATAGATCCCAAAACCATTCCCTAATTTATTTCTCCTCCCTTGAGTATTCCTCTAGTCTTTTCCTCTTTCCATCCCTCCTTTCTTGTCTTAAACTCTTTTTTGACTATTAGTTATACTGGGTCAACTAGGTTGACCTAGTACAATTTAGGGGTATTATTTTCTTTATTAGCTTGTTATCCCTTTGGCTGACCTAGCTCAAACATAGTAAATTATTCCTAAAAACACACTGGGTCAACTGGGTTGACCCTGCACAATTGATGTACAAAAGGATTTAAGACAAGATCTTCCTATCTATAAAGATCATTTTGGTCATTATCCATATGTGAAATCAAGATTTGTTATTCACTTGTGTTTCTTTATAATCTACTCTTCCACCATTTTACTTGAGGAGACTTAGCTTAGGTTTCTTATTTGGAGAATCTAGTCTTGTGAATAAGTCTTGGATGATTTGGCCTTTATTAGTGATCCTTATAAACCACAACAACCTCTTGCAAATCCCCTTTGGCCAAGGGAGAGATTGAGTCTTGACAAGTTCACATTTAGGTAAGTATATTCTAACTTTGTTCTTTTCTCTTTTAGTAGATATAAGTAGCATGAGTGTTGGCTGGGATAATACTATCTTTCATATTTTATGTATTAGGGTGTTACTCATACTTACTTTAATTAAATTTCCCTATACATGTTTTTTTTATTTCTTCTAAACCTCCACTTTGTGCCACAAGCTTTAGTGTGTAGTATATTAGATTATTACTTTCTTGTTATTAGTATAAGTGAACATTTTAAACCTTAGGACTCTGTTAGGGTTGTTGTGTTATTGTGTTATATTGTAAGCTTTGGAACCCTTCCTAGCATGATGTGTTGTGACAAGTGATACAAGTGATCCCCTAATCAGGTCTATAAAATCCCCATATTGGTCATACTCCTATTTAACAAGTATATTCCAAATCAGAAGTGTAGGTATGATCTATCTTATCCAATTTAGGATTAATTTAGAGATATGATTCATTATCAATTGCATAGATTTTGGTGAACTTTACATGAACTAACCTTTGTAGGATTTGTTCACTTTTTCATTTATTTTAATCATCATTTTGATCATATATTTTGACATACTAGATTGATTCTATCAAAGTAGTTATTTTTATCTGTGCATGGGTTTTTAAGAATAGGTAAATGGATCAAACTAATTGACCTAGTATAAGTTTATATATTTTTAAACACCCAGTTCAAACTACTAGGTCAACCCAGTTGACCCCTTATAGTTTCAACTCTTTTTAAGCAAGTCTCTATATAACTTGATTGATTTTGTCAACCTATTTTATAGGTTTCTCAAGTATAATTCAAGGTTATTCATCAGTAATATTCCCTCATTGAATATTTGATCCACCAAGGTTCCTTTTTTATTTCCCTATTTTTATATTTTATTATCTTTCTTTTCATAATTTGTAGTCTTCAAAACTACCCTTGCCGACACTACCAACCCAGTTCATTTTCAAACTTTGTTTCTACAATATAAGTTTTACCCTATCAACCCTATTATATATTTTATACATCTAGTTTTCACACTATACCTTATTTCAAATTAAAATTAACCTCATATCTATTATTAATTATCTCACACTTTATTTTCTTTTTGTTTGCATGCTTAGAATACTTGACATAGTTTAATTAAGGGATTTTCAATTTATCACTTAGTTTCACTATTTCTATTTTATGCATACACAACCAAATCACATAACATAAACAAGGACTTTAACATTTTGTCTACCCTAGGCTAACTTGCATGGATTTCATCACCAAGGGTGAAGATGGCTTGATCCTCTAGTCAAGTATAAAGCATGGTTAATGGTATATTTTGGATAAACACATGACACCTCATCACTATGGTGTGTACAGTGAGGGGGTAGGCCCTAATACCAAGCTTGTTCATTATCACTAAAGTCCCTTTCATCTCAAACTACCTAAAAAAATATTTATATTACTATCTAGTAACTTTCTTATAGCCAACTTTCAATCACATTTAAAATAATTCTTAATAATTTAATTGACAATAGGTTGACCAATTAGTTAGCTTTACTTTTCAATTTTTTTGCTTACTCTTTGTTTAATTTTGTGTGTAAAATCTTGCATTAGGAAATGTTAATGCAAGGTTTTTTTTGTGTGTCTCAATTGGATTGGCCAATATTGATCTAATTGATTATTTATTTCCTTTCAACTCTTACTTTCCTAGATTAGCTATAAAAAGTATCTTGTTTCAATTCATAATTTGTTATCATCTTGTTCTTTTTCCCTGCCTACTATAGTGGATCGACCCAATCGACCCTATAACTTTTTCATCCCCTATTCACTATACTAGATCAACCTAGTGAACCCTATACAATCTATAACTCCTTTTCCACTTTTTTCCTACCTCAATTCACTATACTAGATCGTCCCAATCAACCTTGTGTAATTTACAGGCCTAACTCTCTATTTTTAATTCTTATTTCTTAGCATTCTTTTCATTTATTCAAGCATCATGTCCCCTATTAGACTCTTTTTAGACACTATATGGTATTTTATTTACTTATTATCTTTTCCTATCTTTTCTTCAAATTTTTAGCTTGTGGGGCATCTTGTGATTTCCATCCACACATTTCTCTATTCTTTGAGGCATCTTACAATACCCACCCACATGTCATTTTAAACTTTTGGGCATCTTGTGATGCCCATCCCTACATCCAATTACCCTTTGGGGCATCTTGAGACGCCCACTCTTTTTATCCATTACATGATACCAAATTAATTAAACTTTAAGAAACATTTTGAGACACCTAATATTGTCTCTCACATGATAATACTTGATATATCCATTAATGTAGGATTCATTTACTTCTTTTCATGTTTTACATTTATATCTATCTAATAATTTTTTAAGGTTACTTAAGCATGGGTCTCTCCCTCTGTAGTAGTTTCTTTCCTTTCATAAACCTTTAGTCCTCCATTTTAGTTTTTTTTTTCTTGATGTACCATATTATTCCTTATCTTCTTTCATTTTCTCTTATTTTTTGCACCCCCTTGGGTTTTTATTTTGTTAGATTTTTTGTAAGACCATGTATAGGACCTAATATTCCTCATAAAATAACCATCTTTTATCTATTTTTATTTCATTATTGTTGATTTCCAATGCTATTTTTGCATCCTTTGGGTTTTTATTTTGTGATTTTTTTTATAATACCATGGATATGACCCAACATCCTTCACAAAATACCACTACATCTTTGCTTGCCTCATTTTACCTTTTTTTTGCTTATTAGCACCCTCGTGGGTCTCTCTTTTATGAGTCTATTAGTAAGACCATGGATAGGACCTGACCATACTCATAAAATTACCACCTTTTGATGTTCTTGATCCTTACTCTCAACTTTAGTTTTTCTTCTTTTGTTAGATGAAATTTGCACAATAATCTATGTTAGCATGTTTTCCTTCGTTTCCCTCTTTTCTTATGATAAGGAATCACACTTTACTATCATTGTATACCTATTTTCCCTTTGTCACATTTTTACAATTTGAAGTAATTCAAATTGTTCCATGTGTCATTCCTCTTGATTTATCCTTCCTTTCATCTCCACATTAGATAAAATAAAGTCAAATTCAAGATAGCACTTTTATTTCCCCCTAATTTATGAGACTCTTAGACCCCATCCTCTTTGAACTTCTCTCTCTTAGCAACCTTTTCCAAAATATTCAAATGAAATTCATCTTTAGTACTCATGGTTGGTTTTACAAATCTTTATGGAGGAGGAATAGAAAAAGGCATCAAAAAAGTTAAAAGACAAATCATTTGAAATCAAAAGGTAATGATATCTAAAAGGCAACATATAAATATTAAATGTATAATCACACTAAATACATGATTCAAAGCACATATCCTTCTTATACTTGAATTTTAAACTCCGTATTCAACCTCATGGTAGATTTGAGGTCCTTTGGGGTGCAGTAGGCTAATAGATTAGAAGAGGAGAATAAAAAATTGTTTTGTGCTACCTACTTTCTCATGTAATTACCTAATATTCATAGTAGACCGATGACTTTATAATGGGTCCTAAATAATTAAGAACATATCATGGGGAGGTAGGACAATTTTAATTTTCATGTATATAGCCTTCATGGGATGATCTATATACTCCATTTGTTGATACAAGACTTGTGTATCTAAGAGAAGTTCTTCATAGTCCTTAAAGTCAAAAGTCTTCTTATTTTGACAAACCTAATTTGAGTGTCTTGACTTCTATAAAGAGTTACTCTACCTTGGTTTTTCCTTCATTCTCCCCTCCACCCATTTCATTTCCCCCCTTGATAGACAAATTATGATTCCAAATCTATTTTCCCTTCTTTAATTCATTCTTCTTCACCTCTTAAAAACATGCTATCACTAATTTGTTTTAGTTTTATCTATCCTTAGATAAAAAAAACATGTTTGAACAACTATGGATTATTTCTTTCTTTATACCATGATATTACATTCCTACAATTACTTTACTTTCCTTTTACCATATATCATGTTTTTTGTATCTTACTATTATGGACACCTGAGTTCGTACCCTTTTTCCATTGTTGAGTGTGGTTGGCTTGTTACTTCTCACTTTGAAATGTTTTTTAACCTTTTACACATCCTTTTTCCATTATTTAGTGAGATGTGGTTTGTTACTACTCATTCATCATTGTTTTTTACCATTTTATTTAGTCATTTTTCCATTTATTTTTGTTTTATGATCTTGTTTGACATGTATCCTTATTTTGACCTGTTGAGTTTGACTTTCTTACTTAAGGATAGCTTGTTTGATTTTTTTGATCTTTATTAGCCTTGGATTTTTGTTTACCCAATTTACTCTTTTTGTTTGACTTGGTCATTTGGTCTAACATAACATGTATCACCCCATCTTGCCAAATTTCCCAAATACATCCCATCCTCATAGCACCAACTATCTTGGCATTTCTTACATGTGTTGTTTTCTCTTTAGTTTTATATTCTTTGATTTGTCAAAATCAATCCCTATGCCCCACACAATCAAAATTGATAACATAGCAAAAAACCATCCCATGATAAAGGTAAGTCAAGGTACACATTGCATTTACTTTTTAGTTATTTACTTTTTAGATTAGTTTTCCCTTTAGTCATTTAATTTTATTTATTTTATGCTTTAAAATACTACAACATTTTTTATCATTAACATTATGTGTGTCCTTGTGTTTTTTCTCAAAGCACCATCCCCTATTACAACTTAATGACACATGATGATATTCAAGTGGGGCATATGTATAAACATAATATTTTCAAACTTTTATCAAATATTAATTCTTTACATCATGTAGGAACCTATTGAGACTCAATCTCTCTGAGTGCAAACCCTAAGGGGTGCACTAGAAAAGGGGTGGGAAAACCTTTGGTGCTTCAAAGGATTTTTATCCTTTATTCTTGTATTATTAACAATCCAACTAGATCCCAAAACTATTCCATAAGCCATTTCTCCTCACTTGAGTATTCTTATAGTCTTTTTCTATTTACATCCCTCCTTTCTTGTCTTAAAGTCTTTTTTGATTGTCATTTTTACTTGGTTGATTGGGTCAAACCAATACAATTTAGGGGTATTATTTATTTTCTTAGCTTATTAGCCCATTGGTAGACCTAGCTCAGACCTAGTAAGTTATCCTCAAAAACACACTGGGTCAACTAAGCCAACTCTATATAGTCAATGTTATAATAATGATTTATGACAATATCCACCTATATAGACAAGATAATTTTAGTCATTATTCATATGTGAAATCAAGAGTTATTATTCACTTTCAATTCTTCATAATCTACTCTTCCACCATTCTACTTAAGGATACTTAGCATAGGTTTCTTATTTGGAGAATCTAGTCTTGTGGATAAGTCTTAGATGCTTTGGCCTTTATTAGTGACCCTTAAAAACCAAAATAACCTCTTCCAAATCCCCTTTGGCTAAGAGGGAGATTGAGTCTTCATGGGTTCACATTCAGGTAAGTATATTATAACTTTGTTCTCCTCTCTTTTAGTAGATAGAAGAAGCATAAGTGTTGGCACAAATAATACTATCTTTCATATTTTATGTGTTAAGGTGATACTAATACTTAATTTAATTTAATTTCCCTTTACATGTTTGTTTTATTACTTCTAAATAACCATTTTATGCCACAAGCTTTGGTGTGTACTAGATTAGATTTTTACTTTCTTAATATTAGTATAAGTGAACATTTTAAACATTAGGACTCCATTAGGGTTGTTGTGTGATTGTGTTAGACTATAAGCTTTAGAACCCTTCCTATCATGATGTGTTATGATAAGTGATATAAGTGGTTCCCTAATCAGGTCTATTAGATCCCCACATTGGTCATGCTCCTACTTAGAAAGTGTATTCCCAATCAGAAGTGTAGGTATGATATATCTTATTCAATCTAGGATTAATTCATAGACATGATGCATTTTTATTGAATACATTATTCATAAACATTTTAAATCTATTGTGCATATGTGTACAGTCACTAGCCATTTCATCTGATATTCTCCCAATCATTCCATCTAGATGATCCTATCTGATGATGCTCTCCCTTGTCAAGCTCTGAGGGTAGGATTTTTCCTACATCCACCTCATAGCAAGCATGTAGTTAGTTTGAGTCATCATATATATCACTAATGAAGCAACAACTAAAAAATACATATCCATAATGTACAAAATATAACATATAATTATCATAACATGTATTCTAATCAACAATATCATTGTCCTATTTTAGTATATGTCATAATGCTTAAATCAAGGTAATAATAATCATTATTAGATTAAATATGTTATTTTTAGTGTATGATTATTAGATTAAGGGTGAAATCATGATGTGACAAAAGATATATCATTATGAATAATTATAACTAAGATTAGGAGAAATTTAAAATGTGGGAAGTGCATATATCTAAAGATATAAAGAGAGATTAGAGGACACGTGCCACTAACCTTAGATAAAATGTGAGTTACCACCCAATAGTTATGATTAGCTTAATAATGTAACCCAATCATACTTATAACCTAGTGAGTGTGAGTAAATAAAGTCAATTCACACTATAAAATTGGTGAGATTAGATGATGTAATCAATTCCAACCTATAAACTTGGAAACATTGAGTGATTTAATCACCTCAACAATACCAAAAAGTGAACCAACTACTATAGTATATTGGCTCAATATAGTCTATAAAATTCCAACCTAGTGGGTGATGACAGTCCCTAAAAGAGTTTGAAATCTGAAACTAATTTTATTTTACAAATTTTAGGTTATCTTTATTTATCATATTCAACTTATATATTTCCCATATTGAAACTATGTATAAAAATGGCACTAATTCATAAAATTCTACAATAAATGTGTATATGAATCATATAAGTATAAATTATAGACAATTTGAAACTATGTAAGTGTGGATAATATGTTTCCAAAACATGACCCCAGTAAATTTGAAACTATGACAAATGTGGAGAACAAGTTTTTATAATATGCCCCCACTATAATCTAAATTTGATAACTAGTGTAAGTGCCAATATGGAGGACATGTTTCTGAAACATGACCACACTATAATCTAGGTATTATGCATAATGAATAAGTGTGGCTGACATGTTTTCAAACCATGCCCCTACTAAATCTAAAACTATAACAAATGTGGATAACATGTTTTCAAAACATTCCCCCCACACTAATCTAAATATGTGAAGAAATTTGGAAGTCTCTAAATATATGATGCAATGTAGAAGTCATACCTACATGACAGGCCCCACTGATATTCCCCCCATTTGAGGTGATGAAAAGTAACAAATGATAGTTACCTTACATCAAAATGATAATATAACCATGTAAATTATGAATTTATCATGTATCTTATAGAAATAAAATATCTAGGTAGATATGTAATTGAAGCATGAATAATGTGATTCACACCAAGTCTTAAGATGCATGATGTGGATCATGGAACTATCTAGATAGTATTATTATAGTATAAATAAGTAATCAATAACACACACAAGAGAACTCATAATACAATCAAAATATAATGGTCCAAGGATACCTCAATCAAGGGGTATATTCAAATGCCACATAATATAATGGACATGACTTAGTCAAATGTCCATGAAATCAAGAATGACATATTCAAATGCCAATATACAAAAAAAATAACATATTCAAATGTAAAAGAAGAAAATAAAGGCATGGGGCCATAAATAATGGATCATATTAAAATTATTTAATAATTAAGATGAGACACTAAATGAAGTGCATGCATGAATTCATAAGTAACCAACATAAACATAACATACTAGTCCATGGATCATAGGTGTTAGAAAAAAACATTAGGTACATATCATATCAAGTACACTATGAGAGATATAAGCATGGATCAAGGCATGTGTATGTACATAATCTCAAAAATGATAATTTAAAGTGACCATATAATGATATAAACCTAGGTGTATCATGATCAAAGAAGTGAATGCCTCCAATGCCCATATGACATGCATATAGGGAAGGGCCAACATCTAAAAATGTATAAATCATGTATCTATGTATGCTTGTATCAAACTCAAAATATGCATGAAACATGTGTATATAGAAACAAATGGTATTATATCTACAAATATGGAACCAACAACATAACTGCCAATGAGCCAATAGAGCATGCAAATGCAAGACATTTTTTTAATTTTTTTTTAAAATTTTTGAAGTTTTATAATTTTTTTGGAATATGTGAAACCTTACAACCTTGAGTTAGATGCTTTACATTTTTTAAATCATTGTTGGATAATTGTAAATGAAACATAACATGATCCTCTTCACATTTTACATGTGCAATAGAAGAACCATCATTTAGAATATTGATTAATTTGCCTTCATGAGGAAAAGAAACACCTTGCTGATTTTAGTCAATTTTTACTTCCATTTGATATAACCAAAGAATTCCAAATGTAAATACATATCGATATTTTTTTGGCACAACCCAAACCCATGTTTGAATCAATTTAGGACCATAAGTAATTGGTGGTGTTATATTACCCAAGGAATCATTCCAACTAAATTTTATTTATAAGTCTTTTAGATCAAATCCAAGTTATTGAAGATGTTTTAGATTGGAAGTATTTTTTGTTTTAGTAGGATCAATATGGCTATACCAAAATGAATAATTACTTATGAATAAGGTTATTTTTAAATACTTTATGAATGGATGTTGTTTTATTTAATTAATTTGTAGTATTTTTGTGCATTGCATGTCATTTACACTTATGGTTCCTTCTTAGAATAATCATGCAAAGGATCATTATATATTTTCTATTTTTGGTGATCACCAGGTTATGAACTTGATTCTTTGGTAGGATCATCAAATATAATACTTTGGTCATTGATGAAGTCTTATATCTTATTTTTCACTATAAAACATCTATTTATAAAATGTCTAGGTCTTTAGTGATACTTAATATAATAATTCACATCATATACTTTAGGTATAGGTATTCTCATATCAACCTCTATAGGATGAGAGAGAGATATGATATGATGTTCTATAGGCCACATGAGTAATGAATCAAGAGACTTAGGTAGATATGTGTTGCACTGGTTAAGATAATCTACTTAGGTTTTTGTAATAGTGTATCGACCGATGTTGTGTTATTTATAGGAGAAATGGGTTAAGTTATACCCTGGTCATGTTTTCCCAACCCTTATCCTTTGTATCCATATTTGAGAAAATATTGACTACCAAATTTAGGATTGCAACATAAGATCATTTTTTTGTTATACCATTGCACAATGTTTTAAGGAATTAGTATCCATTAGATGTGTAAATAAATACTTGATAGATTAATTTTAAGCATGTTTGTAAAGTATATGTAAATACATATTAGGCATAACATGGCAAAAAGTAGGTAATGTATGGGGTCCCAAAATAATATTCAATGTTATTTACCCTCATACTTTTCATGGAATATGATCAAATACTTTTATGCTCATATTGGAAGGTTCCAAATCATTAGTCCCAATTCCAAGTAAGGAAATAAAGGATATTTTGTAAATGTTGAGCTCTAAACCATTATCCATGATGAATATTTTTAAAATTTTATTACACACACAAACATGAATGTATAATGGTAAAAACTAATTTATGAGGTCTTAAGGTGGTAGATCCTCTTTTCCAAAGGATACATTATGTTTAGTCCATTTGATTGAATTTAACACAAAATCCACATATGGAGGCTCCAAACTACTTGGTAAAATGGTCAAGTATAGTAGATCTGAAAGAACATACATGTAATGAGAAGAGTGGTGTATCAAGTCACAACATGAAGTTTTAGCTATAATATCATTAGAAGAGTTTGTGTTATGGTGGTATCTAGATACTATCTCTATAGAATTATAAAAATAATTACAAAGAGAGATTAAGTGTCGTTTTCATTTTAAAAACCTCTCATTATATTGACAGATCTACTTGTTTCTTTTGATAATACTTTGGATTAGAGTAGTATAATATAAAACTAACACTACCATTATAAATTATAACATAAATGAGATACACATGCATCCATATTGAACATATTGATAGAAAATGAAATCTTATTTTCAACTTGTAAAATATTGTTAAATAAAAAATTAGAGATTGATAATTAAGAAAAAATAAATCAATATCTAGGGATTTTGGGGACTAGAGGTTGAGTTCACCAAATGTTTTACCCTTATATATATATATATATATATATATATATATATATATATATATATATATATATATATATATATATATATATATATAAGGGTAAAACATTTGGTGAACTCAACCTCTAGTCCCCAAAATCCCTAGATATTGATTTATTTTTTCTTAATTATCAATCTCTAATTTTTTATTTAACAAGATTTTATAAGTTAAATATATATATTTAAAGGGTAAAACATGGTGTGGGGAATATAGGGTTAAAGGGGTAGAGAAAGTCTAAGGTGTTTTCTCTAGGAATAAAGAGAAGTAATAATGACAAAATTGTATTCAATGTGTGTATTTCATCATTACATGGTTCATCACAATGTTTTATAGATTTATGATGGTTGTTTGTAAAAACTAACTAATGAGTTTCAACTAACCCAAACAACTAAAATGAAATTAAACAAGTAAATAAATAAACTAACTATAATCGTGGATCATAAATGACCCAAAAATTTCCCCCTTGATCCAAATGGGTATACAAGAAAATTAAATTAGAATAATGACTCTAAAATCATCAAATAAAATCTAACACAACTAAAACTAGTACACTTTACCTCATGGTATTGATTAAAATTTGTGATTCTACATAAATAAGCCTACCCTATAAGTTGTGGCATAAAATACCAATGAACATGATCAAGGAATGGTCATCTCTTGTAATAATATATATTATATTTTAGTAGAACATGATCAAGGCATGCCCAACTAAATCAACCTACATAAGGATCCACATATAAGCCTATCTAAGTGATCAATTTGTATCATTTATGACACATCTCATATATGCACAACAATCATTTATGACCTTTACTCAACACTATTGGTTTTAGCAATCCATGTCAACTTGTACTATCACTGATGACTGATAAAGACTAGCTAATGCTATATCTTCTCCCCCTATCAGATGAGAGGTGAGAATTTTTGAAACTTGAGAAACAAAATCAAATAATAATTTATACTCTATGTCATGAGTATCAAGAATATAAATCCAAAAATAGAATAAATTAAGAACACAAGTAAAAAATGCTACTGTAATAGATCTTGATCTTGAGCCTAGTATCTTGCACAATATGGGTGAATCACTGATCACTCAAAATAGGATATCAGGTCCATAAGGACCATATTCCTTGACCATATAAGATGAATCATAATTATATTAAGTGTCATAATAACTTGAATACATGGACTAGCTATAATGACCCACATAATTTTATACAACTTTCTTGTTGTGTGGAGAGTGGAGTCATTGAGAAGGACATAGATCTATAAGATGTCCAATACCACCACATTTGAAACATATGGGATATTTCCTATGTTTAAGATATATATAGAATAATATTAATCATAATAATAACCAATTGAGTGAGAAGACTACCTATGGTGATGTCTTCATTTCAAATATCTTGGAAAGTTTCATTGAGAATGTTGTGTAGAGTGTCTCAGAGCGTGTTTCAAAGAATGCTTTTGAAACTAACTATATATATGGTTATGATCTATGTGATGTGACTTGGAATTTATATAATGATATTATTTTTTAGGCATACTTTTTTTCTTTACAAATTATCACTCATGCTAAGTCAATAAATCACAAATAGAGTCAAATGTTATGCTATTGAGATTATCACTAAGTTAAAAAATTTATACAAAGTTGATATACATATAAATAAGACCATTCAAGGTTATGAATATGGGCATCCCATCATAAATCTTACCACATATAGTACAATACTATTGTTATAGAGTTTTCATGCATGAGAGATATTTAGATACATCTTCTTTAGTGTGAAGCTTATTATTAAGCAAATTCATTAAGAGATCAATATATTTATAGGAAGGTTATTTATCATACATATCCTTTAATTATTTCCAATATTTTCATGTGATATTTTTAAAGGATTCAATTTGAATAATCATTTGCATAGTGCAAGATGAGTAGAGTGCATGTGCATTTATTTCATTTTTGGTATTACACCAATTTTGAGGATTCAGTGGGTGGTGTGGTTTATTTTTCTATTATCTACCATAATTCATTAAAAATGAGTGTATTTTCCATGTGTAAACTCCATTATTTTTAGTTTTTGGGTGTTAATATACCATCTTCATAGATTAAACTTATAATTTTTTCAATGGCAAAAAAATCTATCAAATAATGTTATCAAGGTTTGGCCTTTACCCACCAGATAGTTTATGATTAAAATTTGGTGATGTTAGTACTTACCAAAAACTATTATGTCTTATATCACCTATTACACTCTTATATCTCATACTATACCATTATATCTCCTTTTATATTCATTGATTTTATACAAGATTTAAATATGGTCAAAAAATAAAATTTGACCAATATATAGGTCCAATGGGTTTTAAAACCTTGACCTCCTTTTATCAAGTGACTAATAAAGTTAATCCATCCACTTACCCATCAATCATTTTGATAGTACAAATTCAAATTATTCTATATATTCTTTATTTTCTATTATAAATAAAATTATATAATCTTAGAAATATTTTACCAAGTATTTTTACTTTGCACATAGAAATATATTGTGCTTGTTTTCCTGGTGGATCCCAATAAAAAAAATATAATGAAAATTTTAATTATATATGCCATATCAAAATTCTATGAATATTTATTACTACACCAAATTGATTTATCCACCATACCTCTCCTAGAGCATGTCGTACAAGTAGAATTTTTACACATTAATATTGGTATGCTACAAAGGTATTTTGATCTTCTATTATACTATATAAATCACTAAGTTTGTAAATAACTATTCTAAAAAATATTGACTAGCTTCCATATAAGAGTTATATGATGACAAATAATAAACTATGTGCCATAAAAAAATTAGAATAATTTTCCAAATGAATTTATTAATGATTTATTATTTTCATGTATTTGGATGTCGTAAAAGTGCTATGAATGATTAGGAAATAAAATAAAAAATTCAATAAAAAAGTGTACCACTAACTATTATTTTCATGATTTGAATAGTTTAGGGAGAATGTGATGCCTTAGATGATATACAGATCATTGATTAAATATTACTATGTAAAAATATGTGCCATTATTATTGTGAAAAAATATGTGGCATAAATTTCCAATGCTAGGTGTAATGCTTCAAGGTGCTAGTAGAGAGGTCATTTTTTAATATTCAACCCTTCTTCATAGAGAAAATTTAAGCTCTTAAATTATTTAATCCTCCTCTTCAAAATCTCAAGCTATGATACCACTATTCTCTCCAAGAATGAGGGGAATAAATAGAAGGAATAAAAAAAATTTGATGTGTGCATTTCATCTTTACATGGTTTATCATAAACTTTTATAGGTTTATGATGGTTGGTTATAAAAATAAACTATCAGGTTTCAACTAACATGAACAACCAAAAATAAATTAAATAAGTAGTTAAATAAACTAATAGAGTTGCAGATCATAAATGATCCAATATAAGGTGCAAAGATGATAGACTATCTCTAAAGTAGGCTAATTAATTACAAAACCTAGATAAACATATATTAAATTTATTATGTTGAGATATGATAAAAATAGAAAGTAAAACTATGATATATATTGAAAGATAGTGAAAATAATATACTTATCTAGTTATGATGATAATACCTATTTGGATCCAAAATATGAATAAAATGGATTTGATCTAGATTTTGGATGAGTCACCTAACTTTGGAAATTATACCTTTGTAGCCACAAACACTTGCATCAACCTAATATGGCTGCATCGATGTTACTATCTAACTTAGATACATGTGTCTATTATAAAATACTTACAAAAACTATATGAATCCACCTATATTATTTTTGTTTATGTGTCACCTTCACTTTGGTGCATTCATATCTTGGTCATGGACTATCACTCCTTGTCAAATAGAAAAATAATAGTTCTTTATCTTCATAGTGGCTATGGAAAAAATGGGTTAGTGGGCACACAATGTGGAGATGTTCCAAAGACTCATATATCAATGAGCACTACCTACATATCCAATACTCAAAATAATGTCTTAGACTTATGTATTTCTACTCCATGTGTTGGCTTGTGTGTGAATCATGCAATGTGTGATAATAAAGTACATAGAGTGACCTAGCTTGTAACTTGGAAAATGTGGCTCATGGAGTGCTCCTTCATAACTTTATATTTATAGATATGTTTTCCCTACAACTAATATGTAAATAAGGTAAACTATGGAATATTTACTCACTTGAGTGATTATTTTAGTGCTTTTATCAATTTACCTTGTGAGTAGGTAAGGAATTTCTAGGTGAGGAATGAACAATGATTGATTTTATATTTATACCAATCCCTTTAGAAAATATCTCACATAAAATCACTTAGGACAACCATAGGAATACATTTTATCTTTAAATGCATGACTTTAAGGAACTAAAAACTTATGTCATAATAGGAAACTTGAATTCATGTGCCTAACTAGGATGCAAGTGTTTGGGTAGTTGGGAAATAAGTTTAAATCCAAAACTTGTAGATATGGAAGATAAGTAGGTTTATAACATTTTGGGCAATATAGAAGACCTTGGTCATCATAATAACAATAGTTAGATCAAGATATAACAAATTAGGCTAAAAAAGATAGTGTATGTAAGCCTTTTAGTAGAGAGAAATTTATATAAGTTGAAGGTACATCTATGATATGTATTTTATAAGTGTACAAGATTGAGGTGAGATATAATTTAGAAATAGTGTCTACAGCACTACAATTAGTATCTAAAGATCTAGAAGCACTAGATGTATTAAAATTATTAGTAATTACCTCATTACCTTCCATTTATTTTTGAAAATTGTCAAAATCAATAAAAAATTATACAAAACCAAGTTATCCATGTTGAGATGTGATATAAACTTGTCACCGACTGGGTAGCACTAGTTCACATATATTAAAATCTAGTAATTTATTTGGTGATGGATCAATATTGTTTAGATCATTATTTGAATGGTTAAATCTATGGTAAAAGTAGTTTTGGGCATTATTTATGCCACCTACTTGCCTCTTAATATTTAAAAAATCATTTCTAAGTTTATAAATTACATGTTGATTTGATCTAGTCTTCATTTTGTTGAATATTGTGGTTAGTGTATTATTAATAATAGGGATAAAAGTTTGGTTTTGATTTGTAGTTATGTTTTGATAATTCAAAAAAATAAGATATTTATTTGGAGTGATTTATCTCAAAGGTAACATGTTGGTAACCAGAGTAAGATTGATCAGAGGTGTATTTTATTTTTCATTTGAAATTACATTTAACTTTAGAATATTGGGGTAAATGTTAAGAACAATCAAATCATATTGGTTAAAATTCATACCAATGTTAATGTCCTTAGAATATGCCTCATTATATTTAATGAAGGGATACTCCACCCACCATTCACACACAACACAATAACATAGATTCTCACAAAAAAATGTGAGTAAATAAATCAAACAAATTTAATTATTAAAAAATTACAATGCTACAACAACATGGCTATTTCATCACAATTTTTTTTAATCTATCAAAATTCTTGCATGTTGGAGCTGTAATTTTCACTAATGGAACTTTCCCAACTCACCTTCCTTTTTATCTCCTTATTAGTACCAATAACTCCCATTTTTGGATACCAAAAGGCCTAACTATCCCTTTTTCTACTGAAGGAAAATTTTAAATTTTTCAAACCTAGTAACACAAATTCCAGGAGCCATAACTTTTGAATTAGGCATTCAATTGACAAACCCTTTAAACCATTGAAAATATTATGAGGTATTATATAACATATCAGTTCTAGGTCATGAAATGGCTATTTTTTCCCCCTCAAAAGGTCATTTAAAGATCCAAAATTTAAGTTGAATATTTTTATATAAGAATTTTGAACCTTGAAACTTTGATAACTCACTATCTACTAATGATCTTGAGCTGATTATTTCACCAAAGGATATATTTTTATATAAGAATTTTGAACCTTAAAACTTTAATAACTCACTACCTACTAATGATCTTGAGTTGATTATTTCACCGAAGGCTATATTTTACAATTTTGGAGCTTTGTGTAAAATTTCATGTCCATACATGTACAAATATAAGCTTAATAAAAATAGTAGGTTACTATTTTTAACCTTTAGAAGACTTCAGTCCTGAACCACTAAAAACTTCATCTTGATCTCCAACTGAACTAAGAAGCCTATACTAACAAAATATAAAGCAACATAAAATATAATTTTTGGTGATTCAAGATTGCCCTTGCACCCTGGATGATCCAACATCATTATTTGTGTAACTCATTTAAGGAATAAATCAATCATGGGGCCTAATATATTTTTATACATATTTAGGGATAAATAAATGTTTGGCATATATGGTTCAAATCTTGGTGTACATATTTTTAAATATGGAATTTAAATCTCTGATGGAATTATGAATATCTATTCTCATGCTAGAAAATAATTGGTACAAAAGGCTAGTATTAGATACTCTTTTGTATTGTGCCAAGAAAGTGGTTTGAAAATTATCCTAATTATGAATTAAATCCTTTATAAAGTTAAGGAACTAGTCATATGTAACATCTTGTAAAAAATGGTAAGATTTAGAAAACAACACATTCATTTTATACATTCAAAATTTTTAGGGATGATTCGCATGATGTCATGTGTTCCTTTGTAGTTTTGGTGCTACTGGGATAAAAGTGAGGAAAATATATTTCATGGTTCTTTGAGAGATCATGTTTTTTTCCTAGGATGTTAATTATAGTTCCAACCAACCATGTGGCCATTAGTATAAATGGTATTGAATTAAGACTAATAAAAAGATTGTTTGGGTGCATGAAATTCTAGGTCTTAATTTAACAGATCTAGGATTCCTATGTTCTTCTAAGGGTTAAAGTAAAAGTAGGCTAGATTCAGAGTTTAACCAAGTTAACCTTACAAAAACATTCAAATTTGGTTTTTCCTATGTAGATAAAAGATTATAAATGCTTCAAGCATGTTTATGTTCATAGAACTCACCTAATAGGTTTGAAAATAAAACTCCCTCTCATTTTAGTGTTAAAAATTGTAACCGAAGGCATAAGTTACAATAATTTAATTTTATAAGTAACCATGTAGTGGAATAGTGGTTGTTACTACCAAAAATCATCCTTACCTATTTTATAAATATACCTAATAGTAAGACAACCTAACCTAAGGTGAAGATAAAAAATGGCATTATTATAAAAAACATTTTTTGAACAAAAGAAATATAAAAAAGGGAAGGAATTAAAGGCACAAAAAGATTTTATAAATAAAATAGAGGATGCCTCTTTTAATTAATTAATCT
>JARHVA010003346.1:1585000-1612500 GCA_037957365.1 Torreya grandis | reverse complement strand
GAGGTACTCATAATGTGAGTGGGATTATTTATAATGTATTAATGATATACCATTTAATTTTTTTCTTTTTTAATTCATTGTGAGATAATAATTGGTTTGAATTCCATGCATCTTATGATATGTAAAATAGTATTTTGACCTTCTAAGAGGATGTATAGGATGTAGTTGAATAACTTTGTTTAGAATCATGTATCTTAGGATTTCACTTGGAATCTTATTATCCTTTTATTCACTTGTTTTATATTTATTATATTTTATATTTTCATTTTTATAAGAAACAATATTGCGTAAAACATTGATAAATGAAGATATAAACACATAATTAACACTATCATGTTTTAGATTTTTCAAAAATGTAATATGATCTTCCAATGATGTGGGACTTAAAATTAAAAACTATATTTTATTTTGTAATATTCTATTAACCTTATCATATTGATGTTTTGATATATTATGGATTCATAAGCACAAACCTTAGGTACTTAAAATTAAATATTCATACACACACCATCTATAGGGGATGTGGGAGTTTGAGAGGTTTGAGAAAGGATAAGTACAATAGGGTAGACCACATTACACCTTAGAGTAGTGATAGAATATACTTGGTTATAGGGTTGGTATATATCACCCTCCTTAGGGTTAGTAGGAGGAAGAGGTTCTTTTTTACCCATTTGAAAATTTCCAAACACACCCAAAATAAAAAAACATAAAGGATAGGGAAACAAGGAGAAAAAACATCACCTATAGTATTCCCACACAAAAATTAGATATGGAAAAAATAAATGTAGCAATATAAAACCTTATAAATTTGAAACCCTCAAGGAAAAATTCATAAATTTTTTGCATAATAATAATGTAGGAATTTAAGGAGATTGGCTGGGTAGGAAAAATATGAAATAATACAAGCCTAGAAAAATAAGGAAACAAAAGTACAATGTATGACTAGTAGATCAATATTTACTAAAAATACTAAAATGCAAAATTCACAAAATACATACAATAGTTTTTGGAAAAAGAGGTTTCTAAGTATATTAACATGATTATGAAAAAAATTTGAGAAATTTCACAATTGAGTTATAATGAATTAAAAATAATCCAAATAATGTGGAATGTTTCACAAGAAAACACTAAAATATTTTCAATAAATATTAAATAATTTATATAAATCAAGAATATATTTTGGACATATGAGAAACATTTTTGAATAAAATATGAATTTTGAATAAATTCATAAATTAATTATAAAAAAGGTACACCATTCACTTTTTATGTCAATAGGTTTTTTAGATATAGGTAAAAAATTGGTTTTAAAGGATCCCATAATATTTACATAATGAACTAGATCAAGAAAAAAATCCCAAAAAGGAAAACCAAAATTGGAATCCCACCAAGTAGATTATAAAATCCACCTAGAACCCATACAAAACCCATTAAGAAATAATAAAAAAATAATATAAGATCTAGAACAACAAAAACTAGAATTTGTTAACCAACCAAATAAGCATTTATGGCCTCAATACTTTTATCTACATGGTCCTTGAAGTTCCTATTGGATCCTAATTTTTCCATCCACATTATTCTTCATGTTTCCCCTAGTTCAATTTCAAGGACCCTCTGTGTTGGCCTCCTATAGATTATTATCAAGGACCACACTGGATATGTCCATCCTAGTCTTTTTATTGCATGATCTCCCTACTTATGCTTAGCCTGAGATTATTATTATTTGAACAACTTGTGATCTTATTTTAGTGTATTATTGAGCTTAGTATGGATCATATTGATCATTTATTTTCTATAAATTACCTCTCCTCCTACCCACATTGGCTTTATCTAGAATGACTTATTTGATGGCCTTGATGTCCTTTCTAATTTATCTCAGGTCCTTAACTTGGATATTTGTTCTCCCCTAGAAGGCCTTGACATTTTATTTATTATTCCATATAACCCCTTATTATTTTTATAATGTGGATCCCTACACTTCCCATTACATTTCATTAAGATCCTAAAGATCATTTAAATTTGTAGCCTCATCATCATCCCTTATTAAGTCTAAGGCCTCATTACCAAGGTTTAAGAGAGCCCCAACTTCCAAGTTAAAAAAGGAAGTCTCCTCTTCATAATCAGACAAAATGAGCTTCTTTTTTACCCTATTTAAGTCATTTTTTCTTATGCTCCTCAAATTTTGATAAAAAAATTTCTTAGAATCTTTAGACTTTATTTTGAATATCTCTTCAGAGTTAGATGATTCTTCCTTTTATTAACCCCCAACTTACTCAATCTCCACTCGATTGTTAATTAGAGTATTGGATCCCTTAAAAAAACATAATGAGGGCATGATTAATGATGACATTCAATGTATCACCCTAGTAATCCTCCATTGTGTATTCTGTATGAAATCAAAAATGAATTAGATCTACAAATCAATCCTAGATTAGAGAAGATAGATCCTACTTACATTTTCGATTGAGGATACATTAGATAATTAGGAACATGACCAATATGTGGATCTAATAGAACTAATTAAGGGATCTATTAAAATAATAATATTACCAGGGAGGGTTTCAAATCCTTTAATCAAGTAGAATCATGTAATAACCCTAACTAAGTCCTATATTTTCATATTCACTATACTAATGATAAGTTCAACAAATAAATATAATATATTTTTGATCAAAGCTTGTGACACAATGTGGGGGTTAGTAAAAAAAAAATTTAAGAATCATACATAAGAGAATCACAATTAATTTATATATATGAGTAATACCCTAATGCATGGAGAAGAAGAGTAATATTATTCAAAAGTCGTTACTTATGCTACTTTTATCTATTAAAGAGAGGAACAAAGTTAGAGAATACTTACTTGAAAGACAAAACCATTGAGACTCAATATATCCCTTAGATAAAGGGTATTCATAAGATGTTTTTTTGGTTTGTAAGGATAACTAAAAAATGCCAAAGTATCCTAGGCTTCTCCACAAGACTAGATTATTCAAGTAGAAACCCTAAACTAAGGCTCCTCAGGTAGAATGGTGGAAGAGGAAATTATAAATAAGTGAAAATAAATAATAACTCTTTATGTCTCTAATAATGGTGAAATGGATGTGTTTATATAGGTGGATCTAACCCTAAACCCTTTCAAAAGTTTTGGCTGATAGAGTCAACCCAATTGACCTAGTATCATTATTGATAAAAACTCACTAGGTTATGGGCTAGATCATCCAAGTACTAACCTAGACCCTAAATGAGTTTCACTAATAAGAGTACAAGGTTGACCCATTCAACCTAGTACTATAAACTATAAAAATAGGTTTTAGATTAGTAAAAGAGGTATGGAAGGTGATAAAATACTAGAGGATTGTGAAAAAGAGGACTAATAGTTTAGGGGAATATTTTAGGAGTTGGTTAGATTGGTAATAAGTGTCAATAAAGGACAACAATCCTATGAAGCACCAATGGTCTACCCACCCATTTCTTAGTGCACCCCTTAGGGTGTATACTCAGAGAGATTGAGAATCAATGGGTTATTACATGGTAAAAATCATTAGTATTTGATAAAAGTTTGAAAATATTATGTGTATACATATGCCCCACTGGAAGCTCATCACATGTCACTCAGGTGAAAAGGGGGATGGTCCTTCAAGAAAGAACATAGTAACACACAATGCTGAGGCTAAAAAAAACTTATGTTATTTTAAAGCATAAAATAACTAAAATGGAAATAACTAAAAATTAAATGTGATTCATACCTTAACTTACCTTTATAGCTAGATGGTTGTCTACTATGTTTGTATTTTTGATTATGGAGGGCATAAAGACTAATTTTGACAAACCCAAAAATACAAAACTAAAGAGAAAAAGCAAATAAATGTAGGAAAGCCAATATAATTGATGTTATGTGGGTGTGATGGACTTAGCAATTTGGTGAGTTGGGGTGATAAGTGCTATGTTAGACCAAATGACCAAGTCAAAATTTATAATAAATTAGGTAATTTAAAAGCCAAGGCTACTAAAGATCCAGAAACTCAAACAAATAAACCTTAAGTAATAAAAGGAAAATCACCAAGTCAAACTAAGGATTCATGTTAGGTTCATCAAAATGTATGTAATAAAAAATTCATCAAATCTACAAATCAATCCTAGCTTGAATAAGATAGATCCTACTTACACTTCCGATTAGGGATATATTAGATAATCAAGAACATGACCTATATGTGGATCTGTTAGACCGAATGAGAGGATATATTACCATAATCATAATAATAGGGAGGGTTCTAAAGCCTCTAGTCAAACAAAATCATGCAATAACCCTAACTAAGTCTTATGGTTTCCCATTCACTATACTAATGATAAGTAAAGAAAATAAATCTAATCTAGTGCTCACTAAAGCTTGTGTCACAATATGGGGGTTAGTAAACAAATGAAAATTTTCATGCATAGGATAATCCTAATTAAGCTATGTATGATTAAGACCCTAATGCATGGATAATAAGATTAATATTATTTAAAAGCCATTACATATGCTACTTCTATCTACCAAAGAGAGGAGTAAAATTAGAGAATACTTACTTGAAAGACAAACCCATCGAGACTCAATCTCTCCATTAGCCAAAGGGTATTTATAAGAGGTTGTTATGGTTTGTAAGGATCACTAATAAAGGCCAAAACATTGAATACTTCTCCAAAAAACTATATTATCCAAGTAGAAACCCTAAGTTAAGACTCCTCAAGTAGACTGGTGGAAGATTAGATTGTAAAGAAGCATAAATGAATTATAACTCTTGATGTCTCTAATAATGGAGAAATATATGTGTTTATATAGGTGGATCTAACCCTAAACCCTTCCAAAAGTTTTGGCTAATAGGGTTGACCTAGTATTGTTATTGACAAAAACTCACTAGGTCATGGGCTAGGTCAGCTAAGAACTGACCTATATCTTAAATGATTCTCACCAATAAGAGTATAAGGTCGACCTAGCTGACCTAATACTGTAAACTATTAAAAGGGATTTTAGGTTAGGAAAATAGGTATGGAAGGTGCTAAAATACTAGAGGAATGTGAAAAAGAGGAGTAATACCTTAGGGGAATGTTTTAGGAGCTGATTAGATTGGTAATACGTTACAATAAGGGACAATAATCTTGTAAAACACCAATGGTCTACCCACCCCTTTCTCTATGCACCCCTTAGGGCATGTACTCAGAGATATTAAGACTTGATGGGTTCTTTCAAGATAGAAAGCATCATTATTTGATTAAATTTTGAAAATATTATGTGTATACAGATTCCATAGATCTTAAAAAAATGGAAAACTAAAGACAAAATTATTTTTAAAAATTTTAACAATAAAAAATGGTGAGAATACACATCTTTTCCCCCTCTAAATTTAGGTACCTCATGAGTTATAGATATACATCCAGCCATGGGTATAATATATTTTACCATAAAAATGCTTTTTCACTTTCTTAGATAAAGGACCATTCTTGAAGAAAGTTTTAATGAGATCTCAAATATGACATTTATCCTTGCAAGACTTAATTCCATCCAATGACATGTTATGGTAGATATGATACTTTACTATAAAATTTATATTTCAAATCCTCTCATGTGGACCACCTTGTTATTCAAGGATTTAGAGAAATTGATATTGAGTTTTAAGGAATGACCTATGACTCGCTCAATGTACACATGATCACAAATTTTCTTAATGGGTTGTTATTAATGTACTAATAGGGCATGGGCTCAACTATATATAGTTCACCACTCATGTTCTTATCCCTAAAATTTATTTTGTAAAATTTGACCAAATAAACTTTGTTGCACTAGATTAACTCAAAAAAGAGTTTGTGATGACTCTTATCATGCATGTAAATGACTGTCACATCCCTTGAAATAGGGCAATCCATTTTACAACACAAAATAATTGTGACCCTTCTTTGGTAATATATAGGGTTATTAATAAAATAACCTCACATATTTGGGATTCAAAATATTCATGATTAAAATGATAGGCAATTCACTATCCATCATGATTAACCTCAACCTCCAACTTTTGAATAAGTTGTGATGGGATGTTATATTGAGAACTCCAAGTCTTGAATCAAGTTTCCACAACTCCCAAGTTGTCCATGAGATGAACATATCCCTTGTATTTCAATAGTTATTAAAAATAGTAAATTATGAAAATTGACAAATTAATTGAATATGGATGAACAAAAAGAGGTTTTTGAGTATAACAACCTAAGTGGAAATAATTGTTGTCAATTAGGAGTGTTACTCTTGTGAGAATGTGTGATACTTCCCAATCCTATTGAAATAATGGAACCTCTCCAAAGTGTGGGTGAATTTTAGGTGGAGATAATTTATAGATATAAGGATAGCTCCATTGATGCACTCACTAAATTTGTATCTAATCCTACTAGCTACTAATTTTTTGACTAAGGGAAAAGGTGAAGGGATCATGCTTGCAATAAAATTGACATAAAAACATAAAATAAGGGTGATGCACTAATGTTTATGACCAATTTTTCTTTAAATTGTCACTCTTATAAATTAATGGAGCCTACACACATTCACTTCACTTTAGATCTATGGCTTTTATAATAGTGTTTTAGATAAAGTACTTAGCAAAACTCACTCTTTGCATGTAAGGAATGAAATATTGCTGAATTCACTTTAATGTTTGGAATGAGATTGAACCTATACACATAGTATGACATTTAAAAACTCAAATATGTGGTAATAAGGTATTAAAAAAAGACATTAACATAGGAAAAGTACTGATTCACTAGGTTATATTAATAGAAATCACACATACACTTCACAAAACAACATAAAAATAGAGGAAACTAGTTTATTATTTCTTCAAAAGGTGTAGTAAGTTTTTTAATAGCCTTTTAGCATAACCAAAGAAAAAAGTGATATGATAATTATAGAAAAGAAGATACAAATATAAAATATTATGAGAGGGGAGACAAAGCATCCCTAAACTATGGATAACTCACTTTGTCTTCACACCCTTCAAATATTACGTAGTTTTTCCTAGATTCTCTCTCCATTTCCTTCAAAAAATTGGTGTAGGAGCTAGAGAAAACATTGTTTGAAAGGATTGAATAAGTATTTAGCATTTATTGGTTAAGTTTGATTACTTGAAGTGCCTATATCTTTGTTCACATTCCCTATATCCTTATTTTCATGTCTTCCTTGATGAATATGTCTTCTTCCATGAAAATAGGTCTTCAAGTATTCATCAATTATTCCATTAAATACTTATACTCATAAATTTATAAGTTTTCTCCACCTTACTTGGGCTGTTATAAGTCTCTTAATGCATCATGACCTTTTCTCCTTGACTTGGTGTAGGAGAGGGATAAGGTCTTCTTAAGGTAGTTGATGGCTCTTTCAAACATTTCAATGCTTATTACATTTGGATCTTGAACTTTTATTTTCCTCCAATTGGAGTATAAGGTGAGAATAAAACTTGAATTTAATGTTGAATAGCTCATATGTATTGACTTTGTTGTTTGATCACTTGAACACCTCCTCTTATAACATGGTGTAGAAGGTAGAAAACTTTATTTTTCCTTGAATAAATAAATTTTCATCTATGTAAATATTATAAACATAATATCAGACCTAAAAAAATACACTTGGATCCATCAAATAGTTTAAAAGATGTGATTTTTCTCCAAAAGGTCTCATTTGGCCTCATTGCTTATAACCCCTTAAAATAAGAAAAACTCCTTATATAAAATAATATGAATTTTAATAGATAAATAAGAACATATTTAATGACCCAATATCCCATTACAACTATATGACAAGTTTTAGGGCCTACCTCTACATGGAAGTGTCCTTTTTTTACCATTTTCTCTCTTTACATAGGCCTTAATTAGGCATCCTTTCCTAGAAACTAAGTTTTTTTCTCAAATGGTCTCCCACACATGTGAAAATTATATGAAATGTTTTATTCACTTTCCACATTAAAATAATATGATAAATGTCAAGTTTTAGCTCCCAATACCCTATATGGATGGGTGAACCATGAAATAGCCAAAAACCCTAATCTAGGTGCTTGTATAGGCTTTAGAGGCATTTTAAGTGTTTTCATGAAAATTTATGGTTTAATTATTGAAATATATTCATTGAGGTCTAAAACATGCTTTAAAAATTCAATATATTGAGTATAGGCCTTTTGAAGAACTATATAGGCTTGTAATTTCTCATTTTAGCTTCAAAATTGAGTTTTATTCACATTTTGACCAAATGACGAACTTGTAGATCTAGTATAACTCTAATAATTATGGATTATACCCTTGAATACAATTAATTTAAAACCTACCTATTCAAAATGATATAATGGAATCACATCTAGGTGTGGGTAGCATGTTCGATGAGGTGAATCTCTAGTTTTGGGGCTAGTTCCTCTAATGTATCATCTAAGTTCAACTACTAATCATAATTTTTTTTCCAATGAAAATGGATAGGATAAATACATGAAATAAATATTAACCTATAGGATGTTATTCACCAATATGTTGTGTCTCATCTACTTGACCCTTCAACAACACTTTATGAACAAGATAGATATTGGTTACTAATACACTCTCTCTAAAGGACTCCTACACATTAGTGCTTCACATGGAGGTTATGATAATGAATATGACTTGAGGATGATGATTTATAGGTCTGATTCAATATAATATCAATAAATATTCACTTTAAACACAATCATTGTCACCTTCACACACTATGTAACCTATATAAAAATAATTCACTAGCATCTAGGTGAGAGGTAAGGACCTACAAAGAGAGAAAAGTATCAATAAATTATGAAAATAAACAAACATGAATCACAATATAGAATATTATATATGATGTTGAATCAATATTTGCATTATCTCAAAGGATACAAGATATAAATGGGCAAAACTTTCTCATACCCAATAGAGGGATGCATATAATGGCTTTCTAATCCTAATTTATAGAACATGAGAAAGAGAGAGAAAGAGAATGTGGAATAGAGGCCATGATGACCACCATTCATCCAATACTCAATTACCAACAATAATGAGGAGTATAAATAGTCCCACAACTCCTCCCATGCATTTCCCTAGTGGCATAATTGCCTTGAATGAGCCTTTTAGGTGTATAAGTGTGGTGGATGGCCTATTATTGGTCATATTTAACACCATAAAGGTATCATGCTCCTTAAAATTTATTCATTACTCCTTGAAATGTAGTAATAGGTTATGAACCTTTTATAAGAGGGAAGTTACATGTTTGAACATGTCCATTATGCACCTAAATACCACCATTAAAGCCATTCATAGCCAATTCAATGCATTAGTCCTCCTGGTGGGTGAAAGACCTGAGACTTAAAAATCCTCAAGAATGTGTTTATCTTGGTAGTGGCATTAATTTTTTGATATGAGGGTGCTTATAATTTATAAAGCCTCTTCACCATGTGATCAGACATGTAACACTTTTCCCTTAATGTAAATTATGACTATCCCTTCTCATGTTTTTAGGTCTACTCATTAGGTTTACTTGTACTAATATGGGGGTTTAAGAGTGTTTTTTTTAATACCATTACATATCTTCACAATCCCAATAGGCCTTTTTATTCACTTATGAGTTTAAACATGCCTGGGAAACATGAAGAGAGTCTCAAAACTAAACCTCATAAGTCATTTCCCTACACATTTTTCCTCACACATGCCAAATGTTTAGTCTATATGGAGAAGAAATGTCCTTTAAGTTTTTTTCCTAATGTTTTTATTGTGTCTAATGGTCATTGGAGTCATCAATAATAAATTATTAACCACTGGGTTCTTCATGAGGGTTTGGGAGGGTTTGGAGTGGCCTACCATCTTAATAATTGTTCATAAGGCATAAGAACATGATTGAAATCTTAAGGCCATGAATATTGATTAAATATACCCCCTAAATTTTCCATAATATATCTTTGTACCATGTATATTTTCTAGTGAGATCTGAGTAAAGGTTAGTAGCCCTTGAATTTCTTCATGGTAGTTTAGGCATGGTCACAGTCTTAAAGATTGTTCATGAATTTTCCCATATAATATATATCTCTCCACCATAGATTAAAGTGAATATGGGTACTCAAATTTACCTAAGAGCACTGGGCCCCATACATTTCTTCCTCCAAAATGTGATCTTCCAAACATGTAACTTGAATTGGTAGACTATAGTGAGAGAGCTTGAGGAGGGATATCAAGCAAGTTATAATTTCCCCTATCCTCTTCTACCTAAAACATATTATTTTAGACCTAAACCATCATTACACAAAATTTTATGGCATTAAATATTCTATAGGATCTTGTCTTATCACAAGAATGGAGTTAGAGGTTTAAGGGTTTATGTAGGGTTTTAGGCCTTCTAGGCCTAAACTGATCTTCAAGGCATAAGACCACCTATAGGTGATTTTGGTGACTTCAAGTCCTGTTTATAATCCTTTTAAATCTAAATAAAACCTTTCACATATTTTAATGTTGTACTATACCTTTTTCTTTGTCATTTTTCTCATATAGACCTGTTATGGCCATCAATAGCCTATACTAGGTTCTTAAGCTAGTTGATGTCAATGCCATAAGTAGCCTTGTTTCCTTCTTTTCTCACTACCAATGGAGTGTCACCATATATATGAGCATCTTCTTTTACTTGGGTATTTCTCACACTTTTTAATTCAAACACACTTTATAACCATACACACAAGCTGTGTGTGAGGCTCTATAATTAGTAGACCTAAATAGACCCTTCAACCTAGCTACATTCTCTCACTAACTAAGAGGATCACATGGGGATTATGATATATAATTATAATATAATTTATATGTATTTTTATTCTCTATGACTTCTTTTTTCTTAAACTAAATAAGAATTTATCTCTCAGCTAAAGACAACTAAGCTATTAGGCAATCCTATAGGTGTCTATGGACTGTATCTATAGGGTCACAATGAGTTGGTCTTGACCATATATTATTTACCTTTATATTTATTTATTTATATCCTAAAGTTATTTTTAACACTTTGTGTATTTATGTAATCTCTAATCTTATATTTATGCATGGTATTATCTCCTCAAGCTTGAGGACAACCTAAGTCACCTGCAGGTGATCATTTAGGGTCGTCACTACATCCTTAGCATGGGAATATCTTCATCAAAATAATTTAGAATATTTGGTATTTATAACCCCTACTACATGTGTTCTTTATTAGGTTTATGAAATTTTGATGTCTACATCTACTTCACAATGTATGATTACTTTTGAGAGGTTTCTACATAGACCAATGTGATACCTTAGACTTAATATAGACCTGTAGGTGATCATTTATTATGTGAGTAGGATATTTTATTATTTAGGATCTTATATATCTCATTACTCATAACAATTACTCATTCAATCAGCTTGTATTTTACATCTTCATTCAAACTTGGAGATCAAATAGGAAACCTAAGCTGTAGTTTTTTGAAGTTATGAGTTTGGGAGATAAGGCCCATTATAAGTTGAAAATGGCTTGATGTATCCATCATGGATCAAAAGTTTTTTATGAGACCTCATATGGATTGTTCCTCTCTACTTATGACCACCTATTGAGACCTAAGTATCCTTTACCTAGGTATTCAACAAAGTATATACATTTGATCAAGTGAATCGGTCATATTGAGTGAGAAAATGAAACCTAGGAGTCATCAAAAACCTTAAATGATGCTAAGAAAAAATAAACCATAATAAATAGATTGTGAATGCACTTGGATATATTTTGTGTGTGATTTTCTTGAGGGATATATGTAAGCTTATTTATTTTAAAGTAGGATCTTCTCCACATTCTTAAATCATCCATGTAACTTGAAGAAGACATCATGCATATATTTTTAGCCTAGAGATGGGTTGCTATGAGAACAACTAAGTCATGCGTGGAGATTTTCTCTTTCCTTCACATGGTGGGCATTGAGGAACTTGAAGGATATTTATTATGAATAAAGAGTTACTAAATGAAGTATGTTAAGAACATGGGGAAAGCATGGAAACTTTGCATCGATCATCCTTATGCTTTTTTCCTTCATGAAACATAGAAATTATTACACATAAACCTATAATCTACCAACCATGGGAGATTAGATGTTGATCTAACCCTAAAAGTGCCATGAGAACAATATTAGAGGAGTTTAATATGCTTAAAATACCTTTACCCAATGTAAAATTATCATAACGATCTTAAAATTTTCATAATATTTCCTATAATTGAGCTTATGGTGTTTTTAAAGGGCTTAAAACCACCTGAGGGTCTTAGTGATTGTTCATAAATCCCAAAGATTTGATCTAAAAATTAATGCCACTAATTTTAATCCCACTAGAAACTTTACCTTTGGTTAAGATCTTGGGTTATGACTCCCCCTATACAAATCATATCATCCAACACAAATTGGACCTTGTGAGCTTTCCAAGAGCTTGATGGATATCCTACTACCTTTTTTGACTTTCTCTACAAATTTGAGACATGGATTCCTTTCCATGATGCCTTCAAGGGATTCCCCATGAGATTTATAACCTCCTCTGACTCTAACCTACTGTACAAGTTTGTACAAGTCTTATAAACATTTGTAAAACATCATTTCTCTACATTTTTCAATTTTGAGATCTTGAAAAACAATTAGAGTATAAGATAAAGGAAATAAAAAGTCAAATATACTTTCAAATCAAAGGTTACAAATGGGGGGAAGTTGAAAGGTCACTTTCTCAAGCATGTGGACCCTTTTTTTATGAATCAAGGGTGTTTGACTTCTACAAACACACCCTTTTACACATAATATTGACTTAAATGATATTATGATGGAAATGAGACTCTTTTGGAGACATTTTACCCTTGATAATGACTTAATGATGTCTTAGGGGACATAATAACACTATTCACATGGTTTAAACACACCTTGAAGGCAATATATTCATGATATCAAATGTAATATCAACTGAATAAATTACCTTAACATTTTCTAAAAAACCTTAAAATAGGATAAATATTCAAACAAATTTATCCTTCCTTCCTCATACTAGATCTAATCTCCTTTAATTCTATTATATTTTGTAAATTTTTGGCATGCTTAAATGGACACATGACTTGCCATGGGATGCAACATTATAGGTCATCCTTTCATGAGTGATTTTTAGATCATAATGACCACATCAAGACTTTTTATAGACTTTTATACATAATCAATCATAAGATGAATCCTAGACATAAGTTAAAACAATATGAGATGGGAACCACCATGGCATTTTTTGACATAAGATCATTACATGAACATGTTTCCTATAATCCTAAGGATAATTGGCCCTCTCATAGACTATCAAGACATCTAAATGACATAAAGATTACCAAGGATAAGTTTAACTATTTTGAGAAGAAGTTGATATCTTTTAAGTCCAAAGGTAGAACCAGCTAGTCAAGAGAACTAGCTACCTCATACATGACAATCATGACTCAAATAAGAGACCTATCTAGCTATATTTTCAAAAAAACTTAGTACCTTACAAGATATTAAGGACTATAATAGCCTTACCACTCACACAAGGACACGAAAAAGGAACTAACACTTGAACACTTAAGAAAGGGACATGACATCACAACAACTAACTAACAATGCTCTTGTGAAACAACACTTGAAGAAAATAAACACATAATTCATATGTGCAAGGTTAGTATATATGATCCTCAATCATAATACTTAAGAAACAAACCCATTTGTATGGATATGGAGTTCCTCACCATTCAATCTTAACAACTAAAATTCATTATGTTCCTTACATCTGGTGATGGCATAAGGTCAACTACATAGGCTATCAAACTTTGAGTGATTACCTAGTTTAGCTCAATATTCATCCCACTTAAGCACATTATCACCTTCTTGTAAAGTCTTTGAGACAACTCTCTTATCAAATGACCTCTTCAATTGATATTAATGGGACCATCACTTCCATGTCATAATTCTCCATTAGCTAAAGTTAGTGTGTGAGTTATAAATCTAGAAACTCAACTGATATGGGTATCCTTGCCTCTTTATCATAGATAATAAGGTATGGGTAATGACCAGTAGCTCTCTTAGGGGTGATCCTATGTGTCCATAAAGTTGTCCTCATTTTGGCATGCCACTCCCTCTAGTTATCTTCCATAGTTATCTGTATGATCCTAATTAATTTATTGGTAGTGGACTCTATAATTCAATTACCCTAAGGATATTAGTTTGAGGAAGTACTAAGGTAAAATCTATAGTTTAGAGCCCATTAACTTACCCTTGCACCACTGAAAGCTAGTGCATTGTCTGATATGATTGTGGAGTGGGCACCAAATATGGTCACTAGGATATAATATAACTCCAAGACTAATTTTTCATTTGCCTCCTTAATGTATACTACTTATACCCACCTAGTTAAGTATTATGTATCAGTTAAGACACACTTATGGCCTGTATTAGATGGAGGGTGTATCATGCCTAAAAAATCTAGGCACCACTACATTAAAGGTTGCTCAACTTGGATGGGTTTGAGGGGAAACATAGTTTTATTTCCCAATGAACATGGCACACTTTTGACATCTCACAACCTAAGCATTATATTCTTTGAATAATCTTAGCCAAAATTATCCTACTCTCATTATCCTTGTTTTTGTAGTCCTAGCTACAAAATGGCCTCGTGTAGGCCCATCATGAAACTGATCCAATAGCTTATCAACTTGGTTAGTCTCCACACACCTTAAGATCATGCCATAAAGATATTTCTTAAATATGACCCCATATATCAAGACACAAGGAATTTATTATATCCTATAATATATCTTTTTTTTCATATATAAACCTATAAGACATTCTCATATTTAAATAAATCTTACCATTTCTTTAGTATAGATAGAGGGAGGCATAGGTAAATCTACTTGGTGATCACTATGAATTATTAAAACCACCTCTTTTTTCTCCTTAACATATACTACCAATTTCTTACATAGTCCACCAGCCATCACTCAGTGACCTTCACTTCTATGTCATACTCCATGCATCTAGTCACCCAAATTTCCCTTTTCTTACTCAAATCCTAGTTAAGAAGGAAATACTTGATACTAAGGTGGGCCACCATGACATAGATATGATTATTGGACACCATGTACCTAAACTTCTTAGGACTTCTCATGGCTACACACACATGTTTTTATACATAAATATACCTTTCTTCATATCCCTATAATTCTTGACTAAATAAATTTATGGGATGATCAAATCCCTCATTGTTTGTTGCATCAACATGGTGGATATGGTATCATTGGTTGAGAAATAATTAAAAAAAATAAGTCTTTTGAGAAATTAAGGTTAAGGAGAGTGGGTTCTTGGGAAATAGACTACTTAATTATTTCAAAACTCCTCTTTCCTTCCCTAGTCCATATGAATCCCTTATGTTTCTTTAGCATGGAAGTTATGGGTATAACCAACTTATAAAACCTAAGAATGAACCTTATAATGGAATTAATCTTACCTAGAAATCTCTATAGTCCCTTGTTATGCTTGGGTAGTGATAGGGATAGAATTGAACTTATCCTCTCATTGTCTATGGAGAGGCCCCATTTAGACACAATGTGGAATAAAGGTCTACCCTCATAGATTTCAAAAATGTAATTTTTGGGATTCAAAGAGACCTTATATTACTTGTACTTATCAAATATCAGCCTTAGGTGTGTCAAGTGATCTTTAACATCCTTTGAGAAGACTATGATGTCATAAATATATATGAGCACCATCTCATTGATGATTCCTTAGAAGGTTAAATCCATTTCCATTTGGAAGGTGTCTCCTACATTTGATATCCCAAATGGCATCTTATTTTAAGCATAAGTTCCCCATTTAGTTGTGAAGGTAGTCTTGTGTTGATCCTCTTCCTTAACCAACACCTAGTTTACCCTAAGTATCCATCAAGCAAGGAGAAATGTTGTGAACATGCAACCTTTTAGAGAATCTAATCCATGGATGAGAAGGGGTAGTTGTCTCTCAATGATACCCTATTAATATCCTTGAAGTCTACACATAACCTTATCTCCCCATTATTTTTACTTATAGGAAAAATGTTAGCCACCCATGAAGAGTGTTTAATGGGGAATGTAAATTTAGATTCAATCAATTTAGTCAGCTCTTTATTTATGATGAGTTAAATCTTGCAGTTATCTGGTCTTTATTTCTATCTCACAAATTTAGAATTTTCTTCCAATTATATATTATACTAAGATAAAATAGGTTCAAACTCTTTCAATTCATTGTATTCCTAAGAAAATATGCCTTCAAGCTCCTTACACAACTCTATGAAGGATATCCTTTCTTCTCTAGTGTTCATTTTTCCTAGTTTGAGTAGTCTACCCTTTAAAATGGTGACCTTGTCATAGTGTTCTTCCTTGGTTGACATGATAACCTTATCCATTCTAAACTAAACATATTAATTTAATATGTTTTCAAGATTCACTAACCCCTTAGGAATTTTATTAGTCCTCAAATAAATAATCAGGTCACCATATTGTTGTTGAAGTCTGCATTGGTTCCTTGAGTAGAACCTCTTCTTGCAAGAAACATATTATCTACCTATCACTATCAAATACCTACCAACTAACTTTATTATTAGGTACTAATGGTTTGTATGCTACCTTGATTTATGATTGATTCTTCATGTTCTTGACTTCACTTGGGATATCATATTGTGCCCCTATAGCTTCTAGACTATCTACATGTTGGTTGTCTTCTATTTGGATTGAATGGATGTCAAAGGCATAAAAGTCATTTAATAGGTCCCAAAACACGTGATTTTATGCATTTAAGAGTGTATTTTTTTAATTTTACCCTCTCACCTGATGGACCACTAATTCATGATCTCCCATAGCTTGCAACAACTTGATACCTCTTCTCCTTTCCCATTATAGCCCATGAATGAGGGCCTCATACTCTATTGTTTTACATGTGCAACTAAATTGAAACCTTATGTAATAAAAATACTTTTGATTATATGGAGATATAAGCATGACACTTGCTTCAATATCATTCTTTCACCCAAATCCATCAAAAAATAGTCTCCATACTCCATCATTATCTTGACATGGATTGGTAATGGCTAGTATGACTACCTCCTCCTCATGCATACAATATATTCATAATAATTCTTCTTAAATTATATTATATGTAACATAACCATGGTTATCTATTCCCCATTCATCAATTAGTAGGTCTTAATGCCCTCAAGTGGCTCAACTAGCTCTTGATCATCAGGGTACTCATCTTCATCAATAACAGTGTAGTTGACATTAGATAGATTAGGTATGTAGGGATATAAATTAAACATAGAGATAGGCTCATACGTAATGGTGAATTTATTATCATAACTACTTATAAATATCATATAAGACCAATCAAAAGATAGGTAGTCTCTTATCTTAATATTGAAATCCTTAGATAAACATAAAGAAAAATATAAGGGGGTAGATCAACCAATACAATGTATTGAGATATGGTGTAATTGGGAAAATAAACTAGGATAAGTTTTAGGTCTTTAATCACATGAACAATCCTAATAGGAGACCTATCTAGTTACAAGATTCCCTTAGAATTAGGCTCATATTTTAACCACAACTTGTTGTTTATTGACTTTGGCATAATAGAAGTTCTTGTCCTACTATCTATCATATAATTATGTACTAAAATATCCCATATTATGCCAAAAATATAGAAGGGAGGGGATTTATTTACCTTGGTTAGGTGGGTCTCATTAGGTTAATTAGTGTTGGTTAGGACTACACTTTTCATTTCTACTTGCTTGTTCAAGATGTGGATTTTGGAAAACTCTTCTTGAAGGAGGTATTTATACCTTGGAATAATCAATTTGTCCCACATTAATATGGTTACATGAGCCTTATTCGTATAGTCTATAATGTTGATGTGATGGCTAGCAACATTTAATTGAAACTTAGGAGCAAGAACACTAATTAAAGCTTGAGTAAACTAAGGTATGAAAGGAGCCTTATCATTTTCTCCCTTTTTATTCTAAAAATTTTGGATTGGTGGAATTTTAGGGGATACATATTTATCATTACTCTTATTAAGTGGTTGAGAAGATGAAGGAGATACTCTCCCAATAATTGAATCACCACTTAATGCCCTTTTTTTAACCTATGTATTGTTTGTAATAGGACTGTCCACCTTAGTTACACCTTCAAGTTGATTGAATGCACATTATCCAAAATATTTTATCCTTATTTAAACTTGACAAAGGTAGCCTCTATTTTTGCATATCCTCCACTCATTAATTATTGATTTGGAATTTAAGATTGAGTCATGAAAGGGATCTCTCCATGTTGCACAAGAGAAACTTCTTTGTATTGTATACGAGGAGCTTGGTTGTTTTTCATAGTAAGAGATTTATTTTGATGTAAAAAATAAGATTTATTAGCACCTTCAATTGGTATGACACCTTTTTCATGATGTTTTACACATTGTGTAGATCGTTGGAATTCTTGAGCATAGTTATTTTTAGTAGGAACTAATGCTCTAGAAATGCTACTAGAATTAGGATTAAAACTACTATATGGTTTTACATGAGTGATCTACCCTTGAAATGAACGATTAGCTTTGTATAGAGGTCTATTGAATTGATAAGGTTGATAGGGATATTGATAAGGAGCTTGATATGGTCTATGAAGTGGAAGTTTTTGCCTCTCCAAGGCCATTATCTTATTTTTTTCTACCTTGAGAAACTCTTCAAGTTTAACCAACCTATCTACCTAACTAGTATACACCTGATCATTATTAATTGGTGTAGGTATGGGGGAAATTGTAGGCAAAACAAGTTGCATCCCTAAAAACAATGGCATAAGGAGCCTTGGTATAAGCTTTCCTACTTTAATGAGATGATTTTCTACCCTTATTTCCACTTCATAGGCATTAGGTAATGTGTTCCCACCCATTGATTATATCATGAATTCCACATTATAATTGAGGGATCTCAAGTAATAAAAGAAGGCATAAATTTGGGTGGGTTTAACTAATATTTGGATCCTATCCCAAGTTTTTTAAAACTTATAGTTAAAATCCATTGTAAATTGTTGAAGAGGCCTTTTAATAATGGTCAATTATTCTACTATGGACAAGTGGTCACTTCTATCTTCAAAGTGATTTTATACGTACTCCCCAAATTCATCCCAAGTGTTGATGGATGTAGGTGATATACTTATGTACCGTTGAATTGTCTTTCCTCTTAATGACGTAGCTAGTAGCCTCATTTTTACATTCTCTTGAGTCACATTATGCATGGAACAAAAGTTTTCTATGTTTATAATGTGTTTAATAAGAGTCATAGATTTTTATCATGTGAATTATGAGAGACTTTTGAGTTCAATAGTAGGGATGCCATCAAATTAATTCAAGTTTAGAGGGATGTAACCATTGAAGGGTACCAAGAATTTGTTTTTAGGCGTATCCATTGGAGAAGGAAAAGTTACAATAGTAGTTTATTAAATAGGATTAGGATAAGTAGGGGGTATAGGATATGGATTAGATGTAGGGTACCTATTCCTTCTAGAAAAATACAAAGATAATTCAACAAATTCATCTTCCTTACCCTTTGATAAATACCTTATGGTGATGTTCAGAATCAAATTGGATATTAATCTACCACCAGAGAATTATATCTCCTTAAGATCACCATATGATGAGGGTAATTATCCCAACTTCCTTTATTTTTGGTCTCACTAGGCATGCTATGACTTTTTATCAATCTAGATTTCACCCTTGAGACAAACGAGTTTCAGACTTGCCTCATCTAGATGATATAATGGAATCACCTATAGGTGTGGGTTGGATATTAGGTGAGTTAAATATCTAGTTTTTTAGGTCTATCTCCTTTGATGTATCATATAAGTTCAATTACTACAACTACTTGTTTTACCAATGAAAATGGATAGGAAAAAGACATGAAATTAAACCTAAGATATACAAGGTGATGCACCAACATGTTGTGTCTCCTCTACTTGACCCTTCAACAATACTTTATGAACAAGAAAATGACTGGTTACTAACACACTCTCTCCAAATGACTCATACACATTAGTGATTCACATAGAGGTAATGTTAATGACTATTACCTAAGGATGATGAGTAAGAGGTTTAATTCAAGACTCTATCATTCAATTTTCATTATAAACATAATAACTGACACCTTCACACACCATGTAACTTACATATGAATAATTCACTAGAATCTAGGTTGGAATGAAAGACCTATAAAGGGAGAAAAGTATCAACCAATTATGCAAATCAAAAAACATGATACACAATAGAGACTAGTATAGAGGAGACTAAATCAATATTTATATTATCTCAAAGCCTATAAGATATAGATGGGTAGAACTTTTTGATACCCAATAAAGGGATGCATATAATGGATTTATAAGACTAATTTATATAATATGATGAGAGAGAAGGATAATGTGGCATATAAGTGTGGTATACAGGCCATGATGACCATCATTCATCCAATAATTAGTTACCAACATGAATGAGGGTTATAAATAGTCCCATAACACTTCTTAAGTGTTATCTTGGTGGCATAGTGAACTTCAATGAGACTATTGGGTGTAAAAGTGTGGTGGATGGCCTATTTTTTGTCATAATTGACCCCATTAAGGTACCATGTTCCTTGAAACTAATAAATTACTCATTGACACATAATAATAGGTTAGGAACCTATTATGAGAGAAGAATTACATGTTTGAACATGTCCATTATTTGTATAATTACCATCATTAAAGCCATTCATAGCCAATTCAATGAATCGATCCTCCTAGTGCCCAAGAGACATGAGACTTAGACATAATAAATCATGTGTTGATCTTGGTATTGGACTATAAAATTTGATATAAGGGTTTTTCTACTCTATATTTCCTCTTTACCATGTGAGAAAACTTGTAACACTTTTCCTTTAATGCAAATAATGACTATTCCTTCTCTTTCCTTTAGGTTTGCTCATTAGGTTTACTTGTAATACTATTGAGGTTTAAGATTTGTTGTTTTAAGACCATTTCATATCTACACAATCCCAAGAGGCCTTTACATTCATTCAAGAGTTCAAACATACCCTAGAAACATGAAGAGAGTTTCAAAACTAGACCTCATAAGCTATTTATTTGCACATTTTGCATCACATATTCCAAATTTTTGGTTTAAAGGGAGAAAATATGGTCTTTAAGTGTCCTAATAATGTTTTTTTGTGCATCATGGTCATTGTATTCATCAATAATAACTTCTTGACCATCAGGTTCTTCATGAGGGTTTTGGAGGGTTTAAAGTGGCTTACTATATTAATAATGGTTCATAAAGCACAAGTCATTGATTACAAACTTAAGGACATGAATATTAATTAAATATATCCCATAAAATTTACCTAAAATATTTTATTCCCATGCATATTTTTTTGTGAGTTATGAGCAAAGGTTAGTAGACTTCAGTTTTCTCCATGGTTATTTGGGCATGCTCATAATATTAACAATTATTCATGAACCTGCCCCTCTAAATATATATCACTCAAACATGGATGTAAAGTGCATAATGTTACTAAAATTTCATTAATATAATTATTCCCCATTTATTTCCTCCTATAATAATGATCATCCAAACTTTAGCTCTAGTTAGTAGATTGTGGTGAGAGAGATCGAGGAGGGATATTAGGCCAAATTATCATTTCCCCTATCTTCTTATACTTGAAACATATTATTTGAGACAAACCATAATTAAAAATACTTTAAATTCCTTAAATATTCCCAAGGATTTTGTCTTATCACAATAATGGAGTTGGAGTTTTGAGGGTTTATGTAGGGTTTTAGGCCTTATAGGCCTAAACTAATCTTCAAGGCACAAGACCACATGTAGGTGCTTATGGTGACTTTAGAGAATTATTATCATTATTTTACATTAAAATAAAACCTTATACATAATATTATGGTGTATTATACCTCTATATTTATCACTTTTCTCCTTTAAGCATGTTATGACCATCACTAGCCTATACTAGGTTCTTAAGCGAGTTGATGTTAATGCCCTAAGTAGCCATGTTTCCTTTTTTTGTCACTACCAAGGGAGTTAAAACCATCATAAAATTTACCCATATATATATATAATCACCTTATTTTATTTTATTTTCCCTCACACTTTGAAATCAAACACAAATTTTAACCATACATATAGGTTGTGTGTGAGGCTCTAGACTCAACATGCCTAGACATGCCCTTCAACCTTGATACCTTAACTCATTGAATGATATGATCAAATGGGGATTATTATAGATACTTATAAGATAATTTATATGAATTATGATTCTATATGACTTATTTTTTCTTAGACTAAATATGTCTTTCTCTCTCAATAAAAGACCAATTATGCTGTTAGGTAGTCTTATAGGTGTCTACGAACTATATCTACATGGTCACAATGAGTCTATATTAACACTCTCTTCTTGAAATTTATTCTTATGTATTTATATAATTAAGTGATATATAACACTTTTTCTATTAATGTAATCTCCAATCTTATAGTTATGCATGATATTCTCTCCTAAAGCTTGAGGACAACTTGATCTACCTATAGGTTATCATTTAGGGTCCTCATTGTATCCTTAGAGTGGGAATCTCTTGATCAAAATATTTTAGCATATTTGGTCTTTTTAAACCCTATTTAGGGTATGATTTATTATATTTATGAAACCTTGTGTCTTCACCTACTTTATAAGGTATAAATCTTTTTGAGAGGTTTTTACATAGACCAAAGTGACACCTCAAACTTAAGATAGACATGTAGGTGATCATTTGTTGTGTGATTAGGTAATTTTATTATTTATGATATTATGTATCTCATTAATCATCAAAATTACTCCTTAGATCAACTTATATTCTCCATATTCTTTCAAAATTGAAGATCAAATTGCAAACCTAAGCTACATTTTTTTTGAGTTCTGAGTTTCGAAGATAAGACCCATTATAAGGTGAAAATGGCTGGATGTATCCATCATAACTTAGATGTTTTTTATGAGACCTCATATGGTTTTTTCCTCTATACTTAATGGCACCTACTGAGACCTAAGTATCCATCACCTATGTATTCAAAAAATTAAATGCATTTGATTGATTTAATCAAGCATCTTGAGTGTGAAAATGAAACCTAGGAGTCCTAAAAAAACTTAAATAATGCTAAAAAACCTTAAAACATGACAAATATCTTATGAATTCACTTAAATTTGGTTTGTGTGTGCTTGTATTGAGAGACATATGTAAGCTTATTTATTTTTAAATAGGATCTCTTCCACATTATTAAATCATTCATTCAACCTGAATAAGACATCATTCATATACTTTAATCCTAGAGATGGGTTGCCATGAGAATAAATAATTCAAGTTTGGAGCTTGTCTCCCTCCTTCACATGGAAGGCATTTATTAACTTAAAGGATATATATTATGAACAAATGCTGACTAGATTAAGTATGTGAGGAACATGGTGAAAGAATGGAAACTTTGCACTGATCATCCTTATTCTCTATTCCTTTATGAAACATAAAAAATATTGTACATAGACCTATAACCTACTAACCATGGGAGATTAAATGTTGATCTCACCTTGTAATTTACATGAGAACAATATTAGAGGAGTTAAGGATGCTTAACAGACCCTTTTCCATTCTCAAGCTATCATAACATGCTTAAAATTTTCATAAATCTACCTGTAATTGAGCTTATGGGGTTTGAAAAGGGTTTAATACCACCTGAGGGTCTTAATTATTTTTCATAAATCCCATGAATTTAATTTGTAAACCAATACCACTAATTACAATCCCACTTGGGATTTACCTTTGGCTAAGAGCTTGGGCTCTGACACCCCCTATATGGACCTTACCATCTAACTAACATTGGCCCTTGTGAGCTTGCGAAGAGCTTGATGGAGATCATGCTACATTTTATAAATTTATCTACATATTTAAGAAATTTTTTCTTTTCCATAATTCTTATAAGGGATCTCCCATGAGATTTATGACCCCATTATGACTCTAAATTGACCATACCAGTCTGTACAAGTCTTTTAAACACATGTAAAACATCATTTCTCTATATTGTTTTAGTTTTGAGATCTTTAAAAACCATTGGAGGATAAGAGGAGGGAAATTAAAAGTCAAATATAATTTCAAGTCAAAGGTTATAAATGGAGGCAAGCTGAAAGGCCACCTTTTCAAGCATATAGGCCCCTTTTTAATGAATGAAGGGTGTTTGACTTATAAAAATACCCCTTTTTACCCATAAAACTACCTTAAAATGATATCATGATGGAAATGAGACCCTTTTGGAGACGTTTTACCCTTGAAGGTAATATATGCATAATCTCAAATACAATTTCAACTAAAGAAATTACCTTAACATCTACTAAAAAACCTTAAAATATGTTAAGGATTCAAACAAAGTTACCCTTCATTCCTCATACTATCTCCAATTTATTTGAATTCTACTATATTTTATAGGTTCTTGGCATGTTTAAATGGACATATGGATAGCCATTGGCTATAGCATAATAAGTCATACTTTCATGAGTGATTATGGATCATAAGAACCACATCAAGACTTTTTATAAACTCTTATACATAATCAATCATTGATGAATCCTTGAAACAAGTTCAAACCATATGAAAAGGGAACCACTATGGAATTTTTTGACATAAGATCACTACTTGAACATGCTTCCTATAATCCTAATAATAAATGACCCTTTCCTAGACTATAAATACTTCTCTATAACATATGAAGATGACCAAGGATAGCTTCAAGTGTTTTGAGAAGAAGTTGATCCCTTTTAAGTTCAAGGTCATAATGGTATAAAAATAACATTGTATGAGACATGAATATATGTTTAGAGTATTTTGTAACCTTCATTTAATCCTAGTTGACCTTTTCCCATGGTTAAAAGCCATTTCATACCTTATTTCCTCACAAAGACACATATATCCCTATTTTTTAAGTAATTTCATACACCTGTACCTATAAATGTACCATCAAGTACCATACTCACACACTCATATGACTTTTAGATGTTATCAAAGTGGTTTTGAGTAAAATCATTTCATTTTATTTTATTAGAAACAATTATTCTCTCATAGGGTCCTTTAAGAGGATTTAGGAGGGCTTTAAGTAGTTTACCATCTTAATAATGGTTCATAAAACATAGGGGGTTAAATAAAAAAATAATGATAGGAATTAGGACCAAAGGGACCCATATAACATCCCCTATGGGAATGAGTTCCCATGTATGTTATCATGAAATATCTAAGCATTAGAAAATGACCTCAATGGGCATACTATGTATTCTATGAGGTTTGAAGGAGAAACATGCCTAAAATTACAATTTTTTAGTTTGATTATAAGTGATAATGAATTAATAATTATGAAAAATCCTTTATTACCATATATAATTATCATTATCATCATATCTCTCCTTATGGTCCTCTACAACATCATATCTGAGACTAAGGATTTGTAAGTAAATTCATCATTTTGACCCTGGCTACTAGATTTGGTTCTATTTCCACTCTAATCATCAAGAATAATAAATTTTAAAAACTTTATCAACCCTATGAGTATGTATCATACTCCTTCATATACCTTTAAAACCTGAATTGGGTCTGATGAGGACATCTAACCCCTTAGATATTGTTCTTAAACAATCTTCATGGTATAATAACTAGTTATAACTATCTTTCTTGGATTCTTAATATTTAATGGTTTTGATTGAGGAATTTTCCTCCTCCAAATTTTTCCATATCCATATTATAATCCTCTTCAAGACTATATATTATCTACTATTCATTTAAACATTATTTTTTTACATGAAGCCTTGTAATCTTCTTAAATAGACCTGACTGTGTTCCAAGATATCTCTTGGTTATAGGTGATTTTAGGGGTTAAATTTCAAGGTTTCAACCATCATATAAAGTTGTTTTATAGGTCTATTTTAGTTTAAATATAATATATTTACCTACATATTCACTTTATCCTCATTAGAATGAGCACATTGTATTCAACTCTCTCCAAAGTCCTCACTCACTTACATAGGCCTCTAAGCATCCTTGAGGTGTCCTAATTACAATTTGGAATAGAAACTATCTATAAAATCATATCCTTACATGATATTATTGACACAATTTAAGTGTCTCCACACTTATTTCAACACCCTTATACTTATATGTATTATAGGAGATAAATGTTTCCATTAGTTTATACACACAAGCCTACATAAGAGTGTCTAGGCCTGTACGATCTTTATAAAATTGTTTTGATGTCACATTAGGGTTAAATATATTTAACACTATAATATAGTTAAATTATCATATGTTTCAATACTAATTAGATATTTTCAAACCTTAAAGACTTTGTCTCTCAATGCCCATGTTCTATTATTATTCATGTTTCCTCTCATACTTTGCCTACAGGTGTTAATGATTTATTTTTTTTAATGATGATAAGATTAAATTTTATACAAAAAAATTAATGTTTTAAAACACTCCTTTATTTTCATGACTTCATAAACCTATCTTACTCATCTAGAGCATAAACCTCCATGCATAATCACTGTACCTTATTTTTACACACTCACATAAGCTTGTGTAGTATCAAAAGAAAGACCTTGAAGACATAAAATTTATATAATTGATCCTATTTAATGATGAAAAATTCTAATAATATAAATTATATGAATAATATTTTCACATTCTCTCCTTTATTCTTTCTATTCTTGCTCCTCAGAAATAAACTTGACTAAGTTATTATGGTTGAGTGACTGTAAGTGTTAATGCTTAAGAAGAACATGTTTTAACCATTAAATTTGATCTAATTTATGTATTTTATACCATTAAATGACTTTATATGTTCATATAATCACTCAATATCCAAAAACAATTCACACATTTACTCCCAAGCTCCTAACATGCCTGATTATGCCATCATTATTAATAGTATGACTATAGGTGATTATTTAGTCCTTTTAGCCTCTATACAGACAAAATAAGGAATAATAAGGTCAAAATAATTTTAAAAAAGTTGTATCAATACATTAATTATATCTCCATGACCTTTCATTAACTTTTAGAATCATCAAATTGATATGAAAAGGCTTGGCTAGCATGAAACCAAATAATGATCTTTACCTTAAATGCTACTAAGAAACCTTAATCTATCCAAAAGGATAAATGGAATATTTTTTGGTGTTTCAAGAGTAAAATAAAGTAAGAGGACATATAATTATCATTAAAATTCTTTATGTTAACTTGAATAATTTTTAGACCAACCTCATAACTTACAAATAATGAAGACATATTGTTACCTTAAACCTTGTTAACAATCTTAAACAATGCTAAAATGTGCTTCAAAGTCCCCTTTATT
>JARHVA010003346.1:1517500-1580000 GCA_037957365.1 Torreya grandis | reverse complement strand
TATTTATTTTATAGGCTATAACATGTTATTCAATCCTACCTCTACCTTTTTCACATGTTCCCATCTATGTAGACCTTTTATCAACCCTTCTCCTTCCTATAAACTACCTTTGTGAACACTATCCTATGTGTGAGACTGAAGTAGTTAATACTAGAAACTTGAAAAATATTATTTTAGATCCTTTTATGGGTGTGATTATGGTTCACTCATAATGTTTCAAATCATGATGATAACCCTAAGGCTCATCTCCCTTAACCCTAACAACATACTTGCATACATAGTCATACCACAACTTGTATGCTTGTAGGTTTGCAACTTAGACCAAACAACTTAATTTTTAAAGGGTACTATCAAGTAAGACCTTAAGGAGTTTTTATCTATATTTATCACCCAAATACTCTTATTTCATATATTTTGGGTGTTTCCACTCTCATTGGTTTAGAAATTCACATTATAGGTAACCTTAATTGACTGTGTGAGCTTTACTCAGTTTAAAATGTAGTCCTACATATTTCTCTACCTTTGGTGAGGTGACCCCCATGTTTTAATTCCATTTAGTTTAAAACTTATCCCTTTATGTGTATATAATTTATCATATCTAGGTTAGAGTGTAGATGTAAGACTTGTCAATAGTATTATAGGTATTTATCCATGCGTATTGACTATCTATAGGTAACCTTAATTGACTATGTGAGCTTTACTCAGTATAAAATATAGTACTACATATTTATCTACCTTTGGTGAGGTTAGCCCCATGTTTTAATTCCATTTAGTTTGAAACTTATCCATTTATGTACATATAATGTATCATATCTAGGGTAGGGTGCAGACTTAAGACTTGTCAATAGTATTGTAGGTATTTATCCATGCATATTGACTATCTATAGGTCTATTAAATAGACCCCTGAGTTAGAAAAGATCATTAATTTACATACTTGAGGTCCCCATATAATTTTATATGTTTGAGTCCATCTTCTCAAGACATACATGTGCCTATCCACAACCTTTTCTTATGCCGAGGTCTTATTTGCACATAGTGAATTTAAAGGACTTTACCAAGGTGGACTTAGGTTATTTCCTATAAGTAGTGATTTGGCATCTTAATAAGGTTAATGACTATATAATTCCATTTTTTATGGAATTGATGGTTCTTGATAATCTCATAGGGTGTTTAGGCCTTGATCTCATGACTTGGACTTGGGTAGGGGGTGGTGACCTGGGGGTGATGACTATGGGGATATATGGAGTTTTAAATTGGAATGTAGGGCTTACAATTGATTTGAAAAGACAATGATGAGGTTATCAAAAGGAAGAAGATCTTTGAGGTATTAAAATGGACTATGATCTCACACCCAATATTACCTACAAGGAAATTCGATGTCTCCATACATGTACCTAATAGAATATATCACCTTGAGATCATCAATGAAGCATATATGGTGAAAAGTGAAAACCTAGGACTCTTAAAAAAACATTAACATTTGTTAAAGGACCTTAACATCTACTAAAAGGAATATGAATGTGTTTGAAGGTATATTGGTAGTTCCTAGGCCTTTAGGGGATATGATGAAGTTTTATAACCTTGAGGGAAGTAAACCTTGGTATGAATGTGAAACTCCATGTTATGTTTTACTATTTTTTTGACAACCTTAAAACCACCATTATACAATACATTGCCTTCTTATGTAGTGAAACTTAGACATGTAGGTAGTCTTCACTTGGAGGCACCATGAGAGAGTTATATGTATATATATATATATATATATATCCAAATTTAAACCATAGGCCATGAATAGCTTAAAGATACCCCATTGAACCATTAACACTATTCACCTTTAGGTTTATGCATTGAGTACTCATTATAACCATTAAAACCTTGTTTGTAGCCTACAAATATTGATAGTTTATATCTTTCTCACTCCTATAGGCCCACACATGTGAACCAAATGTTGAAGAGGCCATTAAAAGTATTTATAGGACTATAGGAACCAAGAAAAATCATTAGTTGATGAAATACACCAAAAACTCAATGAAACCATTCCCCTTATTTTGCCTTGTGCAGATGAGGGTGGTGACCAAGTTACCCAACTTCTTAACATTTTTTTATAGATATTATAAGGGTAAAAATTTAAAAAATTTGCATGATTAGAAAGTAATCAAGTGCACTTCCTTTGGCCAAGATTTTGGACCCTCTCTCTTTCCTTTGTACATATTGAGCACAAACCTGAGTTGCTCTACATGTTTGCCAATGAGATTTATGGGGAAAGTGAATTGATTTTATAATATTTGAGTATTGAAAAACACTAATTTATTCAACATACACCTTTATCATACTCCCCTTGCACACCCCTAATTCCACCTGAGCTAATATATAATATATAGATCCATACCACTCTAAAAGTTCCTAGAACCTTCAAATTCCTTGGATTTTCTCATGTTTCAAACCAAAAACCACTTAATTTCAGGTAGGAGAAGGGAAAACATGGGTCAAGTGATGTTTGAAATATCATGAAATGATTCAAGGAGTTGAAAAGTCACATTTTGACATGTGTGGGGACCATTTAATGGAAACTAGGTGTGTTAACTTGTGATAAGGACCTCATTAGTGTATGAAACACTTTGGGTATGACCTAATGGGATTCATGAATGATCTTGAAGACATGATTAGGTGTTTTAGTGTCTTTTTAAGGTCAAGTAGTGTCACATTAAGGTTATATATTCTCCTTTAGACCATATACATGACTTCACGAGGTAATTTCAAATGAATATCATTTTAACACTTATGGAAAGGCTGTAAACCCTGATAAATGCTTCAATTAAGATCCCATCCTTCATAACATTATTATAAACTTGTAATCAACCCATACATTACATATCATGCATACACTAGAAAGGTTCATGATGACTCATTAATTACATCTTTCAATCATCTCCACCATGTCAGTTTTGAACTATTAAGACAATTTCAAAACCTATTGTGGACCTTCACACATGCTCAAACACTATGAGGACACTTGACACAAATTGAAATAGGGAGTAGGGATAACCACTATGTTTTTCATGACATGACAAGACAGTGGATGTGTTGAATTTTATATGACAACTAGTGACTTTATTTTGGACTATCTTAACTCATTATGAGGTATAAAAATTATAAATTCTAGTGGTGGACTAGGGTTTTCATGTCTTAGGTTGACCCCTTTCTAATCCTGAGGGTAGAAAGTGGTCATTATTTCTGGTGAATCAACTATCTTGACCTACCTTATGGTTAAGAGAACCCAGAACATATTTGTTTATCACTCATGAATAGATAAAGTCCCCTGACTACATATGACTTTGACTAATACCTTACATCCCTTAGGGACAAAAAAATCACAACAAGACATAAAAAAGATAAAATAAAACAAAAACACACACAACAACAAATAACTACAATAAACCAACAACTACTAGGGATGTGCAATAACACTTTAAGGAAAGAAACTAGATAATATGTATAAGATGACTTGGTGATTATAATAAAAATACTTAACAAACATCCCATTGACAGGGATAGGGATTTACTCACCACTCAATCTATAAAATTGAAAGCCATTGATCTCCTTATAAATGGTAATGATATATTGTCAACTCTAAAGACTATCAAATTTTGAATGCTTACCTAGCTTGGCGTGGTCCTCATCCCACTTAAGTACAATGTCACCTTATTAAAAGGTCTTAGATGAAGCTCTCTTATCAAATGATATTTTGAATTAGTCTTGGTTGGAACATATGTCATGCACGTCACCATCTCTTATTTCCTCCAGCTCCCTCAACTCATTCATCCTCACTTCCATTGCATCACTCTCCATGAGCTCAAGTTGGTGTGCAAGTTTCAAGGCTAACAACTTGTTGATGTTTCCAAGTGAACCATAGGTGCTCTCTAGTGTTTAAATAACATGTATAATTTTATAATCCAATGATTCAAGGAATGAGTTATAGGTGTTTGGAAATTAAAATTATTGTGGTGAAAATAGAGACAAAGCAACATGGACTGTTCCAAATATTTATAAAATTTGATGGTAGAGAGCCATGTTTATACCTTTATTAAAAATATTGATGTTAATATCAAACAAACTGACCCAGATCTAAATCACCAACTAAACTAAATGGTTATGAATAATGTATTTAAGCTAATTTGAAATGTTTAAAGAAAGAGAAAAAGGAAAGGGTAGAGTGAGAAAGAAGTAGTGATTGGCGATATGTTATTATGAACATTTTGACAAGATTTCAATATTTCTTGAATCTCAAATAGCATATAGTGTAATGTATCCTAAGCTCACATTTCACTACAAACCAGGCCTAATTCTAAAGGTAGGATGATAATACAAGTAAAAATTGGATTTAATTTAAATTTTTACACTACATTTAGATAGCTAGAACGCATCTTTATTGCATAACAAATGAAATGAAGTAAATTTAATTCTTTCAACTAACCTAGCATACATAAGTTAGCAACCCTTTAATTATTGATTTAACTCAATATTTTTTGAAACCATTCATATTCAAATTTAGACAAATAAGTGAGAAACTTAGTAATTCAAACACATCAAACCAGATAGTTTAAGGAGAATTCTTTGATCTCTTGTGTTAATCACTCAAAATGGTAAAAAATTATCTCAAAGTATATCCTCTTTTAAGAATGGTAATACATGCCTTTATAGAAAGAAAGGTAGTATACCAATCAATTTTACAAATATAGGCGTAAAAAAGGCAAATGCCTTTGTAACAACTATAATCCATGTTTCTTTTATAATCTTACTGACCTAGAGGCATTCACGCTAACAAACTAGTGTGTGCCCTTACAAAATGAATATAATACCCTACTAGTAAGCCATGATTAAGACGTTGAAGGTGGGGTCCTTTCCTATTAAAGGATAATCATGGCCCTTGTATGTTAATCATCTACTAATCTCAATTCTAGGATCAACCTTGTGATATGCTCCTCTTCTTGATCAACTAGTTTATCAACATCTTTGTCATTCCTAGCCAAAGCTTATTTAATGTTTATAGCTTCATTGATCCTCTACCCTACATTAAATATTATGTCTAATATTCTACTATTGTCTTTCATTGATTGTTCATGACTTTTAACCTTGATTTCTTGAGTCACCAAAGTGGCTCTATGTTGGAATTATTCATCACTAATAATCCAAAAGGTAGTGGGTTGTCTAAGATCCTCAAGCATAGTTCCTAGAAGCTTCTCAATTCTGCCCATGAGATATTTCTCCTCCTCAATAAGTTCCTCCACTTTGTTATGCCAAGCACTCAAGTCTTGTACCTTGTCTACAACAATTCCTAGAATGCCACTTAGATTCCCCATGTTGATAGCCTTGAAATTGAAGATTTGTTTCCTAACTTAGATGTTAAGAAGTTGGGAAATCTTATCTTTAGAAGTTTTTCATTGAGTAATTAGGTCCTTGGCAAAGGTGGCCTAGTTTTCTAGTGCATCTTTCATTAATTTAATAGACTTTAATGCTCTGAACATATCATGGAATGACTCCTACAACATTTTAATCATGGGATCTAGCATTGAGATAATTGGTTGAGTCTGTAAATTCTATTTTTCCCTCTGTAGGTTCTTAATTATTTTCACTAATCCCTAGACATTAACCCTAAATTAATGATATTGAGCCTCAATCAAACTTTCCACATCCTCTTCATGGATGGGAGCCTCTCCAAGTTATGATCCTTCAACAAGGGTTAACCTTGTGAATGGCTCCACCTTTTTAAAGATGAATTCTTCTTGACCCACCATAGCCACCCTTATTGTGGTTATTTTCAAGGATGTTGTATCTATGCTAAATTTCACGTTAAACTCTAGTTATTTGAATTTTTGAGGCTCAGGAAACTCCACACCTACACTACCATAAGTTCTTAGGGTGTCAAGTCTTTGTCCTCCTTGAGCTTGATGGACTTGTATCCTCCTTTCTTCCTCCCTTTTAACTATATCCATAATCCATGTCTTGATGTTGTCATCTTCAGTCAAGCTAACCAATGTCAAGGCCCAAGAAGGAGAGAGGGGTGGGATCTTTCATGGTTTTCAATAAATAAACCAGTCAAGGATGAATGGTCCATGAATTGGATTTTCATCAATAAAAATGTTGACTTCACTAGTAGGGTAAGTGAAGGTCAACTGAGGCCTTTTCCTTGGTGTTATAGGAACCAAGGTCAACTATACCTTCCTTTCCCCCCATCTAGTGGGATTATCTCCTTAGCTACTTCACTAGAGGGATCCTCCTCCTTATTAGAATTGTATGTTGTTGCTATGTCAATAAGGGTACTTTCTAATGTTACTCCTAGTTTAAGGGATACCATACTAATGAATTCTATTAGAGAGGAAGGTCTTTATGGGATTATTAAAGGTGGAGGGCCTTCCCTAGGTATATGCTCTAGTCTTGGTACTTTATCTTTGGCCTTGCCTTTATCCTTTCCATCTTGAGGCTATTTATCCTATATTTATTCTACTTTTTGGGGATGTTGAGGTTTAGATGATTATACTTCAATAGGTGGCTCTTCATGAGTAGTCCTAGATGGACCTAGAAATAAGTGATACTATAAAAAGGTGAAATTTCCATATTTCTCCTAAGGGTTTCTTATCCTCAACCAACCTGCACTCTAACATAATTTTGTAATTCTTGATTCTAAATAGCACCTCTTCAAAATTCTTTGCTTTGATGTAGATGTCATCAACAACACCTAACTAATGTCCATATTCAGTTTTGAGACCTTTTTATCTCTAATGTGGCTGAATACTCTACTCTTAGGGTCCCACATTTTGAGGTCATCTAACTAAAAATTGAAAGAATTTCTATTCGTGACTATGACTTCTAACCACTTCTAGTCTTTGATAATGATTTTACCAATGTCTAATGGGAGGGATTGGACTTGGGATTTCCTCTTTCCTTTAAAAATTTTATCCACACCTTGAATGATCTAAGAAGTAATTTCTCACTATGTAAGCTTGTTTGGGACATGGATTGATAGCCTATAGGGTTGGGTTAGGATCCCCTCTATCCTTATAATAGTGAAATATGGGTAGTACCACACAAATCCCATGGTCTCCACCTATTTATTAATGAGAGGATATAACCTTGGCATATGAATTCCTATGATAGACTCATATATATCTAGGAAGACACCATCATAGATAAATTACATGAGGTTATTGTGTTTGAATACATGTAATTTGGACTAATGGTGGGAAATTGTGGTTCTACCATTAGGGGACTAGTTTATAATTCTAGGGAAGGTCATAGAGGATAGGAGGGAATCCAAGAGATAGTAAATCATAAAGAATTATTTGGAGGTTCTTATTTTAATGGCCATGAATTGATTATCCAAGACAAATATTATCATGTCCCCCACTAGAGTGGTCAATTTCTATTTTATCATGAGCTAGACATAAGATACCTAAACTTTGTTTACATATGTGGTGGAAGGGGAACCAAAGGATCTATTCAATAGGGTCATGGATACTATAATGAATTACATAAATTAGATAATGGGGATCATTCCATTAAGGGTTTTAAAGACATGGCATCCTTGGATTAACCAAGGTATAAGGATTGAATCAAGTTCTTGGGTGTTAGCCTAATTCCTCAAGTCAAGGAGGTTGAGATGGGGTAAGGGAAGCTTATAATAGGTCTTAAAGGCCATGGGGGAGATATATTATACTTTATTGGTGCCACCCTCTTGAATAATCCACTCTCCATCTATCTTAAAATCCATAAAGATAGGATCAAGGACATTAATACAATACATTACCTTTAGTTTTGTTATGGCATGGTCGAGGCCGGTCATTTGAATTGCAACTAGGTCATTATACCTTAGATGTGTTATGGTTTTTCTCTTCTCCTCCTAAGATATGGGCTATAATTCATCCACTAGGAAGAATAATTCAAACTAGTTCCTTACTCCATGAATATTTATAGCTGCTAAGTCTAGCTCTATATCCTTAAAAACCCTTGCTTCACTATCAAAGGTAAGATAGAGCTCTAATTCCATCTTCAATTGTTGCCTAATATCCACCATTGATGTTAATAAATTATTATCATAAGATAGCTAAGGGTTTTACTAAGGCACTTGCTCTGAGAGGCACAATTATGCTATCTTTATTGAACTATAACTAATTGAGTCAATTTGGGTCCTCTTTATAAAGGGTTTAGGGTTCTGAGCTTTAATGGTTGGAGATATTTAGAATTTAAATTCATAAATGTTTTGGATTTTATGGAGACCCTTTTTATTTATAGCCTTGCATTTATTATTTTATAAGATCTTTGATTTTGATCTTTTATGCTTATATGGAGTCCATGTGGCATCATTCTGGGATTTTCATGGCAATTTTCATAATTTCCATTTAGATACTAACCATTGGATTTTAAAATTCCCCTTTATATTTCTCTATTGGATCAATATCATAGGCTCAAGATGATCCATTGATATAAATCTAAGTCCTCACATTTCTATTGGTCCATTGATCTCTAGGATCATGGTCATAACACTTGACATTCTCATAGATCTTTCCCACGCTACATATCTCTTGTTAGTTGCTACCTTGGTCAAGCATTGGCCACATTTTGAGCTCATAAATATTTTAAAATTCATTAGGTTCTTCATGCCATTGGATCAAATCTAGTGAGTGAGTGACAATCATTGATCTTCATAGGGGACCTAGTCATTGATCAAACCTTTATTAAGTAGGTCCCTTTCATTACTTTCCTTAGGTTACCAAGATACCATACATATAAATCTCAAGGCACTATATCCATTTAATCTTTTCCACCTCCACCTTATGTCATTAGATCAAATATAATGAGCATATGAGTGTTATTGATCTAAATTTGATGCATGTTGCTTAAGTGAGGTCTTCTTGATTAATACACTTCATTCGATCAAATTCATTGAGAAAGCATTAGTTGTAGGATCCTACAAATGATGAGGGAGATAAATATTAGACCCAAGTACATAAATACATATCATAAATTATCAATACTAAGGTTGATATAAATATCAGGGCATTAATACTAATAACCTAGGCTATGTTTGGCAATGTAAAATGGACCTCATGAACACATAAAATTAGACCCAAGGAAAAAAGAAATGGGAAAGGGGTAAATAAAATCTCGAGTCATATTTAAAAACATGAATTAAACCCTTTATTCAAAAATTTATTTCATTATTTCCCACCAAGTTGGATCCCACCATTATTTGAATTTGAACTAAGGGCTATCTAGGGTTTCTAAACACCAAACCTTAAACCTTCCATGGAACCTACAAAATGACTCACATAGTTCATCAACAAGGTTAGTATGAAAAAAGAGGATTAAATAATGAAATCATGTTCCTTAATAGAGTGGATGATCTTCAAATTTTATTAAAGACTTCAATGTTTAGATGCTTCAAAACTTGGGCACAAAGACTTCTCAAGGGTCCCCAATTTTAAATAAAAAGGGCAATATGTTGGTCCCAATAAAAGGTGACTTTTGGGGGGAAACATAACAATATGTTAAAAGTTTTAGACTCTAATTTTAGACAAACATTGAGGTCATAATTTTGTTTTATCAAAGAAACTACCATGTAAATCTAATTATGGTTGAAACAAACCTTGCTCTCATAGATTTGAGGTCAAACATTAGGACATACCTACGTTTTGTGTGCGGTTTTACTCTAATTACTATTTTCCATAGGGTTTAAGAAGTATTCCTTAGCTTCTATACTTCAATCAATTATACTGACCTAGGGTGCATTAATCATTCATTATAAATCATGGTTTTTATTAAGGAGGACTTGGGCATTACTTTGCTACTAGCTAGGAATCTATATCCCTGATAGAGATACCTTTGGCTCCACTCGTGGCCTTTCACTATTTCCATCTATTCATCCATAGACCCAATGGAAGTTTCTTGAATCACCTTTGTATGAAAGCCTCAATTTTTGACTTGTATTCTTGTCATATTTTTTGTATCATTACATCTTTATGCTTTTAATAAGGTTGGGAACCAAGATAAATAGTTTTAGGATTTGGTCAAATATTTGATTTTAGGAGGATCACTCAAAGATAAAACTCTTGTCCTAGGCATGGATGTTGATTAATTTTTAGCTAATGGCATGTGCTTCATAATTTAGGTCTCCACTCCCTAAGTGTCAATTTTCTTAAAACTAGTGTGGATCCAAGGTCATGACTTAGATCTTATGGAATGGCTTCCCCTCCATCTGTCTATACTCAATTTCTCCAAGTTGTATCATAATGTTATGTTCCATAACCATGATTTCATTTTTATGGGGTTTTACCTTTATTTTAGGATTGGGACATATATTGAGCAAATTTCATAACTTCCAAGCTTAGGGATGACTCCACATTCATCTTGAGATCCTGGGAAAAATCTATAGGCAAGCAACACACAACAAAATCAAAAACAAAAAAAATAAGGGAACAAAACAAATATTAACAAACTTATGTACAAACCAGGGACAAGAAATAAATGATACTCAAAGCAAACTAACTAACCTACCTACTCTAATATAATCACCCTACACCTTACTCCATAAGGAACCCATGAGGGGCGGTAGATAAATAATGATTGATGTATTTCCCATTAGTATGAAATATTAACTTTGATCCTTGTAAATAATTGAGATTGAAGGTGTTGTTATTTAATGTCTCTACAATCTAGTATGGGCCAATCCATAGGGGTGTGAATTTACCATGTTTTCCTTTGGGTTCAGATGCTTTGTCCCAAATTAGGACTAAGTCTCCCTACCTAAACACCTTGACCTTATAAATTTTATCAAACCATATTTCTACCATGGCCTCATGTCTGCTAAAATTAGAAAAAGTATTTTCTCTATCATCTTCCATTTGGATGATGTCTAATAAACTAGAAGTGTCATGTTCTCAAATTTTTTCCATGTATTCTTGCATAAATTTATATATAGGCAATTTGAGAGTGATGGAAAAAATGGACTCCTTCCCATACACTATCAAAAATGGTGAAGCCTTCAAGGCTTGCTTGATCTTTGTTCTATAATCCCAAAGTGCAAATTTGAGTAGTTTATTCCAAGTTTTGGGTTTGTCTTTTACAGACTTCTTGATTGCCTTCATTAGATTTTTATTTATAGATTTAGAAATACCATTCCCTTATGGATAGTGGTTGGAGGAAAACTTAAGTGTGACACCATTTTCATAAGTCCATTAAGTCATATTAATTGAGATGAATGTAGACCCATTGTTACATACTAGAGAAGTTAGGGTTCCAAATCTGGTAGATGTATTATCCTCTAATAAACTGATCACTTCTTCCATTCTACATTATTTGGTAATCATTGCCTCTTTCTAAATAGTGCAATAATCTATGGTAGTCAAGACATATTTTTGACCTTAAAATGAGTTAGGGTTGATTAATTTGACAAAATCTAGACCCCACTATGTAATTGGTTTGTCAACCATGACTGATTATAAATCCATGGCTACTTTTGGCTCTTTGGTACTAAAAATTTGATAGGAGTGGCTTTCTCTCACATACTGGTGAGCATCCTTGAAGATAGTAGGCCAATAATAACTAGCCCTTAGTATTTTTTGAGCTTTCATTCTTCCAAAGGGATGTCCACTACCCAACTTTTCATAGAATGTGGCCATAATTTGGGTAGCTTCTTGTGAAACACATCTTAGGTAGATTCATTCAAAGTTCCTTCTATACAATATTCCATCCTTGATCAAATAGTGGGCTACCTTAATCCTCAAGTATCTCTTTTTCTCCCTAGATAGGCCTATAAGACAAATAACATTTATTATCAAGTGTATGATTGAATCATACTATTTGTTGTTTTGAAAACTTTGCTAACCTACTTGTATGATACTTGGCTTAGGGCTAGTATTGGTAATCATTTGGATCAAATCTTGGCATATTACCAGCTTTTATACCTTAATATCCAAGTCAAATTCCTATAAAACTAACATTCACTTACCTCTGCATTCTCCCAACTCATTTTGACTAAACATAATTTTAGTATCAAGATTAGGTATGATGGCATGCACCTTATTTCTAAGGATGTAGTGCCTAAACTTATTTACTTCCTTTACTAGTGCATATGCCTACTTATCAATCATATAATAGTTTATATTATCATTATTAAAATTAGTACTCATGAAATCTATTGGCTGATCACACTCATCAACTTTTTAATTTAATATAATAGCCATTGTATGATCAAATGCAAAAGAGTAAATGCAGAAATCCTTTGAGAAATCGATACTTATAAGCATTGGGGCTTGTCTAATGGATTCCTTGATGTGATTGAATGCATTCTTGGATTTTTACTTCCAAATTACCTTGGCATCCTTCTTGAGTATGTCATTCAATGACTTGACAATTTTTGCAAAACCAATAATAAACTTTCTTAAAAAATTTATTTTGCCAAAGAATGACTTCAGTTCCTTCCTAATATTTAGGAGCTCAATTTTGGATACGGCCTATACTCTTTTAGGGTCTATGGAGATGCCATATTTGGTTATAACATGCCCTAATATTTTTCATTTAGTTACAAAAAATATTCTTTTCTTAGGTTTTAAGGAAATGTCATACTTTCTACATCTTTCAAAAATTTGTTACAGGTGCATGAAGTGATCTTCCCTATTTTTAGAGAAAATGTTAGATCATACATATAAATGATGATTAAATTACCAATAAATCATTTTAAGGCATGATACATAGCTCGTTGGAAGGTGGCTCTTGCATTGATCAATCCAAAAGGCATCCTGCTATAAGCAAAGGTCCCCCACTTTGTTGTGAATGTTATCTTCATCATGTCTTCTTTGTCAACCAGTACTTGGTTATAGCTTGAAAATACATAAAGGAAGGAAATAATATCTGAACCTAAAATAATATTAATTACTTGATCAAGGGAAGGGAGATGATAATTGTCCTTTTTTAATGCTCTATTCAAATTTTTGAAGTTAATACATAGCCTAATCTCACCATTCTTCTTCTTGGCTGGCACTATATTGGCCACCCAATTTGAATGTCTAATAGGAAACACAATCCTAGCATCTAATAAACTTTTAAACTACTTAAACATCATTGTTTATATCATGGGGTTCACTGCTCTTTGTTTTTGTCTAAAAGGTTTACAACTTTCTTTGAGGGGTATGGTATGGGTAATGACACTTGGATCAAAAATATTTAGGTCATCATAAGACCATGCTATAACATCTTTATACTTGGCAAGGATTTCTTTATATTTCTTATTTTCATAAGTTTTAAAAGCTTTTCCAATTTTCACTAATTAGGGTTTCCCTTGGAGACAAAGATCCATAGTATTGTAATCCTTTCCACTTACCTTGGGAACTTTGGAAACCTCAACTAGTTTGTCTTGATCAAATAGTATTTATAGAGTAACAATCCCTTTAGGGATTTTTTTTTCATTAAGTTGAATGACTTTTATATCAAAATTGTTCTCTCCAGTTTTATTTTCATTAGCTTCACTGATTATATGGGCTTTAAATACCCTAGAATTAGTCAAGAAATCCAATATCTACTAGTCATCATTAAAGACTTATAAATGGTTAACATTATCAAGCACTAATAGATATGGGACCAATTCATTACTGAAATTAAGAGAGTCTAGATTAGGCATGAGATTCATTGCATCTAATTCTAGTTCATCTATAGCTTTGTTTTCTTCTTAGGGAATGGAGGTGATGTTGAAAGAATCAAAAGACTCAATCAAGTCCCTGACTCTAAACTTATACTTCTTGAGGTATGAGATTTTACATTGATACCTACTCCTAACCTAGTTGACTATTAGTTTTGAATCTCTAAAAACTTGTAGTTATTTAGCTTTATTCTTGATATAAAATTGAAAACAAAGGATGAGAGCTTCATACTCAATAAGGTTATTAATGTAAGGGAATTGGAGTCTGTAAGAAGCATGGTACATTTTGTTGGCTAGGTTAGTTAAGAAAATGCCAACACCTAATCTAGTCTTGAATCTAGCACCATCAAAGTGAAATTTCCATAGCCCAAGAGGAGTCTCCATGTCCTTAGGATTATCTAATTTATCAAATTCTAAGATGAAAACCCTTAAGTTTGAGTTGATTATGTTGACACTTTCATTAATAACATTGTACTCTATTATCATATGCTTCATCCTTTGTTCCATTTCAAGTCTTATTTGATTTAGGACTCCTTTCCAAGGTATCCATAAGTGGAAACAATCAGTAAACATATACCCATTTAAGGCTTTAGTTCATTCTCTACTCAATAAGATCCCATAGGTGTCTGACACGTCTACTACCTAAATATTAATGAATTTTTGTACCCTAGGATCAAAGGCTATTTGCATGTGGATATTCAAGAGTTTTATATTTACTCTAACCCTTAATTGGTCTAACTAGGTAACAATCCTATCAGACTTGATTGGGGTTAAGCCAAGTTTTTTGCATATGCCAAAAAGTATGATGTTTATGGAGGAAACTGAGTCTAACAAGTAATTGTGTAAGTTTTTCCCAAATATTATAACTATGATAAATAAATGGGAGATTCAAATTTGGCCTTATATATTATTACATTAGCATGATCTATCTTATGGGGTTTGATAAATTTTAAGGAATCCAACAACAAATGCCTTTATGTTGTGATCTATGTTAACTAATGTAAGGTGATATTATCTTTTATCTTCTTCATGTCCTCAACTATGTTGTGACTAATAATGGGAGGACTAGGGACCTTAGGGTTGTGCTTGGTAATGTTCCCTTAAGGGAGATTAGGTTTATTACTTGAAGAAAGATCTAGAGGAGTTCCAAAGTTATTTAGGGGGGTTGAGGTAGTTAAGGGATACATTTGTTCTTTTTTACTTGATGGGTAAGTCCTTTTTAGGAACTATTGAAATGCATCAAGTTATTTAGGGATCTAATCTGGTTCATTTTCCTCTTGAAAGGGGAAATCAAAGGTTTCTACCATGTAGGACTAGTCTGAAGGCTTAGGGCCAGATGTATGTTCATAGTTGTACTTATTGGGAATTACCTCAAATGTGTCAAATTACTCTTATAATACCTCAAATACTTTATATAATTTGATTCAATCAATATCCCCATGTTTGGTTGTGTAATGCACCTTACAATAGTCAAATAATGCAATATTTGTAAGGTTGATATCCATGGTTTTCTTTTTTGATGAGGGGTCATGGTTTCTATTGTTATGGAAACTATCATTATAAAACCTATTATCTAGCCTATTATATATTTGAAATGATAAGTTCCTTCCTAAACTCTCAACAATATTCCCCACTTATTTTTGTAGTTGGAGGAAATTAGTTAACTTCTAGACCATTTTTATGATAGACTCATTTTCACTTTTAAGGGTTTTAAAATTATGTACTTGGTTATTGCTAACATTAACAATTGGTACTAATGTCATTTGATCTCCTATTCTAAAGCCATTATTTATGGGCTAACTCAATAATCCTAAGCTTTTATTAGGGGAAACATGAATCAAAGTCAATTAAGTGATGTTTTAAAGTTGGTTTATATAAACCACTTTTTGATTATTATTAGGAAATAAGTTCATCACTGGCATGTGGGGGTTGACATTTGGCACATAATAAACCATTTGTCCTTGGGGTTGCATTTGATGATTGATAGTTATTTCTTTAGAATAAGCCCTAATCAGTGAGTTTATGGCTGGTATGGATCACTTTAAGAACATCAAGGTCATAGGATCTACTGCATCCTTGTAGATCTCTAGAGATAGAATCTCATCTAGCTTATATGGATTTATGGTTCTACTGAACATCTTTTGAAACCTAGAATTAAAGGACCTGATAGGTTCATTAACATCTCTTCTAATAGTTATAAAATTGATGATAAATGATGTAAGGACTGATGATTTTTCCAAACTAATCATTGAACACATTATTAAAATATTCATAACTAGTAATGTAGTTATTAGGCAAGTTTAAAAACCATTCATAGTCAACATCCTTAAAGGTAAAAGGGAACAAAATACATACTACATCTTCAAGCATAATGTTGAGTAGTCTTAAGGTAGCCTTAAAAGACTTTATATTATCATCAGTAGTTATTATGCCCATGGGACTAAATGCAAGAAAATATTTCTATGGATTACATGGGAGATCATGGACCACCCCAAGCACATTAATAAAAGAATCACCCAACCAAGCCATTCTCATATAAGGATTAAAATCAAGTGTACATTGAATAGGTGATGTTGGGAGGGATTTGTATTTCTTATGTCTACCTTTTTTCCACCTAACTTTCTTCTATTATTGAAGCTCAAGCAAAGGATCTCAAGTTTTTGAGTACGATCTTGTCCTGATCCTAAGCAACTCCAGTGTGAAAGTTGAAGATCATGTCTAAGATAAAATATAACACATTAAATTTGCATGAGAAAGGGGTTTAAGCATTGATTTGGGGCTCTATTATATAAAGGGTGTATAAATAACATAAATATTTGGTTATATGTTGTCAAATATGTACCCAATTTCATGAATATGTTATATTTCACTGCATCCATGCTTGAAATAACTCATGCACACCTCACACATACCACCTTTGATCAAAATAAGATGTCTAATTCAATATTTTAGGGATTCCCATGGTTTTCTTCTAAAATTTATTATAACTACTAGTTATGACCTTAAAGAATGTCAATCCCTAGCCTATAATAGCCCTAAATGAATGGTAGAAGGTCAAGATACATGACCTTTGTAACTTTGGGTCAGATTTACCATGGATCAAGAAAATTTCCCTCCTTCTAGCACCAATGGAAATTCTCCTATTGATGCTTCCAAGTGAACCACATGTGCTCTCTAGTGTTTAAATAACACTTCTCATTTTAGATTCAAGGCATGAGTTGCATGTGTTTGGCAATTAAGATGCCTATGGTGAAAATAGTAGTAGAGTAACATGAAATGTTCCAAAATATTTATAAAATTTGATGGTAGGGAGCCATATTGATACCTTTCTTGAAAGTATTGATGATAATATCAAACAAACTAACCTAGATCTAAACCATCAACTAAACTAAATGGTTATGAAAAATGTATTTAAGCTAATGTTAATTGTTTAAATAAAGAACAAAAGGAAAGGGTAGAGTGAGAAAGAAATAGTTGTTGATATATTATTATGAACATATTGACAAGATTTCAATATTTCCCAAGCATGATCTCAATTAGCATATAGTGCGATGTAGCCTAAGCTCACGTTTCACTACAAACCAAGCCTAAATATAAAGGTAGGATGATAATACAAGTAAACATTGGATTTAATTAAAAATTTTACACTACATTTAGATAGATAAATCACATATTTGTTGCAGAGCAAATGAAATGAAGTAAATTCAATTATTTTAACCAACCTAGAAAACATAAGTTGGCAACCTTGTAATTAATGAATTAACTTAGTATTTCTTAAAACTATTCATATTCAAATTTAGATAATTGGAAACTTATCAATTCAAACATATCAAACTAGATAATTCTTGGAGAATTCTTTGATCTCTTGTGTTAATTGCTCAAAATGGTATGAAAATATCTCAAAGTCTCTCCTCTTTTACAAATGGTAATACATGCCTTTATAGAAAGCTAGGTAGTATACTAGTCATTTTTACAAAAATAGGTGTACAAAAGATAAGTGTCTTATAACAACTATAATACACATGTTTTCTACAATCCTACTAACATAGAGGAAATCACACTAATAAAATAATGTGTGCCCTTAAAAAATGAATAAGCTACCCTAATGGTAAGCCATGATTAGGATGTTGGAGGTGGGGCCCTTTTCTGTTAAAGGATACTCATGGCCCTTGCATGTTGTTAATCCACTAAGCTCAAGTTTACGACTGGTATTGTGATATGTTCCTCTTCTTGATCAGCCAACTCATCAAAATCTTTGTCATTCCTAGCCAAAGCTTTTTTAATGATTCTAGCTTCATTGATCCTTTCCCCTGTATTTAATATTATGTCTAATATTCTACTATTATCTTTCCTTAATTGTCCATGACTTTTACCCTTGATTTCTTGAGTCACCAAAGTGGCTTTGTGCTAGAATTCTTCATCACTAATAATCCATAGGGTAGTGGGCTATGCAGGATAATTAAACATAGTTCTCAGGAGCTTCTCAATTCTAACCATGAACTCTTTAGCCTCCTCAATATGTTCCTCCACTTTGGTATGCAAAGTACTTAAGTCTTGGACCTTGTCTACAATAATTCCGAAAAATGGAACTTAGATGCCCCATGTTGATGGCTTTGAAATTTGGAATTTTCTTCCTGACTTAGATGTTAAGAAGTTGGGCAATATTATATTCATAAGTTTTCCATTGAGTAACTAGCTCCTTGGCTAAGGTGGCCTGGTTTTATAGTATATCCTACCTTAATTTCATAGACTTTAATGCTCTGAACATATCATGGAATGACTCTTCTAGCATTTTAATCATGGAATATAACACTGAGAGAATTACTTGAGTCCATAAATTCTCTTTTCCCTCTTTAGGTTCTTAATTATTTTCACTAATCCTTGGACACCAGCCCCAGATTTTTGAGATTGAGCCTCAATCAAACCTTCCACATCCTCTTCATGGATGGGAGCCTTTCCAAGTTGTGAAATTTCAATAGGGGTTAACCCTGTGAATGGCTCCAACTTTTAAAAAGTGAATTCTTCTTGACCTACCATAGACACCCTTATTGTGGTTCTTTACAAGGATGTTGTATATGGATTAAATTGCACCTTAACCTCTAGTTTCTTGAATTTTAGAGGCTCAAGGACCTCCAAAATTGCACTACCAGAAGTTCCTGGGGTGTCAAGTATTTATCCTTTTTGGGATTGATGGACTTGTGTCCTCATTTCTTCCTACCTTTTAACTATATCCTTGCTATATGGCTTGATGTTGTCATATTTAGTCAATCCAACCTATGTCAAGTCCCAGGATGGAGAGAGGGATGGGATATTTTATAGCTTTCTATAAACAAACTAGTCAGGGATGAATGGTCCATGAATTGGATTTTCATCATTGAAAAGGTTGAATTTACTAGTAGGGTAAGTTAAGGTCAACCTAGGTTTTTCCTTGGTGTTATAAGTACCAAGGTCAACTATGCCTTCATTTCCCCCCCATATAATGGGATGAGCTCCTTACATACTTCACTAGAGGGATCGTCCTCCCTATTAGAACTATATGTCACTGCTATGTCAATAAGGGCACCTTCCAAAGTTTCTCCTAGTTCAAGGGCTATCATATTAATGAATTATACTCGAGAAGAAGGTCTCTATGGGAGTGATGAAGGTGGAGGGACTTCCTCAAGTATATGATCTATTTTTGGTTCTTCAACTTTGGCCTTGCCTTTATCCTTTCTAACCTAAGGCTATTTAGTCTGTGCTTATTCTGCTTGTTGGGGACTTTGAGGTTTATATGACTATCATTCTAAAGGTGAATCTTCATGAGTAGTCCTAAGTGGACCTAGCAAAAATTGATACTACAAAGGGTGAAATTTCCATATTTATTTTGAGGGTTTGTTATCTTTGACCAACCTATGCTCCAACACAATGTTGTAATCTTGATTATAGAGAGCACCTCTTCAAAATTCTCTTTTCTGATGTAGATGTCATCACCAACACCTAGATAATGTCCATATAAAATTTTTGGGACCTTTATATCCCTCATATGGTTGAATAATTTGATCTTAGGGTCCCACATTTTGAGGTCATCTAACTAAAAATTTAAATAGTTTATATGTGTGACCATGACCTCCAACTACTTATAGTCTCTGCTTATGATTTTACCAATGTCCAATGGGAAGGAGTGGACTTGGGATTTCCTCTTTTCTTTACAAGTTCTATCCATACCTTAAATGATGTAAGAAGTAATTTATTTCTCTACAAGATTATTTAGGACATGGATTGATTGCTTGTAGGGTTTGGTTAGGATCCCCTCTATCCTTATAATAGTGTAATCTATGTAGTATCACACATTTCCCATGCTCTCCACCTATTTATTAATGAGAGGATGAAGCCTTGGAATAGGAATGCATGTGATAGCCTCATATATGGATGAGAAGACACCATGATGGATAAATTGCATGTGGTTCTTGTATTTGAATGCATGTAATTTTGAGTAATGGTGGGAAATTATGGTTCTACCATCGAGGGACCATTTTTTTATGCCATGGAAGGTTTTAAAGGCCAAGAGGGAATATAGGAGATAAGACATCATAAATAATTATTTGGAGGTCCTTATTTTAATGAATATGAATTGCTTGGCCAGGAAAAGGCTTATCAAGTCCCCCATTAGAGGGGTCAATTTCTCTTCTATCATGAAGTGGACATAGGATACCCAAACTTTATTTACATATGTGGTGGTAGGGGCACCAAAGGCTCTATTTAGTAGGGTCATGTCTATTCCAATTCCTTCCCTAAATAGGACAATGGGGATGATGCCATCAAGGGTTTTTAAGACATGGGGTCATTGGACTAACCAATGTATAAGGATTGAATCAAGGTCTTGGGTGATAACCCAGTTCCTCATGTTAGGGAGGTTGAGATGGGGTAAGGGAAGCTTGTAATAGGTCTCAAAGTCCATGGGGGAGATATATTCTACTCTCTTGGTATTTCCCTATTGAATAATCCACTCTCTATCTATATTATAATCTAAAAATATAGGAGCAAGTACATCAATATAATGCATTACCTTAGGTTTTGTTATGACATGGTGGAGGCTGACCATTTGAATTGAAACTAAGTCATTATAACTTGATGTGTTGTGGAATTTATATTCTCCTCATAAGAGATGGGATATAATTCATCCACCAAGAAAAATAATTTAGACCAATTCCTTACTCCATGAACGTTTAGGACCACCAAAGTTAGCTTTGTATCCTTAAAACCCTCCCTTCACTATCAGAGGTTAGATAGAGCTCTATTTCCATATTTAATTGTTACCTACTAGATTCCATTGATAATAATAAATTATTATCACAATATTTTTGAGGGTTTTACTAAGACACTTACTCTTAGAGTCAAAGTTATGCTATCTTTATTGAACTATAATCGATTGAGTCAATTTGGGTCCTCGTTATGAAGGGTTTAGGGTTTTGAGCTTTCATGGTAGGAGATTTTTAGACTTTAAATTCATATATGTTTTGGATTTGATGGAGACCCTTTTGTTTTATACCCTTGTCTTTTTGAGTTCAAAATATCTTTTATTTTATCCTTTTTATGCTTACATGGAGTCCATGTGGCATCATTCTAGGATTTTCATGGAAATTTTCATAATTACCATTCAAATAATAGTCATTGGATTTTCAAAGCCTCATTTATTTCTCTATATTATATCAAGATCCTAGGATTAGCATGATCCATTAATTTAAATATAAGTCCTGACATTTCTATTAGTCCATTGATCTCCAGGCTCATGATCATGACAATTGGCATTCTCATAGATCTTTCTCATGCTACGTATCTAATATAATTTATTGCCTTGGTAAAACATTATCCATGTTTCAAGATCATATATCCTTGAAATATCATTAGGTTCTTCACATTGTTGGAAAAAATTCAATGAGTAAGTGATAACTATTAATCTTCATGGGGGACTTAGTAACTAATTGGATACCTTTATTAAGTGGGTCCCTTTCATTTCTTTCATTAGGTTACCAATCCACCACATATATGAATCTTAGGGACTTGTATCCATTTTGAATTTTACTCCTCCACCTCATGCCATTGGATCAAATCTAGTGAGTGGGTAATTTCCATTGATCTAAATTTGATGCATGTCACTTAAGCAAGGGCTTATCGGTTAATACACTTTATTCGATCAAATTTGGTGAGCAAGCATCAATCATAAGATCTTGCAAAGGATGAGGGAGATAAATATTAGATTCAAAGACATAAATACATAGAATAAATTATCAAGACTAAATTCAAGATGAATATCAAGGCCTTAATATTAATAACTTGAGCTAAGTTTGGTAATGTAAAAGGGACCTCATGATAACATAAAATTAGACCCAAGGAAAAAAGAAAGAGGAAAAGGGTAAATAAAAGATCAAGTCATGTTTAAAAACATGACTTAAACCCTTTGTTCACAAATTTCTTTCATTATTTCCCACCAACTTGGCTCCCACCATTATTTGAATTTGAATTGAGGGCCACCTAGGGTTTTTGAATACCAAACCCTAAACCTTCCATGGAACCTAAAAAATGATTCACGTAATTCATTATCAAGGTTAGTATGAAACAAGAGGATTAAATAACACAATAATGTTCCTTAATAAAGTGGATGATATTCAAATTTTGTTAAAGACTTTAATGTTTAGATGCTTCAAAACTTGGGCACAAAGAATTCTCAAGGGTGCCCAATTTTAAATAAAAAGGGGGTTATGTTGGTCCCAACACAACTCAAGTGAGATGGGTAGTTTTTATTCTTTACAATAAATAAGGAGATAAGGTGAGTGACTAGTAGACTTATTATGAGTAATTATATTTTCCCACAAGGCATTCCTTAATTTGTTTTGACATTCCCTTTGATTATCCTTCATTGTCCTCTTTATGATCCTAATCAAGTTCTTATTGGTGGACTCTACTAGTCCATTACCCTATGGATAGTAGGTTGATTAAGAATTGAGATATATTCCATGATTAATGGTCCATTCACACATATTTTCAATACTAAAGGCCAATGCTTTATATAATGGTGGAGGGGACCCTAAACCTAATCACTATGCTATCATAGAACTCCAAAATTGAGTTCTAATTTATCTTCTTGAGTGTAGTTGCCTCCACCCATGTGTTAAAGTAGTAAATAGATATTATAACCCAATTATTCCTAACACTATATGAGTGTTGAATAATACCTATTAAGTCTAATCCCCATTGCATGAAGAGTTGTTTGAATTAAATGGGTTTTAAAGGTAAGACAACTAGTCTTTGCTTGTTGGTAAACATAACACATTTATGACACCTCTTAACCTAAGAATGTGAGTCCTTGAATAAATTAGGACAAATATATATATATATATATATATATATATATATATATATATATATTATGATCTTGGATGTTGTGGTCTTGGCTACAAAGTGACCCCTTGCAGTCACATCATGAAATTTCTCTAACAACTTGTCAACCTGACTATTCTCTACATACCTTAGCAGCATGCCACCAACATTATTCTTAAAGAGTCCCCCATAATTAAAGATGTAAGGGATTAATTTCATCCTCTTTATCATGTATAATCCCATATGACATTCTCCCATTCAAAATAACTTCACTATATCTTGGGTCTAATTGGAAGGAAAGATAGTTTTAGTTGCTTGTTAGCCATCTTGGACTACTAAAATCACCTATTTTTCTTCCCTATCATCTAACTAAAAAGTGATGAAAAATTCCTCTACCTTTGATCATATTATTAAAATTCAAATTGATATCATACTCCATTCACTTGGTCATCCAACCTGCCCTTTTATCACTCAAGTCCCTATTGGGTATGAAATCTCTTATACTAGGGTGAACTACCATCACAAAAATATTTGTTAGACCCCATGTGCCTAAAATTCATTAGGCCTATAATTATGTCAAGGACATGTTTTTAAACAAATTTATATCTATCCTCATACCATTCTAATGCTTGAATAAATAAGGCAATGGGTTGCTCTCCTTATTCACTATTTTTTTACATAAGCATGACATAAATAGTATCAATTCTAGAGAAGGCATACATGAAGAAATATTTGGAAAAATTAGGGTTGAGGAGGGTGGGATATTAAGTAATGGATTGATTTATGGCTTCAAAAATTATTTTACCTTCCTTGGTCCATGATAAATCCTTGTGTTTCTTAAGCACGTGAGTTAGTGGCCTCACCAATTTTGCAAATCCAAGCATGAATCTTCTAATGAAGTTTATTTTTCCAAAGAAACATTAAAATAACTTATTATGTTTGGGAAGTGATAAAGAAATTATTGTATCTATATTCAGAAGGTTAATGGAGAGGACATATTTTGAAACAACATGTCCTAGAAGTTTACCCTCATGGACTATAAATATGCATTTTTTGGGGTTCAAAGAGACGTCAAACTATTTGCACCTGTCAAAAACTAACCTCAAATATGTTAAGTGATCCTTGGGATTATTGGAAAACAAATTTATGTCATCAAGGTAGATGAGTACCATATCATTTATGAGCCCTTGGAAGGCCACATACATTTCCCTTTGGAAGGTATCCCCTACAATGGATAGTCCAAAAGGCATCTTCTTATATGCATATGTGCCCCACTTGGTTATGAAGGAATTTTTATGTCTATCCTCCTCTCTCACCAATACCCAATTCTATCTAGAGTATCCATCAAAAAATAGAACCTTTGTGAATCTGCAACTCGATAAAGAATATGATCCATGATGGTAGAGGGTAGTGATATCTTAGTGACACCTTATTGAGATTTCTAAAGTCCACACACAAATGTATATCCCTATTTTTATTCCTCACATGCATAATATTTTCCACCCATGAATAATGTTTGATGGGGAATATAATATTATATTTAATAAGTTTTGACAACTCCTTCCTCATAAGGATTTCAATTTTAGGGTTGATAGGCCTTTGATTTTGTCTCATAGGTTTGGAATTTTCCTCCAACTCTATGATATATTGTGATAACCTAGTATAAATACCATTTAAATCATGAGATTACCATGCAATAAATTCTACAAATTCTTGGCATAATGTTATGAAGGCTTCCCTCTCTTTGGTATTCACCTTTCCTAAATTGAGTAAATTGTCTTTGAATATGAAAACATTCTCATAGTGTTCATCCTTAGTGGATATTCTTACTGAACCTTCCTTATATTTCCATATTAATTCAATATATTCTCTAATGTTACCAAACCCTTAGAAAAATTATGTTCCCTCAGTTGGATAATTTGGTCTTCATATTGATGTTCTATCCTGCCTTGATTCTTGGAGAAAATTATGCCTCATGTTGTAATGAATAAGTAATTTGCCTATCACTTTCAAAAAATTTCCATCTGACCTAATTATCAAGGATTTAGCACTTGCATGACAATTTTATTTAGGACTGGTATTTTACATCCTTGAGCCCATCAAATATATCATATTGTTATCCAATGGTAGCTAACCAGTCTACATGATGATTGGCATCCCTAGGAATGGAATGAATGTCAAAGGCTTGAAATTCCTCCTAGAGGTCCCAAAACCTATGTTATTAGGCATTCAAGAATGGATTATTAATTGAAATTAGGCATATTATCTACTACACCACTAACTCACTATTTATTTTAGCTTATAAAATGTTGATGCCCTTGGCCATTATAGCCTATGGATGAGGGCTTCATATTATGTAGTATTAGAAGTGTAACTAAATTGAAACCTTAAGGAATAATATTATATTTTATTTTATGAGAGATAAGAATAGCTCCTTACCCACTCACATTCTTTGATACAGACCCATTAAAAATAGTTTCCATACACCTTCATATTCTTGTCTTGTGATAGTGAGACTTGGCATGACATATCCTTCTTCATGCATGCAATATTCACCCAAACTTGCCTCTTAAATGGTGTTGTAATCATCATATCCATGATTGTATGTTTCCCACTCATAAAGTATCAAATGTTATAATCCTTCTAGTGCTTGCATGGGATCATAGTCATTGAAGTGCTCGTCCTCATCTAAGATAGTGAAGTTGACATTTGATAGGTTGGGAATATAGGGTTATAAGTGGAACATAGAAATAGGTTTAGACTTTATTTTAAACTTTATCCCATACCTAGTCCTAAAAACCATATAGGACCAATTAGAAGAAAGACAACCCCCTATTTTGGCAGTGAAATATCTAGACAAGCATAAGGTAAAGTAGGGAGAGAGGTTAACCACTATCACATCTTGAAATATAGTGAAATTAAGAGAAGTAGCTAATATGATCTTAGGGTCTTTAAGGACACTCATATTGTTGGTATTGGACCCATATAACTATAAAACTTCCTTTGAATTAGGTTCATATTTAAGTCCCAATTGATCAACTATAGACTTAGGCATGATAAAAGTGCTAGCCCCAATATCTATCATGTAAATATACACAAGACAATCACCTATGACAAATTAAATGTAGAAGGGATATGGCTTGATTATCTTAGGTGTTTGGTACTCATTATTTTAACTAGAATTAGTGAGGACTATACTTACCTTTTTTACTTGTTTATCTAAGATATGAAGCTTGGAGAATTCTTGAAGGAGGTCCTTTTTCCTAGAATAAGCAAAGTATCCCACATAGGGATAGTAACATGGGACTTATTCATATGTACATAATGATAAAATGAGGTATATTTGCCTTGGAATACAACTTAGTGATAGAAGCATTGCTCAGAGCTTGTGTGAACTAGGGTATAAAAGGACCCTTCTAATTCTACCCTTTCCCATCTTGCATATACTAATTTAATGGTGTTTTATGAGTTTCATCTTGAGTGGTATCCCCTTGAGGTGTTTGATAATATAGAGGAGCTACCTTGGAAACTCCCAAATTAACATCAACTACACTTCTCTTATCCCTTATATGGACTACAATTGAGTTGTCCACATTGGCTCCATTCTAACCTTGATTTATTGGCACTTGTTGAAATGAATGCTCACCTTATAAGAAGCTAAAAAAATTAGTTTCAAAAGGTTATTTTCTTCCACTTACCCATTTTTGAGTTGTCATCTCATCTTGGGTCATGAATAGAATTTACCCATGTGGCATAGGAGGACCTTTCTTGTGTTGTGGAGGAGGTAAATTATCATGTGATCGAAAGTTAGGACCTTACTACATGACCTCTCTAATTGAATCTATTACTATATCATGTGACTTCTACCATTAAGTAAGATATTGACCCTCTTGAGCATAGTTATTTTGAGTTGGAACCAGGGCTCTATAGCTACTAGTAGTATTAGGATTATAGCTATTATATGGCCTTGTGTAAGCTACCCTTGGCCTTATTGATTGGGATGATAAGGAGGTCTAATATATTGATGGGGATAATAAGGGGATTGATGAGGTTCTTGATAATACATATAGGGTGGATTTTTCTACCTCTCTAAGGCCACTAATTTGTAATTTTGGGCCTTGAGCAGCCCTTCTATCTTTCCCAATCTATCTACTTGTCTGCCATCTACCTAATCATGGTTGGTTAGGGATGATAATGGGGAAATGTTAGGCATAGATGGTTGAATTTATGGGGAAAATGCATGATGGGTCTATGGGTGATCTTACTTACTTGTCTTAGGCAATTTTATGCTCTTATAACCACCTCTTAAGCTTCTATAAGGGTTCTTTCCCCCATTGACTCTATCGTAAATAACACATCATAATTAAGAGCCCTTAAGTAGTACAAGAATTCACAATTATGGGTAATATTGATGACTATGGGGATCCTATCTCATGTTTTTTGAAACTTATAGTTGAAATCTACAATAAATTCTTAGGGGTATCTGTTGATTGTGGTAAGTTATTCCACCAAGGAGAGATGACCACTCCTATCTTCAAAGTGCTTACACAAGTGTTCTCAAAATTCATCCCAGGTATTGATGGATATAGGTTTTAATACCCTATACCAATAAAGTGCCTTATCTTTTACAGAAGTTGTCAATAGTCTCATAGCTACATTCTCTTGGCTCACATTATGGATTAAACACAAATTGGCTATGTCTATAATATGTTCTACACTGGTATTTGAGTTATCTCATGTGAAATAGGGAAGGATTTTGATGGAAATATCATATATGTCATCAAAATAATTGAGGTTTAAGGGGATGTCATAATTGAAAGGTATAAAGGCTTGTATTATAAGCCTATCCATTTGAGGTATAGGATTTGTAACAGTGTTTGTTTTGGTAAAATTAGGAGAGTTAAGGGGTGTAGGATTGAGATTAAACATAGGATATCTCTTCTTCCTAATAATTTCAAATGATAACTCAACAAAATAAATGTCATTACCTTTTGAGGAATATTGTGTGGCCACATTTTGAACATAACTTGATTAAAAATATACCACTAATGTACTTGAATATTTTAGATTTTCTCCAAGACTACCAAAGCATGATCCAAGTCACTTGAAATATAGTCCCATTAGGTGTGATAGAATAGTTAGCACTCCAAGCTACACCATTTGAAGGAGATAGTTCAATTCTTCTTCAAACATGAACTAACATTGGATTAGCCTAAAGGTTATGGGTGACCTATAATAAGGCTAAACCTCTAGCTTATGGTGATAGATCGATTAATATATCAAATTAAAATATCTTATTAATACATACTAATATTGGTATGAAAATGGATATGATGAAAGCTTGAAAATAAAACCCACTCTAAGGGTGGTGATACACCAATGTTCACATATCCTCTCTTCACTGATCTTCAATACACATTGTGAATCTAATGAAAGACTAGTGAAAAAATAGGCTTATTAACACAATATTACACAAATATATTTCATGTGGATGTTATGTGTAAGGTATTTAACTTGAATTTAATAGGAGGAAGGTCTACTAGAGACACTACTAATCAGATGACTATTTAATACAACCATCACCTCTCAACGCTTCACATGACCTGCATATAATGATAAAGTAACAATAGGTGAAAGATAAGACATAAAAAATAAGATGGAAATTATACTTTTTTATTATAAAAAACCATAACACAGCCTACTACTAAAAAAATTATACAATAGTCCTTTTCTCTATTAATTCTAAAGGCTCAAGATACACATTAGCAGAGTTTTACTACACCCAATAGAGGGTTGATAAAAAAGGACTCAATGAATAAATATATAGATTTTTTTATAAGAGAGAGGTAGTGATATTAGAATATATGTGGTCATGAATATGACATAATGATCATGCAGTAGTTGTAATGGTCTTTCATACTCCCTTATGCATTGTTTAGTTGACTAGTGCTTTGAATGAGCACCTTGGAGCATTGGGTTATATTTTTAGAAATATTTGATTCATTAAGGGTCAATTCATTCAATAATTAATCAAATAATTTCCATTTAATCAGTTATTAAACATTTAAAGAGGTAAAATTATGCCTTCTACATGAGGTATTAAGTATATGCCTTTATATGCACATTAGTCATGTTGAAGAAACTACCCAAAATCCTTCACAATGATCATTAATATGGATTTTAAACTCCTAAAGTAGAATTTTTATATGTCCTAATATGTAATATTAACTCCATAATGGCCTTCTAGACCCATTAGCTTTTCCATTTATTTGTTAAGTAGGCCTTATGGACTACTAGCCTAGTCTCTTGTTCATTCAATATTTGGATGACTGTAAGATTTGAACCAGACCTTCAAACTATCTAAGTTAAATTGTTTTAAAAATGAATCAACCTTCCATACTAATATTTAAAACCTTAAAATATTCTATACTTATAACCTCATTTCACTTAGATGACTAGGTCATCTTCACTAGATTTATGTAGATTGGCTAATTGGTGGAGGTTTATAGAAGCATCTCTGAGTAGTGTTTTAGACATTTTAAGATTTAAAAGGATGAAATAAGCCTTAATAAATACCATCCAATGATTTTAAACTCTTTAATAATTATTAAACTTCATCTCCTTCTCAAATCTTTATAAACTTGTAGTTTTTGGAGGTATATGCATACTATTTATACATACCAATACCTTAGAAAAAGCTTCTTTTGAGTGGAAAATATTACCCAAGTGTTTTTTAAGTGGTTATTATGAATTTGGATTTATTTCATCCTAAATATTTCCAATCAAGTCCTTATTAGGGTTTTATGAATGTTTAAGAGTGTCTAAGACTATTAACAATGGTTCATAGAGGTTAGGGCCTAAACCTCTAAACCAATTCCACTAATCCTTGTAGACAAGGCTCTCTACCTCTCTTAAAGTGACCAACTCCCCATGTAGAAGTTTTATACAATTGTGACTTTGTGAAGTTGCCTTTCAGGTGAGAAGCATGCATTCTAAGTAGTCTTGAGGTGTCTTTAAGCCACAAGGGCTAGCTATAACATCTTCCCTTGAAACCAACAATACCAAAACTTTTAAAATAAATTGAAGATAATTTACATGAATGTTTAAGGTGTCCTCTAATCACATTTTTACCTATAATTTATCTCCTAAGCATTACTATCTCAATAAGGATGTTGGATCTATAAGCATAAGTGAAGGGTTTCTAAGTTTTTATCTTAATCTAGAGCTTTGAGGCACTTATCCATTACCCTTGACATTAATATCACACCTAAGGGCACTTAGAGTACCTTTTTTTGTATCATCAAGCCATTTACCTTATGTTATATGTAATATAGTCTCTCACCTAGACACTCAAATATTTTTACAAGGGTAACCAGTTATGGTAGTCCTAGTAGGCAACTAATATGAGGTTATTTGGGAACTTTCAGACCCTCTCACTCATTTGAAACTCATGGTATATGAAAATATTTCCCATTTCCTTACTTTTAGGATTAAAATAGCCTTCTCAGGCCTGATCCATATAGTGTATCCCATACATGTGCCAAATAATAGGTCATTTTAGTGCTCATAATATCTAAGGATACCCATAGGACAATTTCATATCTAAACTACTCCATTTAAATGCATTTTGAGGCATATTTATGTCATCAAGTACCGTCTAGGGTTTAAGAAAGGTTTTGGAGGTCCACCATCTTAACAATGGTTAATATAGTATGGACCTCCAAAATATAACTTATTATTATGAATCTCTATTCCAATGACCCCTTCATCTCTCCCAAATAGCCTTGGGTCCCATGCAAATTGTGTGTGGAGATATGAGTGTTGAAAGGTGTGCCTCAAGCTCTTTGTTAGGTAGTTTGAGCAAGCTAACATCTTAACATTCCTTCATAAAGTTGGGCCCCTCAACCCATCTCATTATGATATGGATTTTGAGTTTACATGAGTTCTTAACTTTTCCTTAGAGCCTTGGGCCTAAGTTCCTCTATGGTTAACGGTAAAATTATTTGAATGTATAACTTCACTTACCTACTTAAAAAAATGTAGTTCAAGAGAGGACTAAAATTATCATGAGCTAACTCATTAGACTCTTTTGATTAAAATGTCTTATCTAGGATTTAAAACATCCTCCCACACATACCACATTATATTAAACTTTCTTAAAGGCTTGAAATTGCCACTGAGGTGGAGGTAGGGTTTTGAGACCTAGATCAGCCTTTAGGTCTCATAAGGCCATACTAGGTATTGGAACCTTAGCCCCTCTATGGATGCATCTATGTATTTTATGGGATATAAAACCTCATTAAATCCAACTTATATCTTTTTCATATTTTTCTATATACTCAAACCTTTTATCAACCCTTTTCCTTTCTATAAATTATCTTGATTAACATTGTCCTATGTGTGAGATTGAATTAGTTGATACTATCAACCTAAGAAATATTATTTCAGATAATTATAGTTGTGTGATCAAGGTTAATTAATAATTATTAAAATCATGATCATAACCCTAAGTCTCATCTCCCTTAACCCTACCAATAAACTTGTATACACATTCATACCATAACTCATATGCTTGTAGGTCTGAAAATTAGACCAAACAACTTCATTGCTCAGGGGTACTCTAAAGTAAGACCTTAATGAGTTTAGATTTTCATTTTTCTCTTAGAGACTCTTATTTCATATATTTTGGGTGTTTCTACTCTCATTATTCTATTAGTTTCACATTATAGCCAACCTTGATTCACTGTGTATGCTTTACTCAATCCAAAATGTAGTCTTACATATTTCTTTACCTTTGGTGAGGTGATCCCATGTTTTAATTATCTTTAGTTTTAAAATTATCCCTTTATGTGCATATACTCTCTCATATGTAGGGTAGGGTATAAAATTAATAATTATCAATAGTACTATAGGTACTAATCCATGTATTTTGACTATCTATAAGTCTATTAAATAGACTCTTTAGTTAGAGAAGAACCTACATTTACATAATTTATGCCCTCATATTATTTTTTATGTTTGAGTCCATCCTATCAAGACATACAACTACCTAGTCATAGCCATTTATTATGCCTAGGACTTATCTACACATGATAATGAGTTTGAAGGACTTTACCAAGGTGTACATAGGTTATTTCTTGTAGGTAGTGATTTGGCATCTCAATAGGGTTAATGAATACATAAGTCCATTTTTTATGGAATTGATGGTTATTTATAATATCATATAGTGTTTAGGCCTTGACCATATATCTTGGACTTTGGTAATGGGTGGTGACCTAGGGGTGATGACTATGGGGACATATGGAATTTGAAATTGGAATGCAAGGCTTGTAACTAAGTTGAAAATATAGTTATGAGCTTATCAAAAGCGAGAGGCTCTTTGAGGGATTTAAATGGACTATGATATCAGACCAAAGATGACCTATAAGGATATTATATATTTACATACATGTACCTAATTAAATATATCACATTGAGATCATCATTGAATCATATATGGTGAAAAGTGGAAACCTAAGACTCTCTAAAAAACCTTAACATTTGTTAAATGACCCTAACATATGACAAAAATACTATGAAGGTGTTTGAGGGAAGTTCAGTAATTCTTAAGCCTTTGGGAGATATGATTAATTTTGATAACCTTGATGTAAATACACATTAGTATTAATGCAACACTCCATGCTATGTTTTGACAAACCTAAAGCCATCATTATTTAATAAATTACCTTCTTTTGTAGTGAAACTCAGACATGTAGGTAGTATTCAATTGGAGGCACCATGAGAGAGTTAGAGGTATATATGAATATCCAAATTTGAACCAAAGAGTCATGAATAAATTTAAGACACCCTATTGAACCTTCAACACTATTCACCTTCAAGTTTATGCTTTGAGTATTCATTTTCACCAGTAAAACCTTGTTTGTAGCCTACAAATATTGGTCACTTGGATATTTCTCACTCCTATAGGCCGACACATGAATTTTTTTTTTGAGGAGGCCAAAAAAGTATTTTAGGGACTAGAGGAACCATGAAAAATAATCAATTTGATTAAATAAACTAAAAAATCAATGAAACCATTCCCCTTATTTTGCCCTGTGCATATGAGGGTGGTGACCAAGTTACCCAAATTCTTAACATTTGTTCATAGATCTCAAAATGATAAACCTACAACTAATGCCCATCATTATAAGGCCATAAATTGCACTTTATTTGTTTAAGAGCTTAGACCCTCTCTCTCTCTCTCCTCTATACAGATTGAGCATAAACTTGAAGTGCTCTCCATGTCTACCAATGAGCTTGATGGGGAAAGTTAATTAGTTTTGGGATCTTTGAGTATTGAAACACTCTAATTTATTCAACATACACCTATATTTTACTCCCCTTATAGACCCTTAACTTCACCTAAGCCAAACCATACTGTACAAATCTTTAACACTCTAAAATCTCCTAAAACTTATTAATTCCTTGGATTGTCTCATGTTTCAAACCACAAACCACTTATTAGTGGGTAAGAGGAGGGAAAATAGGGGTTAGGTGATGTATAAATATCATGGTATGTTTTGGGGAGTTGAAAAGGCATATTTTGACATATGTGGGGACCATTTAAAATCAATTAGGTGTGTTGGTTTATGAGAAGGACCCCATTAGTGTATGGAAAACTTTGGGTATTGCCTAATGGGATTCATGAAGGCTCTTAAATATGTGAATTATGGTTTTAGTTTCCTTTAAAGGTGAAGTGGTGTCACATTAAGGTCAAATATTCCCATTTTAGACCATATACATGATTTCAAGAGGGAATTTCAAATGAATATCATTTCAACACTTATAGAAAGACTTTAAGACCAGCTAAAGGATTTAATTAGGATCTTGTGTACCTTCATACTATTCATAGAAAATTTTAATCAAACCATACCTTACATATATTTCATACACCATAAATGTTCATGATGACACATTAGTTTCATCTTTCAATCATCTCCACCATGGCACTTTTGAATTATTAAGACCACTTCAAAACTTATTATGGACATTCACACATGATAAAACACTATGAGGATACCTAATAAAAATTAAAATAGGGAGTAATTATAACCACTATGTTTTTCAAGACATGACAATATAATAGACCTGGTACATTTTATATGACAACCAGTGGCCTTATTTTAGACTATCCTAACTCCTCATGAGGTATAAAAATTATGAATTTTAATGGTGAACTAGGGTACTCAGGGATTAAGTTGACCCTTTTCTAGGAATGAAGGCATAAAGTGGTTAGTAATTACCTTGACACATGCTATGAGACCTGTCAAGACACTCTAGACTCCTTTCATCACTTGAAACTCACTGAAATAGGTCATGGAGTGATTAGACATGCACATATCTATGATGGATAAAACCTTAAAATTATCAAAATTACCTTAAAATATAGTAACCAAGGTTTAAAATGACCATTCCAAGGACATAAAAATACCAACACTATGATCAATAGGGTAAGAAAGCATGATGAACAAAGTTTAAAATTGTCGGGGTGATAGTTTGACCTGAGAGGTTAAACTTGTCAATATTTTAGTGACTCAACTGGGAAGCATGCTTACTATTCTTATGAACTAGTAATTTTGCATCTACTTTTATCTCATGAAATATCTCTCATACATCTAAAATAAACATAAACAAATTTTGATCAATAGCTAAAAATCTTGATAGAAAAAAATAGTTGTTTTCCCTTCAAAACAAGGAAAGAAAAACACAAAATAATGGAAAATAAATAACAATACACATGTGATAGCTATGCATTTATCAAAAAAAACATAATAAAACTAATGTTTGAGGAAAAAAATGGAGTAAAAAAATAAATTATGTAAAAAATAACTTATCTTTGAGCAAAAATTCTTTAGATGTATCCCATGGACTCGAATTGGAAGATCTTCACCATCCATCTTGTCAAGTTAGAAGTCATTATGGGATTTATAGCTAGATATTTTTTAAATGCCTCTCTAAAGTGATTCAAACTTGGTGTGCCTTCCTAGTTTAGCTCTATCTTCATCCCACTTAAGAACCAAGTCACCTTCCTTGAAACTCCTTGAAGATGCTCCTTTATCAAATGTTCTCTTCACTTATGCTTGATGAATCTCCATGGCCAACATGGATTGATTTATAATTTATTCTATCTCCATGATCTCAACATATATCACCTCCATTTTTTAATTCTCCAACAACTCTTGTTAATGCATTAGTTCTAAATTAGGGAGATCAAGTGAAATTGGCAACCATACTTCCCTTCCATAGATAAGCTTATATGGTGAATTAGATATAGACCTTTTGAAGGTGATCCTATCAGCCCATAGATCTGAATTAAGCTTCAAATTACATATCCTGTGATTATTTTAATGGTTCTTCTTATGATATTCAATAAGTTCTTATTTATAGAATCAACAATGTCATTGCCTTATGGGTAATAATTTGATGAAGTGCTAAGGTATACACCATGCTGGAAAACACATTGATTGATATTAGCTCCCTTAAATGCCATGTCATTTTTTAAATGATGGTGGAGGGAATGTCAAACCTTGTAAGAAAACATTCATAGAAATCTAACACACTAGATTTTTATACTTCCTTCCAAACCACTACCTCTATCCATCTGGTGAAACTTCTTGGATTGTAATTACTATCTTATTAGGTTCATCTACTATAATTATTCAAGATCAAAAAATCATTCCCACCAGAGCTCAAAATTTTATTGAATATGTTCTTGAATTTGTTTGAGACTTGGATAGAACTTAGGCTCTCCCCTCCCCCTCTATATAAACTAAACTCTCTATGGCCTCCCCCAAGCACTATATATATATATATATATATATATATATATATATAGCGAGAGAGAGAGAGAGAGAGAGAGAGAGAGAGAGAGAGAAAGAGAGAGAGAGAGAGTGGGGGGGCTATATATATATATAGGGTGGCCCACCTCTCTCTAAATATCTAACCAATCAAACTTATATGATGTCCCTCTCCCCTCTTCCAAATATATATATAGGGGCCATTCTAACTCTATCTAACCCTAATATAATCTAATTTATATGGTATGGTGCCTAGACCTGACTCTATATAGCTATAGTCACCCTGTCTTTCATTGCCATATCTATCTACATAGGATGATAACCTGACTCTCTCTCTAAGGTTAGTTTTAAGTTACCAATGGATCTAATCTTTATAGAGGGGGTTTGGGTTGGTGTCTATAGAGAGTCAATCATCTATTGACTCAAGCTAGGGCACCCCAACTAAACTCTATAAATCCCCAACTAAACTATGGAAGTAAGGATCCACTTATGGCCTAATATTTAATGTGGTTTTAAGAGGCTAATATATTATAAACCCCATTAGACAAAGGTATTATCCAATAAAATAGGGTGAAGAGGTAAGACAACAATTCTCTATTTTCTTCTAAACATTACACATTTATTACACATTCTTACCCAAGCATGGTAATCTATGATAATGATTGGCCAATAATATCCACCCTTCATGATATTAAGGGTTATTTCCTTGTTGATAAGTGACCTCCACCTTTTCCATCATGGAATTCCTAAATCAATATTTCTACTTGGCTTGGTTATATGCACCTCAACAACATGCCATTGATATCTTTCTTGAAAAGTACTCTATCAACAAGGAGAAAAGGAATGGACTGCAATATAAAATACCTTCTCCTTGATGTACTTAAGTTGTGAGTATAAATACCATCTTGTAGGTACCCTACCATGTCTTTTAACTAGATTTATTATGATGTGTGATGAAATATAATTTCTTCATCATTCATTACTAGAACTATCTCTTATTCTCTTAAATATCTTGGGCTAGGTGTTCACATGACATTTTACCTATAATAATCTTAGTAGCCTTTATCTCAACATCATACTCCACCAATCTTGTTATCCAATCTACCCTATTCTCACTTATGTACTTGTTCCACAAAACTCTTTGATACTAGGATTGACAAACATTAGATAAATCCTATTATTAGATAGTAAGTGTCTAAACTTCTTAATACATCTAATTATTGAATGTACATGTTTCTCTACATAGGTGTACCTTGTCTCATATTCTTCCAAGCCTTGACTGAAGAATGTTATGGACTTCTCCAAGGGATATTAATTTTTTACATTAGTATATCTGAAATTGTGTCCACATTAGCATATGAATACATGATAAAATCCATCAAAAAATTAGGATTAATGAGAGTAGGAGAACTAGCCATTACTTGTTTAATCTCTTCAAAACTCCTCATACCCTCCTTGGTCCAACTAAATTTATGATTTTTCTTAAGCATCCTTGTAAGTGGCTTGGAAAATTTTGAAAAATTAGATATGTATCTCCTTATAAAATTTATTTTTCCAATAAAATTTTGTAATGTCTTCTTATGCTTAGATAAATATAATGAAAGAATGGAGTCTATCCTTTTAGGATCAATTCTCAAACCATTTTTATAAACAACATGTCCAAGTAGCTTACCATAATATAATAAAAACACACATTTCTTGGGGTTAAATGACACCCCATATTGTCTAAATATCTCAAACATTTCCTTGATATGAAGCATCTGATTACTTTCATTCTTTGAAAATATAGTAATGTCATCCAAGTATACAATAACAAACATGTTGATTAGACCTTGAAATGCCATATCCATGTCTCTTTGAAATGTTTCTCCATCATTGGATAATCTAAATGGAATTTTCCTATAGGTACAATCCCCCTACTTGGTACCGAAGGCTATCTTAAACTAATCTTCCTCCTTGACAAGTATATAGTTATATCCATTATAACCATCTAATAATGAGAACCTTTCCATACTAGCTACTAGCTATAATATTTGTTCCATTGATGGAAATGGATAATTATATTTTAAATAGGCCTTATTCAAATCATAGAAATTTACACAAAGTATGAATTTTCCTTTTTCTTCCTCACGGGATCAAGGTTTGCCATCCAAGTATATCATTTGATGGTGAAAATGATGGTTAATTCAATCAGCTTATGAAGTTCAATTCTCATCAAAGGCTCAAGTTTTGGATTGATTGGTCTTTTCTTTTATCTTAATATTTTTGTATTAGCCTCTAAAAAAATGGTGTGTTGATCTAGACTAGGATCAAACCCCTTCAAATCACAATACTTCCATTCAAAGACATTGACAAATTCTCTACATAAATCAACAAATGAATTCCTTTGAGATGGATAACATACTTTACCAAGTTTAAGAGTTTTTCCATCTACTATTTTAATGTTAGCACAGTGTTTATCTTTACTATATAATGAATACTTCTCTCTCCTTAACTCATCATATCTATTGAATATGTTTTCAAGAGTGACAAAACCTTTAGGAAGCTTGTTGGACTTGAGTTGGACAATCTGATATCCATACTATTGCAAGATCTTTAATTGATTTCTAGAAGAGAATTCAACCTCTTCTTGTAAGAAGAAAATAATATGGTTATCATATTCAAAAAATTACCATTTCTCAAGATTTTCAAGAATAGAAGGCCTCATCATAATCTTGATATGTGACTAATTTTTCTCATTCCTTACAATAGTTGGTATGTTAAACTAATATTCTATGATAGATAATCTATCTACATGTTTGTTGATTTCTCTAGGCACTTCTCAGATATCAAGTCCTCAAAGAGATCACAAATTCTATGTTTGTAATAACTTAGAAAACAATTCTTGAGCACATTTAGTACTCTTACTTTATGAACCACACGTTTATTATCATTGAAAGCTTGTGAGATACTGATTCCCATCTTCTTATCCCATTACAAACCATGGACTAGAACTTCATACTCTATAACATTATTAGAACATCCAAATGAAAAATTAATAGTAGAATATAAATTTGTTTATTAGGTGAGATGAGCATCATTCCATCCCTAGTGCCATGTTTATTCCTTGAACCATCAATATAGATCATCTAAATACCATCCTTTGATTCATCTTCATTGACTATAGATGGAATTTGAGTATCATTATCATGAAGATAGTCTTTACACCAAGTCTTTCTTTTTATATCATTTTTTAAGGATCATGTCCATGAAATATAGAATCCCATTCATCAAGAAATAAATTAGTAACTCCTTCAATAGGTGAGTTGGATTCTACTTCACTAGCTTGTTCTACCTCATTTGAGATGGCATAGTTTGTATTCACAACACTTGGCATGTATGATTCCAAATGAAAGCATGAAATAGGTTTAGAGTGAAATATGAACTTGGTTCCATACCATTTCTTGAAAATTAGATAATTCTAATTAGTTGAAAGGTAACCACCTCTATTTGATTTGAAATCTTGTGATAAACACATTACAAAATATGGAGGCAAGTCCACCACCACTATATCCTACTGAATGGTTACATTTGTGAAAGTATGTAAAGTTAATTTCAAGTTATTTATCATGCCTACAGTATTTTTTGGGGAACCATCAAGCTGCAAAACACCTTTAGTGTTTGGATTATAAACAAAATCCAACTTCTCTATAATTTCCTTAGGCATAATCATACTAATAACTCTACTATCAACCATACAATTATGGACTAAGGTGTTACCAAAAACTAATGATAGATAAAAGAGGGGTGTCTAATTTAATTTTACATCATCTTTGTTCACATTTACCTCTTTATATATGTGTTTTAATTTTTGTATCATTGGTTGATCTGAATTAGCCAAAACTACACTCTCCTTCTCAGTGGGTTTTGTAGACAACTTGAGGATTAAAATCTCTTGAATAATCATGTATTTTTGTCCTAGTATTTGTTAGAATTTGTTCCAAATTCTTAACATTAGGTTAGATTTTTGGTAGGTTAATAAATATTATTGTAAATGGGGCATGCATTTGTTAGTAAAGACACCCCCATAAAATAAACCTACTTAATTTTAGTTTTAAGTAGTTTTATATTTTTGAGTTTAATTAATTAGAACTACCTTATGGGTTGTTTTCCCATAAATAGTTGGTTATAGGTTAGTTGTTTCTATTGGTCATTGGTAAAAACTATATAAATCAATGTTTGCTATGAAAAAGGGTTAACAAAGTAAAGGCACCCTTATGTACTTATTTTTTTGAATATTAGTAAAATACTTGTGCACTCACACTAAGTGGGGACAAGGTTCAACCTATTTGCTTCAAGGAGTTATCAGTGGTATCAAAGCATGGTTATTTTGGGAGCTTGGTGAATTTGAAGGAAGGCAAGGTGAAAATTCAAATTCATGTGAATTCAATGGCATGGAATAAGGTATGCCATATAAATTAAAATTTTTATTGGTTTAAATGTTTGAAAATTTATTAAATTATTTTAATTTTTCAAATATTTTTTACATTTAAACCTGTGTATTTTCCATATACCACAATCTGGTCATTTTGGCCATTTGATACTCCATTTTACTATGTTCAAACTCCTAATTTGGCATAATAAATGAATTTTTAGCATTTAAATGTTATTAAATTCATTGCTTTTTTGCAAAAACTAGACTTGCATGGCCTGTTTACTTGTGAAAAACCTCTGTAATATTCATTTATGGCTACCATTGTTGATTCATTTCATTTTCATCCATATTGAATCCAAAAACACTTGCAAATCTTGTTAAAACCCCTATTTTTGTATTCTCAATGAAAAATCTAGAAAAAATCTGAGTTGTATAGCCTATGGTATGGCCTTCCAATGCCCTGCTGAAATTTGAATCCATCTCCAGCAATAAATACTTTGAAAATTTGCTAGAACTCAGCCAAAATCCATTTTATCATGCCTGTATGGATTTGTATGGCATGTAAGAGAAAGAACAGGTGCAGAGAAATAGTCCAGGAGCTTCCATGGCATTGCAACAAAAAATGGTACTGCAATAAATCTAGGAAATATTTTTTTTCATGTTTCTAAAGTTTTTTGATATAAAAAATTATGCCTTGGGTTCCACATGAGAAATCCTAAGTGAGAAGACTAAAAAAGGAAAAGTTTTAATTTATTTACACACGTAATTTTTTTAATTTTCCCTCATAGAAAAAATCCAGAATAAGTAGAAATTTCTAAGTATAATATTCTGAAAATGCTCTTAGAGCAATTGGTTAAGCTTATTTTGTGAAGAAGCTTGCAAGGAGGAGGTCAAGGGTTCAAATTCCTTCTTTTATAAAAATTTATTTTTACTTTAGAATATACTTTTTTGTAAAAGGAATATTCGTTTTTAAATCTGAAAGTTGTAAAACACACTTATTGTATTGTGTTGTTTTAAATTCAAAAAAGGGGGAATTCAATTCTATTTATTTTACATTGTTATGGTGATATAAGGGTGTAATTCATGGAATAAAGTTGTAATTTGGTGAAATAAGGGTGTAATCATTGATTTTTGGTGAGGTTAAGTGCAAAACCCATCAAAAATTCTTATTTTTCTTTTGCGTTCTATGTGGAGGTAAAGTGCAAAACCCAGTAGAAGCAGTGTCTTATACAGTGAGTGTGACATTTTTTTCATCTCTTTTGAATTTTATCACACTTTTATCTATTTCACTTACTTTCATTTCAAGATGCCAAAAATTCAAAATTTGCTTTCAGATGGTGATAGATTAATGATTTCCAATTATTCTGATTGGAAACGATTGATGGAGGCTTCACTAGTTTTTAATGAGTTATGGGATATTGTTAAGAATGAAAATCCCACATTGCCGACAGAGTAGGATAAATTAGATATATTCAATTTGTGTGATTCTAAGGCCTTATGTCTCACTAATTTTTTTTTACTCATGATACTTATGTTTATATTAAAAACTCTCCACATAGTTACACTAGATGGAAAACATTGTCAGATTTGTATGATAAGAAACCTAAGCATAAGAAGATAGATATTCATATGAATTTGTTTAATTTGTCATTAGATGAAGATGGGGATATGGGAGAATATATTTCTAATTTGAAAAATATCACTACTAAGTACACTAAGGTTGGTTTTGGAAAACTAGATGATGACCTCATAGTCACTACTGCTTTGAAAGGACTACTAGGGTCCTATAAGAATTTTGTTGAAATGTTGCATGTCTTTGACAATATCACAAGCATAACCTTTGATAATTTGGCTGAGTTTCTCATCCAACATGACCTCTCTCTACCCAATAAATCCAAGAAAACTGAAGAATCCCATGTTTTATAGTCAAATCTTAGTTCATCTCCATCTACACATCAAAACAATAGAGGAAATAGTTATAGAGGGGGTCAAGGTTATAGAGGAGGTAGATATCAAAATAGAGGTAGGGGTCATTCAAATAATCAACAATCTAACCAATCACATTCACATGAAACAACTGATCAAGGACATGGTCACAACTCATATAAGGGTAGAGGTCGAGGTAGATCAGACATTCAGTGTCATAGATGTGGAAAATTTGATCACATTGCCTCACAATGTAGGATTCCTTTTGATAAAATTTAGAGGCCACAAAAAGTGACTAAGTCTAAGTCTACATAGTATGTCGATCATGACTATGATGAGTCAGTAATGTTGCCCATGAATCTGCATTCACTACTTTGGGGCACATTGATTATATTGAATATGAGGCTAGAGATGAGCTCATAGATGTATGGGTTTTAGACACAGGAGCAACCAAACACATGAAATTTAGGAGAGATTTCTTTTGTTCTTTTAAGGAAGCTTCTCTCTCCAATTGCCTTAGTAGATAAGTCTATGAATACACCACTAGGACTTGGATCTATTTAGATTCTTCTTCTTAATGGGTCTATAAAATACTTGGAGGATGTTTGGTATGTTCCCACATTGAAGAAACACTTATTTTACTTGGTAACTATTTGAAAGAAATGTTATCAAATAGTGCTTGAAAATGGGCTCATTTACATTAATTTAGTGAAGGATGATTATAAAACAATGTATACAGGATATGAAGATGGAAACTTGGTTAGATTGCATTGTAAAGTGCTTCCTCCCACTATCGAACTTGTGGTAGTTGTTGACATAGGTACAGGTACTATGTCTACACAATGGTTATGGCATCTCCGCTATGGACATTTGAATATCCACTCTTTAGTGGATTTGTAGAGATATGGTATGGTGAATGGGTTGCCCACTTTTTGAAAAGATAGTATGCTTTGTGAGTCATGTGTTTTGAGCAAAAAAAATTAGGAAAAATTTCCTAAATTCATCTTAGAGAGCTAAAAAATGTTTACATTTAGTTCATAGTGATGTATGTGACATGAAAAAGTTATCCATTGGTGGGTGTAGATACTTTGTCTTGTTTATTGATGACTTTTCTCAGATGACTTGGGTATTTTTTATGAAAAAAAAATCTGAAGTTTTTGCTAAGTCTGTTGATTAGTTACACTTAGTCAAAAAAGAAACAAGTTCATATTTGGCCACTCTTCATTTAGATAATGGAGTTGAGTATACCTCAAATGAATTTTTTGATTATTGTCGAGAACATAGAATTCATCGACAATATAGAAATGCTTATACTCCACAATAAAATGGAGTATCTAAATGGATAAACAAAACTTTAGAGGGAACAACACATGCCATGTTGCACTATAAATAGCTTGATGATAAGTTTTGGATAGAAGCCATTGGCACTGCAGTGTATTTGAGAAATAGGCCCCCCACAGTTGCACTTTTGGGACAAAATCCATATGAGGCATGGTATGGATTTAAAACCAAAGTTAAACACTTAAAAGTGTTTAGATGTCTTTGTTTTTCTTTGGTTCCTATTAAACATAGAACTAAGTTGGAACCATGAAGTCAAAAATGCATCTTTCTTGGTTATTCTAAAGATAAAAGGGGTTTCATTTGCTTGCATAAGATTCAGGAAAATTCATAGTGAGTCGAGATGTAATATTTGATGAGTTTGGGACTATGAACACTACAGAGATTGATTCTCAACTTGAAAGATTAGAGAGGAAAAATACAAAAAGAGATAAGGGTTTTAATAATGGGGATAACTCTTTAAAGTTGTGGTATGAGACTCAAATTCCTTTGCTTTCCTCTCCATCTACAAGTTCATAGGTTGATGACTTAGAAATTGTTGAAAATTCTCTAAGTCCCCCTTTAAATGATGCACATAATGAAAATTTTAAAGTCCCTAATTTGAATAATTTGATTAAGTATCCATAATGGTCTCAAAGTACTTTTTCTGACTTTAAATCAGATGAAGTTGGTTTAACAGGGCTTAGGAATTCTCAAAAATAGGTAAACTATGCTATGGTTGTTACTACTTCCACTGAGCCATCCAATTTTGAGGAGGCATTTACTAAACATGTTTGGCAACAGGGGATGAAATGTGAGTATGATTCCATACTTAGCAATAATACATGCGTTTTAGTTGATCCTCCTCCACATGTTAAACCCATCAGATGTAAATGGGTTTATAGGACTAAGTATAAATTAGATGGCTCCATTTATAAACATAAGGCAAGACTTGTTACAAAAGGATATGCGCAACAAGAAGGTATTAACTATGAGGAAAAATTTGCACCAACTACCAAATGGCACACTATTCATATGGTACTTACCTTAACAACACAAAATAGTTGGAAAGTACATCAATTGGATGTTAAAAGTGCTTTTTTAAATGGTGATTTATAGGAAGAATTATATATGAAACAACCTCAGGGTTTTGAATAGGTGGGTGCCAAAAACAAAGTATGTAAATTGATAAAAGATTTGTATGGGCTCAAATAGGCACCCAAGGCTTGGTATGATAAAATGGATTCATACTTGAAATCCATTGGTTTTCATCACAGTAAATCTGATGATACTCTCTATTTTCAAGTGTAGGGTAAGAAAATGGTGATACTTGTTCTCTATGTTGATGACTTATTTATTATAGGTAATGATGAAAACCATAACAAGTATATAAAGAAGGAATTAAAAGATGGGTTTAATATTGTAGATCTTGGACTTCTTTATTACTATCTAGGCATAGAGGTAACTCAAAAAGACCATAGTATTTTCATTTCACAAACTAAGTATATTTCTAAGTTATTAGATAGGTTTGGCATGAGTTATTGCAAACCTACCCTCACTCCCATGGAAATTAACTTGAAATTGTATAAGGATGATAGCAGTGCCTTTTTTGATGGCACCACGTATAGACAATTGGTGGGAGGTTTGATATACTTGATGACTACCAGGCCCAATATTTAATTTTCAATTGGAATTTTATATAGGTTTATGCATGAGCCTAGATAAATTCATTGGCATGCAAAATAATGAGTACTTTTTTACCTTCAAGGAATGAAAACATATGGCCTTGAATATTTCCAAAACAAGAACTTCAAACTTGTTAGATATTGTGATGTAGATTTTGGTAGATGTGTGGATGACAGAGTGTCAACCATAGGATACACTATGCATATGGGTTCAGTTTCCATTGCTTGGTGTTGTTAGAAGTAGGATATAGTGGTAAATTCATTAGCAGAATCAGATTATATTGCATCATGGGAGGCTTCCAAATAAATTATTTACCTACATCATATTCTTAAAGATCTTCAGGTTTCTCAATTTGCTCCTACACAGTTATACATTGATAATCAAAGTGTAATCAAGATGTCCAAGAATACAGTGTTTCATGCCAAAACAAAACATATGGATGTCAAATACCATTATCTATGAATGATGGTGGAAAAGAAAGCTCTTGATCCAATATATTGCCCAACTGCCAATCAGACAGTTGATATCTTCACAAAACCCCTTGATAGAATCAAATTTGAAAAATTTAGAAAAATACTTGGTATGTGTCCAAAGACCTGACTCTAGATCATAGGGGGTTTTTTAGGACTTTTTCCAAAGTCTTAACATTAGGTTTGATTTTTGGTAGGTTAATAAATATTATTGTAAATGGGGCATGCATCTTTTAGTAAAGACACCCCCATAAAATAAACCTACTTGGTTTTAGTTTTAAGTAGTTTTATATTTTTGAGTTTAATTAATTAGAACTACCTTACGGGTTGTTTTCCCGTAAATATTTGGTTATAGGTTACTTGTTTTTATCGATCATTGGTAAAAACTATATAAATCAATGTTTTCTGAAAAAGGGTTAATGGAGTAAATGCACCCTTATGTACTTATTTTTTTGAATATTAGTAAAATACTTGTGCACTCGCACTAAGCAGGGACAAAGTTCAACCTATTTGGTTCAAGGAGTTATCAGTATTGATAAGTAATCCCACATACTCATGATTATATTATAATTATTCATGTGATCAAAAAAATTTAAAGGAGATCCACCCATCTTAGGTTTCACTCTTGGAGTAACTAGATGATCTTTCACTTAAGATACTTGGTGAGTTTTGCCAACTTCCATATTATAATTTTTATGAGGCGTTAGGACACCAAACTAATTATTAGCACCATTAGGAATAATAGGAGGAATGGTTGGAATATGACCCACCTTTTTAGTATCATTAATGGCCATTTTATTAACTTTAGTGATAGATGCAACTACATTATGTTAAGTACTAGAGTAAACAACTTAATTCAAAGCCACATGGTCATCAATTTTCTAGTTTACAAAGGTTGTATTAGGCTGGCCCTATCCATTATAAACTTTTCCTTATTGTGCCATATGCTCACATTGTTTACTTTCTTAAAGAGAAGATTTTTATTGAGTCATTTGAGGAATCAACATAGATTGAGTCACAAAAGCTTACTTATACATATTATTTGGATTATATGGTTGCCAACCTGACTCTTGCATCATGTTTTTTTGTGTTGGTATAGGTACAATGGATTTAGATGAAGAAGGTAAATTTAAATCAAATACAACATAAGGATTGCATTCTGTGATATATCCTTGAGATTGATATGAAGGTATTTATTTTTTGAAGCCTTGATAATGAGGTCTATTATCTATGAAAGGCTGATAGGTAGGCTAATTAGATACTTGGTAAGTCCCATTAGCTTGGTACTATTACCTTTCTAGTTGGAATATTTCATTTCTAAAGAATTTCAAAATTCCCTTGAGTTCACCAATAATCACTTGACTGACTAGGAGGGGAAATAATATTTTCTTTAAGGGTTATAATTAGAGCCATTGAAGGATCTTGAGGGGCTAAAATTCACTATGTTTCTATAAATATGGGCATAGGAGGTCTAGGTGCCAACATTATATCCTAAATCATAACGTTTTTTTACTCTAATAGCCACTTCATATGATTTAGAAGTGTAGTTTTAGCCATAGACTAAATCATGACAAAGATATTAGAATTTAGAGCTCTTAGGAAATATAAAAAGGCATAATCTATAGATGGCCTAATCATAAGAGGTATCCTAGTCCATGTATTTTGAAACTTTAGGTTAAAATTAATTATAAACTCATGGAGATCCCTCTTAATGGTTGTGACTTGTTCAACTAGGAATAAGTGATTAGATTTATCATTAAACTACCTAAAAAAGGCTACACCTAAGTCATCCTAGGAAAAAATAGAGTTTAAATAAAGGTTTCTATACCAGTATAATTCTTTTCCTTTGAAAGATGCATCAAGCATATAGATAACAACAAGTAGATGGATATCAACATTATTTTAGACAACATTATGGACATAACAAGGGCTAGATACATATGTAATGTGATCAATAGGTGTGTTTTGGTCATCCCCTAATAAATGAAGTATGACATTAAGAGATGATTCTGGTATATCATCATACTAAGAAATATTCAATAGGCTTCCTCTATTGAATGAGACAAACACTTGATTTCTAGCAACAACCATTTGGATAGTGGGGATTGAATTATCTTAAATAATGGTGCGATTAGGATATTGAAAAAATTTCCTAGGATAAGGTTTTGTTCTTATGAATATTTTTATTTTATAATAATGATAAATTAACTCAACAAATTCAAAAGGAATACCTTTGATTGAATATCTTGTGGTAAACTTTGGCATGAAGCTTGTGTTGTCTTGCTGCTAAGAATCCTACAACTTAAAATAATATTTTGGTTCAAAGATGATTAATTTAATATATTACTAAAATTTATTTCTCCAAATCTAAACTTTAGCTATGCCAAGGAATACAGGTCCCACCAAGCATACCAAAAATTATTATCAATTAAGAGTGTTACCCTTGTGAGAATGTGTGCTACTTCCCTCTCCTAATGAAACAATGGAATATATATAAAGAGTGGGTGAATTTGAGTTGGAGATAATCTCCAAATATATTTTTTATTCCCTTGATATACTCACTAAATTTGAATCTAATCCTACTAACTACTAATTTTTTGACTAAGGGAAAGGGTGAAGGGATAATGCTTGCACTAGAATTGACATGAAAAATTAAAATAAAGGTGATGCACCAATGTTTATGACCAATTTTTATTATAATTGACACTAATAAAAATTAAAGTATCCTACAAAAATTCACTTAACTTTAGGTATATGGATTCTACAACATTGATTTAGATAAGAAAAACTTAACAACACTCACTCTTTGCATGAAAGGAATGGAAAATTGTTGAATTCACTTATAAGTTTGGATTGATATTGAATATATACACTTATTATGACCTATATAAACTCAAATATGATCTAATAAGGTATAAAAATTAAACATTAACATAGGAAAATTATTTATTCACCAGGTTATATCAATATAAGTCACATATATGCTTCACACAAAAACTTGAAAATGGAGGAAGCTAGCTTATTACTTTTTAAAAGGTGTAGTAAATTTTTTTGATATAACTTAAACATATCCAAATAAATAAAATGATATTATATTTATGAAAAATAAGATACAAATATAAAATATTAGGATAGGGGAGACAAAACAACCCCAAAATAAGGATGACTCACTTTATCTTCACACCCTTCAAATCCTACGCAGCGTTTCCTATATTTTCTCTCCCTTTCCTTAAAAAAAGTGGCATAGGAGTTATAAATGGAATTATTTGGAAGGATTGAAGAATACTTGAGAATTAATTGGTGAATTTTGATGACTTAAAATTCCTATATCTTTGCTCACATTCCCTATACCCTTGCTTGCATGTTCTCCTTGATGAATAAGTCTTCTTCCATGAAAATAGGTCTTCAAGTCTTCATAAATTACTCCATTGAATACTTATCCTCATTGATTTATGAGGAATTTACACCTTAATTGGGTTTTCATAATTCTCTTAACATATCTTTGATATTTTCTCCTTGACTTGGTGAGTGAAACATCCCCACTAGGATCTACTTAGAACAACATGATTTTTTAAAAATTTAATCAATGTATTCTTTCATTAAATTTTACCATGAGAATATAATTAGTGATCCAGGTAAATACTCTAAGTATGTTATGTGTAAAATAATATTTGACCTCTATCCATCCAAAATCATTATCATCAGATGAAACACATCATAACTAAATTTAGAAAATAATTATAGATGTCCATCTATGGCTGATATAAATATACAACCATTATTGTCCATGTAAAATAAGTAAAAGTTTATATCTTATCAAAGATAATGTCTCAATAATTATAAATTCAATACAAAACACAAGATACATGTCTCCATAGATCCTAAGTTCTTAAACTCTAGTAGCTATGGAAATATCAAACAAATACTACTGTAGGGAGGGAGAGCATCATCTAAGAATTTTTACATACAAACCATGGAATATTTATCCCTTTCACAATCCCCCATCATAAAATGTCCCTTCCTTCATATATGAGTAAATAGTGATCTAGAGATACAAGCTAGTACCTGTGTGTTGTATGATTTTGAAGAACATGAAGTGTATCATACAAAAATCCATTCTAACATGATATTTCACAAACATCTAAATCATACACATGAAATTAAAATGTCTAACTAACATTAATTTATCCAATGTTTTCAATAGTTATCGATATCTAATATCAATAGTTTTCACACACACCACTTGATTAGATTACCTTCATCTGGCATTGATGATGCTAGTAAGTTAAAGAAGTCCATCTCATTATTTACTCAATACTAGAAATGTGTGACTTAGTTAACATATATATAACCAATAGATTCATATAGATTGATTCCTAATAGTAGGCATACAACATGATAAACATAGTAATAATCAAAATGCATACATCTAGTCTCTTAAACATATGAATGAATCTCCACTATATTATTTATCAAATAAATAATAAGCATAACAAGTATAGTTCATACCATCTGGGTATAATATATATTATAATATATTTTTCTAACTTTCATAAGTAAATAAAATTACTATAGATTCTATGACAACCACTAATATCATAGTCCATCATTTTTATGTAGACACTACTCAATTTCAATAGTCATAATAATTTTAGAGAACCTAATAAATCATAAACCAAGTCACATCTTGTATGAACACACTCTTTCATTTTTACATCTTGATATATTTTTTTGGAGACTATATTTGTATAGTAATAGTTTACTATCCCCAAGGGTCCTATGACTTAATTTTAATAGTCAATAAAAATATAGCTATAGATACACCTCCCAATGTACTAGTAAGTGCTATATATGCACATGAGTACCTAGATGATCTTATTGACACATTTCATATATACGAGTACCTATAAATACCAAATATTTTTTTAATATATACCACATATAATAAATTAATATATAATGTTATGTATAAATATCATCAATCATTTATATTTATAGGTTAGTTAAAGTCCATCAAGTTCTTGGGCAATATCAGAACAAGTGTAAAAAGAAGCTTTTTTCACTTTACGTGTTAATTCCAATAAGTATCACAAAAATTACGGTAGTTTTAATTGGATAACCTAATCTTTATTTTATAGATTAATGCTAGTAATTATTAGATACACATATTAGGAGTTAGCTCAATTTTTACTCATAATATTCTCATAAAAAGGTAGTCATAATATACTCATAAAATGTTAATCATCGTAATTACACATGAACATAAACATATACTACTCTAATTAAGTCAATCGACCTCCTATACATAATGTCTTTGTAATGCTTAAATAATGACTATATATCTATCCTTCTATACATATAACCATCATGTATAATTATCTAAACCCCACGGTTTATATAGTTCCTATAAGTCATTGTTTTAAATGTGAAAAGTATATAGTTCATATAACTCTATTCATACACACACACACACACACACACACACACATACATATACATATGTATGTGTATATATACATATACATATAAATATATATATATATATATATATATATATATATATATATATATATATATGTATACATACATACATATAAACATATATATATATATATATATATATATATATATATATATATATATATATATATATATATATATATATATATATATATATATATATATATATATATATATATATGATTTGTGTGATAATCACACAGTCCTGCTTTACTTATGTTTATGGTTTGGATATAAGTTACCCCATTCTCTCTATTTGAACATCAAAAATATGCCACCATATATATCTAAAATTTTCATGGTTTAGAATAAAATTTGCACTCAATCCATACATATTATTCTGGTAAATCATTCAATCCTAGTTAGTTTCTACCATAATATAATTACCATCTGATCCATAAAGTTATAATGTTTTCTACCATATATATCAAATAAAAAAATAATTAATACTCAGTTGATATATATACTATTCATTTGTCAATTTCATATAACAGTAAACATGTTGTCAATATCTGATTTTTCTCACCAATCAGAATAAACAAACATATTAGTCCATATTCTCACTATATAAATATTCACTCTATGCTTAGATCAAACTTTATGTATCCTGACTTGCTATTTTACATAAATCTTTATACCCATGCCTAGTACATTATTCTTATATACTTTCATAAATTGTCATAGGTTAATATTATTCCACAACTCATATATTTATATGAATCATTGTTTTTTGAAGTCAAAATCATGCCATATAAATACATAATTATTTTTATATTTTTTAACATATATAATTTTTTATTTATTTATAAAGAGTAAAAACTAGCCTCAGATTACTCTATTACATAGTCTAAAACTCACATTTGAGTTAGATCCTAAAAATGGTGTGCCTTATGTTCTTTTGTTAGACATTTATGCAGAAGTGGGGATATATTAAAAAAGGTAAGAAGATTGATGAAAGATAGAGGAATAAAATATAACCCTAGACGTAGATGGCACATATCTAAATTATTGATGGCATAAATATAACTAAATTGCTGATTTTTATATATTTGTATATATTACTATATATATTTGTAAGTTGTTATATTTCAATAAGAGTTACTTTATCTTTTTCTATACAAATTGATCCATGTAAATTAAAATTGTACATGTATGTCTATCAATCAAATTGATTGGATATATTTATCAAATTGTACAAATATGATAGCTATAGATATATTGATATGGACATATTCACTATAAAATAAGGATAGAAAATTGATCGACCAATAAGGATTAACATTTTAATTCACTATATATATATATATATACATATATATATAAAGTAATATATGATCCCCACTATATATAAATATATAATTTCTACACATATCACTCTCTTTATATATACATACATATATATACATACATACATACATACATACATACATATATATATATATATATATATATATATATATATATATATATATATATATATATATATATATATATATATATATATAAAAACTATATAGAGATCATTTCATTACACAAGATCGTTACAGTCCTATATTTCATGGTTTGTTTAATAGATATTCCTTTGTTCATAATTATATATGGGTCATTATTCTTATCACACACACACACACACACACACACACACACACACACACACACACACACACACACACACACACACACACACACACACACACACACACACACACACACACACACATATACACATATTAAAATTATATAGAGATCGCTTCATTACACAAGATCATTATAGTCTTATATTTTATGGTTTGTTTAATAGATATTCCTTTGTTCATAATTGTATATGAGTCATTATTCTTAGCGCGCATGCGCGCGCCCACACACACACACACACACACTATATATATATATATATTAAAATTATATATAGATCACTTCATTACACAAGATCGTTATGGTCCTATATGTTATGGTTTGTTTAATAGATATTCCTTTGTTCATAATTATATATGAGTCATTATTATTATCACACACACACACACTATATATATATATATATATATATATATATATATATATTAGATATTATTATGCATATATACATAATTTTGGAAACTAACACTAAACATAAAAAATTTACCTACTTGGTAAAAGCTTCTAGGTTGGAATGGTATGGTCCAAAAATCCTCCCTCTAGTCTAATCTTCCTTCTCTAATTTGTTTTGCCCCTTTCGTTATGCCCTTTTTTCCCCTTCTTTCCTCCTCTTATCTTCTACACCCTTGAATGAATAATGCAATTTCCTTTGCATGAATATATTATTCTCTTATTTCCTTCTTTTCATGATTTTCTTTCTTTATTTTTTTATCTGAAGCAAAAAGGCTTATCACTTTTTCTAAATCTTGCCCTTTCTTCAAAGCTCAATGCTTCCTTTAATTTTTTTCTTTTTCTTAATTATAGTGGAATTATTTTATTTATTTTATTCCCTATTTTTCATTTTTTGATTATTTATTTTATTTCCTAGTTATAAAAATGCATTAAAATGTAAGTTTGTTCAATCATCATGACTTAAGAACAATATGACAAATAAAAAGTCAATAATATTATTTTAATCTATAAATGGTAAACCCACAAATATTATTTCAAAATATGATAGTTATTATAATTACATTATATTTATTATATAATGTCTTTTTTAATCTATTTATATTAAGGAATTAAGCCATATAATTATAGACTAGGATGAAGAAGTAACAAAGAAATATCTTTGAGAAATGCAATGCTTTATTTTTTGTATAATGAAGCTTTAAAAAATATTACAAAAAACAAGAATTGTTTGAGAAACTAACTAATGAGTAAAAACTACCTTACAACTAAAAAATAAATTAGTAAAAGAAACTAATACTTTAGATCATTTAAAATATCCCAACAAACTCTCTTTGTTCCAAAGGGGTATAGAAAGACTAAAGCAATGAATTGTGATTCATCCAATTAGACTCTACTACAATTGTAACTAGTACATCCTAGACTGATCAACACCCTGATCATCCCTGCACTAAATTAGAATAAGATCATGTTATATCAAACTACATATATATTCACATATAATCCATCTAATAAGTGATTTCTATAGTACTGTGTATGGTACATCTCAAACTGATGTCCAATAATTACCAACATCTCTCATAGGCCTTTTCTCAACACTAACAATGCTAGCAACTCAATCTTGGCTCATACCAAAACCATTGATGATTGATTGAAAGCTAATATGTCATATATTCTCCCCTTATCAGGTGAGAGGTGAGAAGTTGTGAAACAAATAAACCAAGTATAAACCACTAAAATGTTCCACATCAAAGATCATATCAACACTAGATATATGAAAGCAAAGTACACAAGCCAAAAAATGTTATTACGTCAAATCCCAATCTTAAGCCTAATAACTCACACAAGATGGGTGTGTTATCATCTCAAAATATATAGTCATCAACTATGGAGTAGGAAACTTCATAGTCATCCCATCCATCAAAAGAATATGTAGAAGAATAGCCAGAAGGGGAATTAGAAGAGTGACCAGAGTGAATGGAGTGACAAACAATGTTTATTTTTACCTTCTATTGATGTCGAGAGGACCTAATTTTAGAGGGGCACTCTATAGAGAGGTGTCTTATGCCACCACAATTGTATCATGTTATCTCACAACCACTTAAACTAGAGGAAGAATAGACACATGAAGAATAATTCTTGTTCTTGTGCTTGTGTCCATGTGAATGTTTGTGGTGATGCTCATGCTTCTAAGAACCAGAGTGATGTCTATGCTTTAGATAACTAGAATGATCCCTATGTCTAAAATGATGCTTATGTCTGTAAGTGTGCCATAAGAGTGTTTATGTCTATGAAAGTGATTTAAAGAATGTTTTTTGTTGTAATCATATAATAGATAACCTATTTTGGTATAGTGGGCCTCCTTAATAGGTTTTTATTTATTCTTTGTAAATTGTCGCTCATGTTGAGTGAGAAACTCACAAATAGAATGAAAATTATATTTGTTAAGCTTATCACTAAGCTATAACATTTATATAAAGTTCTTATTTCTAGGGCTAAGACAATTCAAAATGATATAAATGAGCATTTCATCATCAATTTTCCCACCAATAGTTCCATATTCTTGTTTTAAATTATTAATTCATGGCACATATTCTAAAACATCTTCATCATCTATTAGTTTAGTGTTGAGTAATTTCATAAGAAGGTCAATTTTCTTGTAAGAAGGTTATTTATCATACAAGTATTTTACAACTTTCCATGTTTTTCAAGCTTCAAACTTGATGGCCTCCATGTGAATTATATCTTGTGCACTATATGTTGATTTTAATAAAACAAGGTCATGCTTATGATGTTTATAAAATTATGCAAGATTTGTGGTATTAGTGGGAAATGGTGGTTGTTTTTAAACTACTTCCCACAAGTCATTGAAGATTAATGTATTTTACATGTTCACTGACCATTCCTTATAATTTTTAGGAGTTAAGCATCCATTTTTAGAAATCAATCTCATAATTTTAACTATGGTATGAAATAAAATAAATAAATAATTCTATTGATGTTTTTCCTTTACCTTTAGAATAAATTCCAATCTCAAGAGATTCCTTTAACTTGAAAAAAAATATTACTCCTTATAACTCCTATTACACCCTTATATCACCATGATTACAAATTTGTTCATTATAATATTTTCACCACTTGTATAATTGATTACATGAGAAAATAAAATTTGATCAAAGTTGAATTTATGACCTCATTTTAATCATATGACAACCAAAATTCCATTTTCCAATACCTCTACAAACAACTTTAGAATATAGATTTATAATATTCTAAATAACTTGAGGTCTTAGATGAGTATAAAATAACATGTTGTGAATATGTTTCACCTAGTTTTCGTTTGCATGTAAAAAAATTTCTTTCTCCTTTGATCCTCCTCATTTTTTATTATTTATTTTTACTTTCTAAAAAATTGAATATAAACTCGCTATTTGTGGAGCCAATGAAAGAATAACAAATAAAACATTTGAAATACTATGTAACTTGTGCAAAATTATTTTCTTATTATGTCATGCCTCTCTTAAACCATCATATGACTTTCTCCACCCAAAGATGGTGTAGACTTCAATGCCACATTTTCAAATTACTTTATCAATATATTACCTTGGTCTAGGTGTAGCACTTTAGGGTGTGTTGTGGCTTTGTTAGGTTTCTATTGGATGGCAATGAAGGAGACTTCTTCTTTCAATCTTTGGTTCATTAATTAACCCATGATTTTGAAGAAAAATCTCAATAAAAGTGAAAGACTAAAGGCAATTAAGGAAACAAAGGTATCAGAGGCCATTACTTCATCAAAAAAGAAACCATTCATCAAGAATTACAAATATGCTTACCAACATTATTGGTTATAAATTTGATAGTAGTTGGTTATGTCATATTTAGAACAAAAAATGGGATTGCATATTTGAGGGAAGATGATGCACTTATTGAAACTAATAAAATACCACAACCATTGCTTCTCTTAAATAAAACAATTATCAATGTAGTCATATTATTTTTTACTAGCTACCACTCAGGTTTGCAATCTTCAAACAGACACATATATTTATAGCCACCATAAAACTATAGGTTGTAGTTCAAAAAATTTATCAGTCTTCTCTCACCTTGAAGTCTTCAATTATTCATTCTATGTCTCTAATACCACTATAGGCTAGGATGAAGAAATAATAGGGAAATATCTTCAAGAAATTCAATGCTTTAGTTTTTGTACAATGAAGCTTTAAAAAGATTTATGAAAAACAAGAGTTGGTTTAGAAACCATTTAATGGGTAAAAATCACTTGACAAATAAAAAACAAATTAAAAAAGGAAACTAATACTTTAGATCATTTAAAATATCCCAACAATAATTATATTCTTAAATATCACAAAGATAACCTACGAATATTCTTAAACATAAATAAGACATGATGGTTAGTCTACATATGGTAGTACCAAACCAAATCATGAAATTTTTTATTCTCATAAAAACATTAATGATCATGAATACAATAACATGACATAAAAACATACTACCAAACTTCAATCACACAAAATTAATTCTAAATAAGCATTAAAATGAGCTAACACATAACTAATAATGCATAAATAATTATCTAAATATAAACAACATTATAATCTGACAATGCTAACAATTAGAAATATGCATATAATGTGTGCCATTAACATGGTGTGTGTAAGGGTTCTAGCCATTCCTATGTTTTACCCCAACACCTCCATGTAGGTTACCCTATTTTATGATGCTCTCCCTTAGTCATGCTCTGAGAGATGAATATCTCTTTTGTTAAACTCATGACAAGACAGTAGTTAGTTCATAACATCATGATATGTATATTAAAATACTAATATAATAACAAATCAACATGATCATAATGCAATAATATAGTATACAAATAAACTCATATAAATAAATCATGAAATCAAAGAAATATTCAACTATCCTATGATAGCATATAACTCAGCTTAGTTAAATAATACTTGAATCAAATTACCAACCATAAAAATCCATAAACAATCAGGTAAATTTGCTTAGTGAGGAATCATGATGTAACATCATTCCCCCTAAAGTTGTTCATCATCCCAATAACACTTATTCAACTTAAGTTTTTAATTAAAAAAGTTATTCAATATAAATATAACATAGTATGAAGCATCAAATCAAGTAAACAAATATGTATATCACCTGTAGAAATCATCATAGTCCTCTAAAGTATTACTATCCTCATAGTATTAGTCCCAAAAGACCTTGAACTATGACATATCTCTATTACACAAAAATAGTTTATGAGTTTCAATTATTTTTATTGGTCATACCATGACCACCCTAAGATCTATAACATGCAAATCATTCCAATACAATATATGTGAAAGATCAGCTATATACTTTTTAAGATAAAAAACAAGGAAGAAATTATGAAATAGAGATAGGTATGGTGATAATTAAAGCCTATACAATATAATATTAACCACTTATAACAAAATTTAAGGGTCTTACATATCTTGGTAAAAGTTTTGTTGACTTCCTAAATTTGATTGAGATATTTTATGGCTTAACCCACAAGAACACTTTAACACATATAAAAATTGCTTATGTATTTTATTTAGATCAACATAACTCTTCTACCTATCATTATCCTTAGCCAATATTTAGCTAATTGATCTAAATTTATCTTCTATTTCTAAAATCATCTCAGGACCAAAGCTTGCCTTGTCTTCTAACCTATTCAAACTTATTGGTGTCTTGGACCTTCTTCCATAAAATGATTCAAATGGTTCCATATTCAAATCTAATTGGTATGAATTATTATAGGAAAACTCAACAAATAGAATATAATCTTCCCACTTTTATTTCTGATCCATGCAACACATATAAAGAAGATCCTCTAACACTTGATTAGCTCGCTCAGTCTGACCATCAATATCTAGGTGTTATGCAGTGTTTAAATTTAATTGCATAACAAAAGATGAATTTAGAGTTAAAAAAATATAGAATTAATCTTTGAATCACATTATGAAATGATCTTCTATGGTAATCCATGTAATCAATACACTTCCTTTACAAACCTCTTCGCAAGAGTGGGTGCATCATCTATCAAATTATTTGGTATAAAATGAGCCACCTTGGTTATTTTTTGAAATACTACCAAGATCATGTCATGATTTTTTAATGACAATGGTAAACCTTAGATAAAGTCCATACTGATCACCTACCACTTTCATTGCGGTATTTCATGTGGATATAACAATCCATCTAGATCCACATGTTTAGCTTTCACTCACTGACATTCTAGACAATGTGACACAAAGTCCACTACATCTTTCTTTATTTCCTTCTATAAATAAAGTGGTCTAATCTATACCATTAGCTTGGTTACTCTTGGATGTCCTAAATATGGGGCATTATGCACTTCCTTTAGTAATGTAATCCTTAAATTATCTTGATCTAACATGTACATCCTTCCATTATATCACAAAAGACCATCATTCTCTAATTTGAATCCTTTATACCTAAGATTATGAGAATTATTAGATAATTATTTCTTGACATGATCATATAATTTATGTCTTGGCAATAATTTTATCACTTGATCCCTAAACTTACTCCTGATAATTGTCATGACTACTATGGACCTTCAATGACTTAGGGCATCATCTAGTCTATTTTCCTAGCCTTTGATATAGTTGATGCCTAAATCATAACTAGATAATAAGTCTAAGGAATGTCTCTAATGATTATTTATATTTTGTTGGGTGAATATGTAGTTTAGTCCCAAGTTATCCATTTTGAGCTTAAATGGTTTTCTCAAGAAATAATGCCTCCAAACTTGCAAGGCATGCAAAATTGTTGCAATTTCTAGGTCATAAGGGAAATATTTCACCTCATAATGGTTTAGCTTCATTGATTCATAGGCTACTACACTATCCTACATAATTTTTCCTCCTACTCCATCCTCAAATGCATATATGATCACTAAAAATTAAACATAGGGATTGGGAACTCTATGTACTGGTGCTAAATTAAGCCTCTTTTTCAATTCTTCAAATGCTACTTCACACTTTTTTTACCAAATGAAATTTTGGTTCTTACATTATAGAGAGGTAATCAGATTATCTATCTTAGAAAAATTTAGAATGAACTTCCTATAATAACACACTAATCCCTTGAAAATTTTACCTCATGCACATTCTTTGGCACTAGCCACTCAATAATGGTTCTTATTTTTTTTAGATCTACTAATATACCATTTTTTGGGATAATATGTCCTAGATACTACACTTTTTCCTATAAAAATTCACACATAGATAACTTTCCATACAACTTATGCTTCTAAAATCATTATGGAACCAATTCTAGATGTTGGAAATGTTCCTTTTCATTCCTAAAATATATAAAAATACTATCAAGAAATGTCAAATCAAAGTGATTTAGATAATCTCTAAACAAACTATTCATGATATTAATGAATGTTGTTGAAGCATTTTTCAACCCAAATAGTAACACTATGAACTCATATTGACCATAATGAGTTTTAAATGTTGTCTTTGGAATATCCTCATCCCTTATCCTTAGTTGATGTTATCTTGATCTAAGATCAATATTATAAAAAATCATTTCCCCTCACATCTAATAAAAGAGGTCATATATGTGAGGTATTAGATATCTATTTTTGATAGTTTCCTTATTCAATATTCCATAGTCTATGAAAACCTGAAGAGTACCATCCTTCTTGATAAAGACAATTAGTGTACCCCATGGTGATGCACTTGTCATGATCAACCCCTTTGAAAATATTTTTTGGATTTGATCCTTCATTTAATCTAATTAAATAGTGATCATCTTGTATGGTGCCTTAGACTAAGGTTTTGATCCAAGTATGGTATCCATGGAGAAATAAAACTCTTATTTAGGAGAGGAAATCTTGGTAATTCTTTTGGAAACACATCATATGACCTTAATGGTGCTACATAAATATCCACTACTATTGTGAATTTATGAAACCCAATATATAATTCAACTAAACACTTGTAAACTTTTAATTTAATCTCTAAATACTTCTCCATCTTAGTCAACCATGCTTCAAATCCATCACCCAAAATAGTTCCACTGAACATAAGTGGATTCATCTTTTTCATATATGTAGATAATCCCATAGCTACCTAAGCCATCATATCCTAAGGGTTTCCTAATCAACATAATGCTCTTTAGGTAAATTATAGTGTACTTCCTCTTAATGGCCATGAACATCCTTCTCTAGGTCTAAAATTTGATCCTTAGTTTCATTCATGGTTGAAAGAATCTGATCCAACTTTGCTAATTATTTAGTATCAAATTGATTAGTATCAAATGGAGGGTTATTATCATTAACATTTGAAGGACCCTCACCAAATACTCTAACTTTAATCATATCCTTTCTATTAAACATAAAGATACTAAAAGGTTAGTGGATTCATTTGGTCCTAGAGTTTGAGTTGTATCTCTGATAGCACATGAAACATCCCCATTGAGATACTTAGAATAACATGATTTTTTTAAATTTAATCAACACATTATTACATTATATTTCATCACAATAATCTAATCAGTGATATACATAAAATAATCTAAGTATTTTAATTATAAAATAAGCATGTGACCTCTATCCATCACTAATCACTATCATTAGATGAAACACAACATAACTAAATATAGAAAGTAATTATAAATTTATAGCGATATCTAGTACAAACATAAAATTATTTATTCCCATGTAAATTAAGTAATAACTAAATTATATCAAATATAATGTTTCAATAATAATTAATTCAATACAAAATTCAAGATATATGGCTCCACGGAGTGTGAATTCCTAAACTCTACTATCTATGTCAATATCAAGTGTAGTATCTGAATAATTACTATTGTGGGGAGGTAGATCATCATTGGAATGATTTTACACACCAACCATATACCATTTATCCCTTACATAATCCCCCATCATAGAAAGTCCCTCCCTTAATAGATGATAAAATAATGATGGTGCAAGAATCAAGAAAGACAAGCTAGTACCCATGTGTTGTATGATTTCTAGGAACTTAAAGTGTACCATAAAGAAATTCATTCTAACATGATATTGAAAAACATGTGAATAATACATATGAAATGAAAATGTATAACTAACATTAATTTGGCCAAAGTTTTCAATAGTTATTGACCTCTAGGATCAGTCAATTTCATACACACCACTTGATGGGATTAACTTCATCTAGAATTAATGATGTTAGTAATCTAGAAAAGTTTGACTCACTACTTACTCAATACCAATAATGTGAGACTTGTTTAATATATATATATATATATATATATATATATATTAATATACATACATATATATACATACATATATATATATACATACATATATATATACATATATATATATATACATATATATATATATACATATATATATATATATATATATATATACATATATATATATATATATATATTAAACAAGTCTCACATTATTGGTATTGAGTAAGTAGTGAGACAAACTTTGCTAGATTACTAACATCTTTAATTCTAGATGAAGTTAATCCCATCAAGTGGTGTGTATGAAATTGACTGATCCTAGAGGTCAATAACTATATATATTACTTCTACTAACATGAATAAAACATGCTAAACATAGGAATAATCAAAATGCATACATTTAGTAC